>CM077153.1:270395445-270834991 GCA_039583875.1 Platanthera guangdongensis
GTTGAGTTGTGACTCAACGCCACCGAGGTAATTTTTGCCTAATTATATGTTAACTTCTTGATTCAATATCATGGCCCGATCCCATTCTTTTGGGTTTCTTGATGTTTTATTATTCCGCTGCGTGCACAAGTGTTGTGCCATCCTCATAGAGAAACCCAACAGTGGTATCAGAGGGAGTTTCGCCATGATTGTTGTATTGAAGTTTTGTTATTCCAGTGCGTGTAAACCTAGAGATTTAGAAATGTTCTAAATGTCTAGATTTAGTCTTGGTACCCCGCCAAGAACTTCTGGAATTTCGTGGGAATTTCTAATTGTTAGAAATTGTAGTCTCCTTAGCAGTAACCATCCCTCGAGTTGTTTTGGATTTGAATCCAACATAGAGAGATGAGCTTGTCTACTGCTTTAAGTTGAGTTGTCTTTGCCTTTGTCCAATGCATGTAAATCTGAGGATTTGGAAGTTTCCGGATGTTCAGATTTAGCCCTTCCTTCTATCAATGTTGATGGTGTCAGGATGTGCACATAAGGGATGCATGTGGTTTAGATATGTTTTTCTTTGGATGTGCACATTGATCAAATATTGATCATGGTTAATTGTTAACCTATAATTAAAATCCCTTCATCAAATATTAAGTGTTCGGATGCCTTCCGATGGATGACACTCTTCCTGCCTCGATCGATATGAAGTGTGGGCTTGCCAAAGCAAGGTGCATTAATCTATCTTGGTAAGGGTGCGAGCGGATAATTGTGATATCCCACTGTCGACATCGGGTCTAGCTTAACTAGGTGACCTCAAAGGTTGAGTGCCTAGAGGCATAGGGTTGGCATGCACCATATGATGGATGCGAATAAGGAGTTATTCACCAACCATACAAGAATTGCATGAGGATGCAATTGGCAAGCGTTGCCTACCTAAATAACCGCATCGTGAGAGGAAAGCCAAAGCTGACTCATTGTGTTGGGAAATACGGATCTTGTCCACTAAGAGAGTAGCTCGCATGAACTCTCCGAATTGTTAGTGAGGGCTATCATTTCGAATAAAATAGTGGGAGTGTTTTAATTGAAGTCCAAATTAAAATAAATTGTATTTGAAATTTTGGTACTGATTTTATTCTGCATAAATTCTTGTAGAATTCCATGGCAAGTGTTTCACACTCCACGTTGTCTCTGAGAGCCATCCTTGAGAAGGATAAGCTCAGTGGGACTAATTACATGGACTGGTAAGGAACCTGAGAATTGTTCTCAGGCAAGAGCGAAAGCTCTATGTCTTGGAAGAAGAAGCCCCCGAGGTGCCGACCAGGAACTCTTCCCGTGCTGAGAAGGATACTTATAAGAAGTATACTGATGATGCTTAGATGTCGAATGCCTTATGCTTGCCACTATGAACTCTGAGCTTCAGAAGCAACATGAGAACATGGGTGCAAGGAGATTGACGAGCATCTCAAGAAAATGTTTCAAGGGTCAGCTCGTCAAGAGAGGTTCGACATCACAAATTGTTTCAGTGCAAGATGGAGTTCGAGACTCAGTAGGGACTCACGTACTCAAGAGGATTGCGTATATGAGAACCTTGAAGGCTGGGTTTTCCTCTTGGTCAAGAGTTGGCCACAGATCTGATCCTGCAATCGTTGCCGGACAGTTATGAGTAGTTCGTCTTGAACTACAACATGAATGAATAGACAAGACACTGCCGAACTCATAGGCATGTTGAGAACTGCCGAAATCAATATGAGAAGGCCAAGCCTGCCAGCCCCATACTGAGGGTGGCATAAGGGCAGGGCAAGGCCAGGGCTCTAAGAAGACGAAGGTGGGACCTAAGTCATACCTTGAGCCCAAGTCTTCAGCACTGAAAAAAGAAAAGCCAGTGAAGGAAGGGAAATGCCACCACTGTGGCAAGGCTGGTCATTGGAGGAGGAACTGTCCTTTGTACATTGAAGGTCTGCAGAAATTGAAGGGAGGTATGACTTCCGCTTCAAATGTTTACGTTATAGAGATAAACCTTTCTGCTCCTTTATCTTGGGTATTGGATACCGGATGTGGTTCTCACATTTGTACAAATGTGCAGGAACTGGGAAAGAGAAGATTGCTGAGTAAAGGGGAGGTGGACCTCCGCGTCGGCAATGGAGCAAGAGTTGCTGCTGTAGCCGTAGGGGTTTACCGTCTTTCTTTGCCCAGTGGGCTTGTAATAGAACTAGATAATTGTTATTTTATTCCGGCCATAACTAGAAACATTATATCTATTTCATGTTTGAACATGATTGGATTTTCTTTTATAATTAAGAACAACTGTTGTTCTATATTTAAGAATGATGTTTGTTATGTTGTAGCCCAATTGTTTAATGATCTTTATGTTTTGAACTTGGACCATCTGATCTGTAATGTAGAAAATAATAAAAGACTAAGAACAAATGACTCGAACCCTACGTTTCTCTGGCATTGTCGTTTGGGCCATATCAACGAGAAATGCATATCCAAACTTCATAGAGATGGACTTTTGGACTCATTTGATTATGAATCATTTGAGCGATGCGAATCTTGTTTGTTAGGCAAGATGACTAAAGCTCCTTTCACTGGTTATACTGAGAGGGCTGAGGATCTCTTGGGTGTTGTACATAGTGATGTATACGGACCTATGAGTTCCATGGCTAGAGGTGGGTATTTCTACTTTGTTACATTTACTGATGATTTCAGTAGATACGGATATGTGTATCTTATGAAGTGCAAATCCGAGACCTTTGAAAAGTTCAAAGAGTTCAAGAATGAAGTAGAAAACCAGTTGGGTAAAAGGGTTAAAGCACTTCAATCTGATCGAGGTGGCGAATACCTGAGTCATGAGTTCCGTGATCATCTGGAAGAGTGTGGTATTGTATCACAGCTCACTCCACCTAGAACACCATAACATAATGGTGTGTCTGAGAGGAGAAATCGTACTCTGTTAGACATGGTACGTTCGATGATGAGTCATGCAGACTTGCCTGTTTCCTTTTGGGGTTTTGCTTTAGAGACTGCTGCAATGACATTGAATCGCGCTCCAACGAAAACGGTTCTGAAGACACCATATGAGATATGGAATGGGAAGCGTCCTAGTATGTCGTTCATTAAAATTTAGGGCTGTGAGGCATACGTGAGACGTCAAATGCCTGACAAGCTGGAACCCAAATCGGATAAATGTTATCTGGTGGGATATCCTAAGGAAACGAAAGGGTATTACTTTTACCTACCGTCTGAGGGCAAAGTGTTTGTCGCAAGAACTGGTATCTTCTTGGAGAAAGAGTTCTTATCAAGAAAGACTGAAAAAGTAGAGCTTGAAGAAGTTCAAGAACCACATGTAATGAATGAACCGAAATTGGATTCTGAGACAGGACTACAAGATGTTGTAGCTAGAGAACCTGCTCAGGGAACACAAGTCCTACGTAGATCTGGTAGACCGAGGTTTGAGCCTGAGAGATATGGATTTCTCGTGTCTCAAATAGGTAATGTGTTGCTTATGGATCATGATGATGAACCAGCAACCTACCAAGAGGCTATGAATGGACCAGACTCCGACAAATGGTTTGAGGCCATGAAATCCGAAATGGACTCCATGTATGCAAACCAAGTTTGGAACTTGGTGGAACCACCTGAAGGGGTATGACCCATAGGGTGCAAGTGGGTCTTCAAGAAGAAGACCGACATGGATGAGAATGTACAGACATTCAAAGGGCGACTGGTGGCTAAGGGTTTCAAGCAAATTCATGGTATTGACTATGATGAGACCTTTTCCCCTGTTGCCATGGTAAAGTCCATAAGGATATTGCTTGCTGTTGCTGCGTATTATGACTACGAGATCTGGCAGATGGATGTCAAAACGGCTTTCCTTAATGGAAACCTCCTTGAGGAAGTGTATATGACACAACCCGAGGGTTTTGTATCCCCAGATAAAGCCACTAAAATATACAAGCTGAATAAGTCCATCTATGGACTGAAATAGGCCTCTCGAAGTTAGAATCTTCGTTTTGATGAGAAAATCAAAGAGTTTGGTTTCATCAAGAATGAAGATGAGTCTTGTGTTTACAAGCGAATCAGTGAGAGCATTGTTGTCTTCCTGATATTGTATGTAGATGACATACTGTTGATTGGGAATGACATTCCTACCCTGAAAGTTGTTAAGAACAACCTAGGGAACTGCTTTTCAATGAAGGATTTGGGTGAAGTGACTTATATACTCGGTATTAAGATCTATAGAGATAGATCGAAGAAGTTGCTGGGTTTGACCCAGAGTACGTACATCGAAAAGGTGTTGAAGCGGTTCAACATGCTTGAGTCCAAGAAAGGATTTTTGCTCATGTCTCATGGTGTGAATCTCTCTAAGGACCAATGTCCAAAGTCTTGTGAAGATAAGGACCGCATGAAGTTGATTCCATATGCTTCGACAATTGGATAAATCATGTACGCGATGTTATGTACTCGACCCGATGTCTCCTTTGCTTTGAGCATGACTAGCAGGTATCAGTCAGACCCCGGTGAGTGTCACTGGATTGCAGTCAAGAATGTCTTGAAGTACTTGAGAAGGACTAAGGATGTATTCTTGGTGTATGGTGGAGAGGAAGAGCTCGTTGTAAGCGGTTACACGGATGCTAGCTTCCAAACTGATAGAGACGACTCCAAGTCTCAGTCAGGTTTTGTGTTTTGCCTGAATGGAGTAGCTGTGAGCTGGAAGAGTTCCAAGCAAGAGACAGTTGCTGATTCTACAACAGAGGCCGATTATATCGCAGCAGCTAATGCGGCGAAGGAGGCTGTATGGATTAGGAAATTCATCGGCGAGCTTGATGTAGTTCCTAGCATTGTTGGTCCCGTAGTTCTCTACTGTGATAACAATGGTGCAATTGCACAATCTAAGGAACCTAGATCCCATCAGCGCTCCAAGCACATACTTCGGCGGTTTCATCTTATTCGTGAGATTGTCGAACGAGGAGATGTAAACATTTGCAGAGTGCCGACTGAGGAGAATATTGCGGATCCACTGACAAAGCCTCTCGCGTAGAGAAAGCATGATGGTCATACTAGATCGATGGGTATATGATACCTAAATGATCAACTCTAGTGAGAATCTTGTGGATTGCATGTAAACTTATATTTTGTTGGCCATTTGTTCATATGATGAACATTGTACCTAATTTTTCTCTTAAAATTAATGACAAATTCTTTTATTATGAGTTTTTCTATATGATAGTTAAATGTTAACATAATAGATACCCTTAGAATGTTCGCTTCCATGGGACATCAAGTACGTGACTTGAATGTGAGAGCCTATGATTTATTTGAAGCTTCATTCTTAAAGGTCCCTGGTCGAGTATCATCATAGAAGCTAAGGGTGATGATGATACATGAAGGCTAACACGTGCGTTGACTGATGACCGGTTCTCACATGTCATGATATTGTGATATCAAGTCATCACGTGGGTACTTGTTAGTGAACAAGTTGTACTGGACAGACCCAACCTGAGACTACTCTGTGGATTGTCATCCAATCGTGTCACGAGTAGGTCTCAATTGACAATGGTGTTGTGGTCCTTTGACCTGAAGTCACAACATTCATCAAGTGAGGAAGAGCGTGCTTTGATGCCATCTAAAGTCTTCCTTGAGAAAGGTTGATGATAAGGGTGGTTGTTGGGCATGTTACGAATCATTTGGGTGTTTGTGTGTGAGCAGATATGAGATTTGTCCTTCTGTATGACAGGAGTTGCATCCATGGGCCCCTTGATGGAACTGGACTGAGAAATGCATGACCATGCTTGGTTGAGTCAATATGTGATATTGGACTCACCATTCTCTGGAAGTCCGTCCTGGATCAAGAAACTTAGATTGAGCTATTACGAGGGTGACACGGTCCATGCCTCTAGTTCTTTCCGGATGTAAGAGATAAAAGGACAAAGACAACGCTGATACATTGGTCATAAAGGCTTATGAGTTATAAACTCTTATTTCTTGGGGGAGAAATGATGCATTGCTAGATGCCGCTCATTGTTTGTGAGGTTTTTGGTTTGATACTTTCAAGATCACCATGGTAACTCCAACACATGAAGAGTACCAGTGGTTTCATTTTTCAGTTAGGGAGAATGTCGACTTCATGGAACTCGAGAAAACAGAAGAACGTAGCCCTTTCCTCTGCTGAAGCAGAATATGTGGCCATGGGGGAGGCCTCAAAGGAAGCGGCTGGCTCAACAATCTTCTCAGAGAAATAAAAGGAGGGGAGAAGAGAATCACTACTATAATGGTAGATCGCACCTCTGCGATTTCCATTAGCAAGAATCAGGTATTCCACAACCGGACCAAACATATCCAAATCCGTCATCACTTTGTGAGAGAATTGCTTGAAGAAAAGGAAATAGAAGTGAAGTATTGCAATACGAACGATCAAATTGCTGATGGAATGACCAAAGCCCTCTCAGTGGAGAAGTTCCAGAAATTTCGATCGGGACTCTGCGTCATCATCAAAGGCGGAGATGTTATAATATATATATGTATATGCATATATATATATTATACTTTAATCTAGGTAACTTGTCGCTCTCCCGGTTTTTTATTTTTCCTTCCGCTTTGGTTTGTGTGTAACTTTTAATAGTTCTGTCCTCCTATCCTGACAAAAGACTAATCGCTCTAGTGTAGTGGCGGAAGAACAAAGCTCTACTGTTCCTTCCTCTTCCTCCCCATGTTTTCTCCATTTTTCCTGCAAAATACTTGTTAGTTCTTAATTTCATTTCAACAGAGCAACCCTGAGACCGCCTTCAGCTCCTCCCCAAGACCTAGCGGCATCCCGTGATTGACAACCCGGAAGCAGCCCAACTGGGAGACGGCTGCCGCCAGCTTCTCCAGCTCCGCCGGGAAGTTTGCCAGGTCGATCACCGGCACGGCCATTCCTAGATTATTCTGAAGCCCAGCAAACGTTTATGATGGAGATGATGCTTGTTTTTTTTTATACTTTAAAAGGAGCTGTCTTTTGTCTGCTTTACACCTTTTGGTTCTTCTCTATTTTATAGGATCTTTGCTTAATTTGTAATGGTGAGGATCACTTTTTATACTTTTTTCATTTTTTGGGGGGGGGGGGGGGGGGGGGGGGGTATTTCATTTTTTTTGCGATCAAATTCAGGGTTCTTTTAGGCCGGTCTAAATTACACCGTTTTTTTCTGGGAGGGGTCGAGCGTGCAAACAGTCAATGTAAGTTGAGACAACCGGCAAAACAATTTTTTTAAGTGAAAAATATTGGAAATAGGTAAAAAATCACGTGACTGGAGTTGTACTAACCAAACTACCATTATTCTTTTTTGTATAATGCTTGATGAGATGGAGAGCGTGAAAAGCAGCTACTCGTTACAATTTATGGGGGGAGAGAGACAGGGCTCCGAGGGTGATAGGCCACCGCTCGTGGAGCTATGTATTTTTGTAGTTATTTTGGAATTGATTAGGGTTACCTCTCTCACAGAAAGACCCCCTCCTTTATATAACTGCACATTTACAACAATGCCCTTACAACATTAACTAATTACAATATAATAGCTCAACACTCCCCCTCAAGATGGGCGATAGATATCAATCATTCCCATCTTGTTACAAAAAATCTCATACTCTCTTGAAGCTAAACCTTTCGTTAAACAATCTGCTAACTGCTCTTGTGATTTCACATAGTTCAGAGTAAGAACTTCTCTATTTAGTTGCTCCTTGATAAAGAACCGATCAATCTCCACATGTTTGGTGCGATCATGTTGAACATGATTATTGGCTATATTGATTGCCGATTTGTTGTCACACCAGAGTTGTAGCGGGTCTCCTCTAAACAAGCGCAGCTCAGATAACATGTTCCTCACCCACATCAATTCGCACAGACTAACTGTCATAGCCCTGTACTCGGCCTCAGCTGTAGACCTAGCCACCATATCTTGCTTTTTTCTACGCCAAGATATGAGATTGCCTCCAACAAAAACACAGTAGCCTGTAGTAGACTTACGATCATCCATACAGCCCACCCAATCAGCATCACAATAGCCTTCAATTTTCAGATGACCAGAACTTCTAAACCATAATCCCTTTCCTGGGCTTCCTTTAATATACTTGAGAATTCTTTGAACTGCCTCCATATGCTGCTCTCTGGGATCATGCATATATCTACTCACCACACTCACTGCGTGAGTGATATCAGGTCTTGTATGACATAGATATATAAGCCGTCCAACTAATCTATGATACTGCTCTTTGCATACCGGGTCACCACCCTCGGCACACATCTTATGATTCAGCTCGATAGGAGTAGATGCAACTCTGCACCCCAACATCCCTGTCTCTGAGAGAAGATCCAGAGCATACTTTCGCTGAGAAAGCATTATACCTTTTCGCGACCTTGCAATTTCAATTCCAAGGAAGTACTTCAATTGCCCCAGGTCCTTAACTTCAAATGCCTCTCCTAGCTGCCTCTTCAACTGTAGGATTTCCTCGGCATCATCTCCGGTGATTACGATATCATCAACATAAACAGCCAGGATAGTGATACATGTTTTGGAGTGCTTGTAAAAAACTGTATCGTCTCCATTGCACTGCTTGTATCCCATACCACAAACTGCCAGTCTAAACCTATCGAACCATGCCCTTGGGGACTGTTTTAGTCCATACAAAGACTTCTTCAACTTGCACACCTTCCCAGCTGCTTGAGCATTAACAAAACCCGGTGGAATCTCCATATACACCTCCTCTTGGAGATCGCCATGCAAAAAGGCATTCTTGACATCTAGTTGGTGTAGTGGCCAATTAAAGTTAGTAGCACATGACACCAACATTCTAACAGTGTTCATTTTCGCTACTGGAGCAAATGTCTCATCATAGTCGAGGCCGTACGTTTGACTATAACCTTTAGCAACCAACCTGGCCTTGTATCTGTCAATTTTTCCCTCTGGAGTTTGCTTAACAGTATACACTCATTTACATCCAACAACACGTTTTCCAGCCGGCAAAGGTACCAACTCCCAAGTGTCATTCTTCTTCAAGGCCTGTAGTTCCTCTTGCATGGCACTCAACCACCTAGGATCTTGTTTAGCTACCTGCCAGGTGTTAGGTACAGGCACATAATGCAATGATGCAATGAATGACTTATATGCAGGTGGAAGGGATGCATATAATATGTAAGTCCCAATGTCAGTCTCCCAACTACCAAGCCTAGCTGGAGGTATTCCAGCATTGACTCGAGAGGTTCTGCGGGGCAAAGCATTATCATTAGAAGTATCAGGAAAGGAATTGTTACCTCTCAACTCAAGGGAAGATGACACGGGGGAGGAGGAACTTGGGACATCAGCATGCGTGGGGACTGGCACGATCACGGGAGCCTGCTCATGCTGCTGTTTCTGTCTTCTTGTGTATACTGTCAACTCCCCATGACCTTGCTTGCCAACTATTGAGTCACCACGGTTGTTCGGCGAGTCACCATCACCAATAGGACCTTGCTTGCCAACCATTGAGTCACCACGGTTGTTCGGCGAGTCACCATCACCAATAGGACATGGGAGCATTCCAACCACAATATCATTCTTGTGCTCATTCTCCCCCTCTCTACTAGCATTAGTCGAGTCATTCTCATGCTCCCCCTCGTTACTAGCATCAGTAGAGACAATACATCAAGAGATACATCAAGAGATACAGACTATGACATGATACATCAAGAGAGCAAGCTGAAGTGGCTCAGGTAATATACCCTCCACCAGACTTTGACATGATACATCAAGAGATACAGACTATGTATAGTCCTCCTGAGGGAAATCAGAATGTCATCATAGAGAAAGTTGTCCTGCCTGTGCCAGAGGCAATACTGAAAGAACAAGAGGCTTTGCTAAAAGAACAAGAAGCTCAATTGTCTAAGAAAAGATTCAGAGAGCAAGCTGAATTGAGACCTGATTTTGAAAAATGGAGCCCCACTTCCAGGAATATCATTTTGACTGCTTGGAAGGCTGCTAAGGACAATGTCCTGGATACAAGTAAGTGGTATTCTGACCTGGAGTGGAGGAAGCATGAGAATAGGCAAGAGGCCATTGTACAGTATAGAAGAAAGGCTAAACTGGGAAAGCTACCTCCTAATGCACAGGAGCCTAGCAAGTATTTTCCCAAGCCTTTTCACTATTTGAAAGGCAAAAGATCAAGGCTGAAGAATTGAAAAAGGAAGATCTTAAAGGGAAGAAGCCTGCTGCTGCTGATGACACTGAAGCTCCAGTTAAAGCAAAGATTCAATCTGGAAAATGGATTGTAATCAAGGAACCTGAGCAGCAATATGATAGCATTTTCTTAAGTTTACAAGTTGTAATTTGTAGTAAACTTTATGTAAACTTTTGATTCATGCATGTTTAAGTATTTTCCCTGTCACATAATATTGTTGTACATCATACTGAGAATTTGTTATGTATGGTGTATATCATTGACTAAGGGTTATGACTTCTCCAAATATGGGGAGATTGTTGGGTACATTGGAATATATGTACCTGATTTGAAGAAGCCTCACCCTACTCAATGATATACATCAAGATGTATTTGATGTGTTTTGAGTTTATGTGTGCAGGTTAAGTAATTGCAGGGAAAGCAGGAAAAGTTTCTAAGTCCAAGTGTCGACACCTATAAGAAAAGTGTCGACACTTAAGAAGGCTTGTGTCGACACCTAGAGAAGCAGTGTCGACACTTTGAGTAATTGTGTCGACACTAGGAATGCAGAGTCGACACCAGAAGGAAAGTGTCGACACATACAGAAAGTGTCGACACACAATGAAGAAATGTCTATATTATCAGTGTCGACACTTAGAAGCAGTGTCGACACCCAGAGGAACTTTGTCGACATCAAAAGTGTCGACACTAGGAGGCTGTGTCGACACTCAGCAAAACTTCAACAAAGTTCAAGTACAAGTGTCAACACTAGGAGGCTGTGTCGACACTCAGCAAATTTTAACAAAGTCTAAGTACAAGTGTCGACACAAAGGAGATGTGTCGACACTCAGCCAAAGTCTCAACACATGAAGAATGTGTCGACACAAAGGAGATGTGTCGACACTCAGCCGAAGTCTCAACACATGAAGAATATGTCGACACAAAGGAGATGTGTCGACACTCAGCAAAAGTCTCAACACAGAAGGCATGTGTCGACACAAAGAAGATGTGTCGACACTTAGCAAGTTTCAACACAAGAAGATGTGTCGACACAAAGGATTTGTGTCGACACTTAGCAGAAATCAACTAAGTATCAAAGAAGAAGGACTTGTGTCGACACACAGGATCAGTGTCGACACATTCTGAAGAAGCAGTGTCGAGATGCAGTTTCTACAACACAAGGAGTTGTGTCGACACCTTGAAGGCTAGTGTCGACACTTAGTCTACTTGTGTCGACACTTAGTCTATTTGTGTCGACACATAAAGACTATCTGTCTCGACACTTTTAGACAGTGACAGAGTTTTCAAGAAGTGACTGGATGACTTGACAGCTGCCATTTCAACCAGTCAACTGCTACTGTCAGAAGTTTGTTAGAAACCGGATCAGCCGGTCACCATGAAGAAAGCCTATATAAAGGCTTATTCCTTCAACAGAAAAAATTAAGAATCAGAATCGATTACAGCAATCAATAAAGTAGAAACAACACAACAAGTAGAAGACCTTCAAGTGAAGATCTAAGAAGTTGGAGAGAGAAAGCTCCTTCTAAGAAGACATCTATTGAACCAGGCTGATAAAGAAAGATTCAGTTTGAGATCTGATTCTCAAGTCAGCAGTTGATTGAAGATCATCTGCCTAGAGATTCAACCATACTGTGTTCTAATTCAAGAAGCTTTGAAGAAAGCCAAGGGAGGTTGATCTCAGCAAAGTTCTTTCAAGAACTCATCAAGAAGCTAGTCAACTCAACTTTCTCAATCAGGGTTGGCAAGCAGACTTATTAACTCTTCATTCACTATTGAAGTTTCTGTCTCTTCAGCAGCCTTAAATTCCAGGTTGTGCTCTTTCCTGACTGGTGGAGGAGTCCTTTGTTCAGCTGCTTCTCTAGACTTGATTAGCTACTCATAGGACTTGAGCTTTCCCAAAAGAGATTCCGTAGAAATCTCATTTAAGCTTTTTTCCTCCTAGATTGGCCAAATCCTTGAATTCCATGAGCTTGGGAAGCACATGAGAATTTTATCATTCACCTCAGTGAGGGTGATCTCTTTATCCAAGGTCTTCAGCTCATTGATAATTAAGCTCAGTCTGTTGTACATGTCTGTAACAGATTCTACTTCATCTTTCTTGAAGTTCTCATATTGGGATATGAGGTGTGATCTTCTATCCTTCCTTTCATCAGCTGATCCAGCTGCCATTTGGTTGAGAGTGTCCCAAATGGCCTTAGCTGATGTGCATTCAGCCACTCTTTGGAAAATGTCATATGATATTTTTGGGGCAGAATGTTCATGGCCTTGGTATCAACAACCTTGGCTTTCTTTTGTGCTTTAGTCCACTCAGGTGGTCGAACTGCATTAGGCTTATCATCATGCCTGGATGATTTTCTTCTAAAGTCCTTGCTTGCCATTTTGTAGAATCTTTTGGCAAAAAGACTCATTAACTCTTCATTGGATGTAGATGTTTCATTGTCTTCAGAAGCTTTGAAGACCAAGCTGTGCTCCTTCCTAACTGGGTAGTTGCATTCTGTTCTGCTGCCTCTCTTGATTTGACAAGCTGCTCATATGACTTCAGCTTGCCTAACAAAGATTCTGTTGAAATCTCATTGAGGCTTCTGCTTCTTTGATTGGCCAGATTCTGAAATCCCATGAACTGGGGAAACACATCGGTATCTTGTCATTCACCTCAGTTAAGGTGATGTCCTTGTCAAGAGTCTTGAGTTCACTGATGATTGAACTTAATCTATTGTACATCTCAGCCACAGATTCTGTCTCATCCTTTTTGAAATTCTCATAGAGAGAATGAGACTGGATCTCCTATCCTTTCTTTCATCAGCTGAGTCTGCTACCATTTGGTTGAGAGAGTCCCAAATGGCCTTGGCTGAGGTGCACTCAGCCACCTTCTGAAATATGTCATCTGACATTGTTTGGGCCAGAATATTCATAGCCTTTGCATCAGCCATCTTGGCTTTCTTATAGGCTTCAGTATTGTCTGGAGGTGGTACTGCACTCAGATTAGTTGATGTGCTGGAAAAAGTTGCAGGAGCTGGAGGAACACCTGTTGAAATGACAGAAAAAATATCCTCATCAATGGAGTTCATATATAATCTAATTCTTGCCTTCCAGATGGCAAACTTATTAAGATTGCACACTGGAGGTCTGATGCTTGTATAATCCTTGTTTTGGGCCATGTCTGTGAGAAGGATAAGTCCAATAACAGAATAAAAACAAACAGATCTAACTAAGGGATCTTTGAGTTCAGGTGTTAGCCTGTACAACCAATCAGGTATGGTATGTTAATGTAATGCCCCGAATTTTGTGTGCGAGTCGGTCGCGGAAAAAGAGTTTTTGGTGCCTGTAGGGGTACACGGCCTAGGACACGGGCGTGTCCAAGGCCGTGTCTGGCTGGTGATTTTTGGCCGTTTCCAACCCGAGAAGGACACGGCCAGGAACACGGCCGGATGACACGGGCGTGTCATCCGACACGGGCGTGTGCCAACCCGTGTCCCTACCCGTGTCCTGATGGGTCGTGTCCGTTGCCGTGGCGGTTATGCGTGACACGCCCACGAACACGGGCGTGTCGAGGATCCCGACACGGGCGTGTCAGGTCAGACACGGGCGTGTCTTGGCCCGTGTGCATTTCTCAGTTCGACGATCGTGCCTGGATCGAGGCACACGGCCTTGGACACGGCCGTGTGCCAAGCCGTGTGCGGCCCAGGTCTGGGGAATTTTGTGCAGATCCGAGCCGTTCATTTTCTTTAATTAGAATCCAATGGCCCAGATTAAATCCTGCTCTGTTAAGGCCGGGAATAGGGAGTTATTCCCTCATTTTCTCTCCAAAGTTCTCCCCTTCCAAAGTGAGAGAGGAGAGGAAGAAGAAGGAGGTTTCCGGCCGCCGGCGGAGCATCGGAGCACCGTTTCGAAATCGGAGAGCGGATCCGTGGAGGGAAGGTCATTGCGAAGAGTTCTAACCGCGTAGTTTTTCCATGGCGCCAAAACGGACTACAAGGGTAACGATTCTCAACTCGAGCGCTTGAATCTCTTTCTTTCTGCATAAGGAATCCCGCTCCCGCGAGTATGCGGTGAGTGCGTGGTGTTCCTTGGGGTTGACGGGAATAGTCCCCCTTGTGTTGCATGTAGAGCCCGGAATCGTAAGTACGGGCATAGGCATTGTGTGTGAAGCCTACCCGGACGTGTTTTGTCTGGATCGGTGATGTTGCATTTGATATGGTTTTGCCGGAGAAGACTCCGTGCTTTGGATTTTTCGGGTTTCCACGCGGTAGATTGCAGCAGGGATCCTTGAAGGTTAGCTTCAAAGCGCACCCGGAAAATTGAGCGGAAACGTGTTCTGCTAACTTGGCGGTCTGGGAACCGGCCTTGATCATAACTGGGTTATGAGATTGTTTTGGGAAATTTGGGATCCGAGAGAAGCTTGGCCCGCGCAAAGTTCCTTAAATTGGACATGCGGCGTGAGCAACAGGCAAGTGGAATTGGACCTAGGCTATGTGGTTCGGTGCGAGAGACCCGAAGACGGGGACTGGCCGTTGGCATAGTCGGAGCCTTAGACGGTTGTCAGAAAGGCTAAATGCTCACATGATGTTGCCATCCTAGGGATGGTGGTGAATGCACTGATTTGTCAGGGTTCACCATGAATGTGCCCTGAGTGCACGGGGTGTTTGGCCGTGCGAGCCTACACCTGTGGCGAATTATTATTGCGATATATATATATATATTGTTGGGCTAATGTTTTGCAGGGAAAGAGCACCGCCGTCCCGAGTAAGGGGCGGGGTCGTTATAATTTGGTCGGCTTTTAGCTGACCGTTGCTTTATTTGCCACCGTGCGGTGGTATGTGCTTGCAGGTGCTGCGGAGCCGAGTGCCAAATAGCGGGCTGGAGCCCATGTTGCTGTGCTGGCCCTAGAAGGCCGTAGAATAATTGTTTTTACAGTTCTCATGTATGGCCGGCCTGCGAGCCGATGTATGTAAGACATGTTATATTTATGAACGTTTGTAAGGCCATAAGGCCATGTACCTGTTTCAGTGTATTTGGGGTTCGTTCTTGTAGTTGTAAATGTGGACATTCATATTGATGGATTTAATTTTGGGTTCTTTCAACTTTAAAATCTTCCGCTAGAATGCTCTGTGTTTAGGACGTGTAGTATTAATTGGTTGGTTTGATTTATTCATTTAGTAACCCTTCCGACTGTCTGTGGTATATGGCGTCGGGTTCCAGCTGGACCTTCTGTTATATGCCATGCGACGGATGGGGGTGTTACAATTTGGTATCAGACTTCTGGTTACGGTCAAGCTTAAATGAATTCGTGGGCGAATTCTTTTAAGAGGTGGTGAGCACATGTGTGCGTCATCGTTATAACATTAAAAAGAACCCATGAATGTCCACTTAGGAATGAAAAATACTCGTGGTTGAGGAACCTGCGCGTTCCTATAATTGCTTTTTGCAATTTTGTTTGGTCACTTATTGGTGTTTTGTATGACTATAGGTGACCGGGAGTGGCGTAGAGCCGACAGAACATCTGGTTTCTGAGGATTATAGTGCACCCAGTGGCGCGCTTGATACCCCTCTTTCGTTAGAAACCATAAGAAGGATCGTTGAAGTGGTGCTCGCTATGACTAGTGCACAGCAAGGAAGCAATGTGCAACCTCTTGTCCCCGAGATGACTTCAATGTCGGGTGGTGTGTTGAATCAAATGACATTTAGGAGGCCATCAGGTCAGCCGTTGAATATGTGCTTGGTGCAGGGTACGCACTCAGTTGATGAGTATTTGCAGGCATTCCTTTTGATAAGCCGCTACCCATGCTTTGAGTTGGAGAACGAGAGGTCTATAGTCGATAGATTCTATAGTGGTCTACGTGACGAACTGCGAATTCCACTTCTAGGACCAAAACTAATGGGATTCCGAGCCTTGGTAGAGTCGGCCAGATCTTTGGAAGTGGAAATGGGAAAAATTCACCAGATACCAGTGAGTAGGGTATCGAACTCTGCAATTCCTATGAGGGGTGCATCTTGCAAAATGCTGAAGAAGAAGGTTAGATCATCGACTAGCAAGGTTGCTTACAACTGTCATACTTGTGGAAAGAAAGGACACTTTGCCCGAGAATGTTGGGATGGTGCTCAGAAGATTAAGGAAGCTATGTTAGGAGCAGGTGAGGACTCTGGTACTAAGAAACCACAGTTCAAAGGGCCAAGTTCAAAGTCCGATGTCCGCAGTTGGAATAAGAAGCTGAAGACTTCGAACTCAGCCCCTTGTTCTGGTGCGTCGGGAGCAACTACAAGTCGAGTCCCAAGAGCTTGCTATATCTGCGAAAAAGTGGGACATTTTGCACGTGAGTGTTGAAGTGGACGTGCAAAGTCCGAAAGGAAGTCTGAAGAGTACAAGCTTGGTCAGCAAGAGGACAGAAAGCAAGCAGACGTGGTGACAGGTAAGGTTTAAATTTCTAGCATTTAGCTTTAGACACTTGTAGTCTTTGTGTATGTTAACCTAGAACCGCTTGTGCTAAGCGTTGTTCTGAATTTCGTTTATCCGGCGCGAGCACCGTTCGTTAAAGGGGGCTTTGTGTCTCCGTTTGCCCAAAGGAATTGTATTACGTGTCGGAATATATCTTCCGATGGCAAAAGTCTTAATGGATGTGTTGTTGACTAGTAGTGCTCGATGCGCGCAGATAGAATCTGTTGCATTTAGGTATGGATTGTGAGTCAAAAGTTTGATTTGCAGGCGTTGTTTCTACCGCTAGGAGAGTTCAACGTGATCTTTAGCATGGTCAGGCTCTCGGAGCAGCAGACATACGTTGATCGAAGTTGCTAGTGGGTCAGTTGAGAGCTAGTCATGAGGTGACTTTCGCGGGCATGAAGGGGTCGGGTAAGATTTTGATGTCAGCCCTTCAGGTGTTCCCGGCAGTTCGGTCTGGGGCAGAACTGTATGTCACTCTAGTGTAGACTTCGACGCCTAAACCTAGTTTGGGCAACATCCCAGTTGTGTCCGAATATCCTGATGTGTTTCCAGATGATCTTCCAGGAGCCCCTCCTCAGTGGGAGATAGACTTTACTATAGAGCTGGTACCGGGTGCCAAACCGGTGTCATGCTTCCCCTATCGGATAGCCCCAAGAGAAATGGCAGAGTTGAAGGTGCAACTGCAGGAGTTGCTAGAGCAAGGTTATGTGCGTCCAAGTTCGTCGCCTTGGAGCGCACCAGTTCTCTTTGTTAAGAAGAAAGATGGGAGCTTGCGGCTTTGTATCGATTATCGGGAATTGAACAAACTTACGGAGAAGAACAAATATCCAATCCCGAGGATTGACGATCTATTTGATCAGTTGGTTGGGTCAACTGTATATTCGAAGTTAGATTTGAAGTCTGGTTACTATCAGTTGAGGATAAGGGAGAGCGACATTCCAAAGACAGCATTCAGTACGCGGTTTGGGCATTACGAGTTCACGGTTATGCCGTTTGGGTTGACGAATGCTCCATCCGTGTTTATGGATCTGATGAATAGGACGTTCAGAGAATACTTGGATCAGTTCGTGATAGTATTTATTGATGATATCCTGGTATATTCGCGGTGCGAGGAGGATCACTACAAGCATTTACACATGGTGTTGGAAACATTGAGGAAAAGTCAGTTATATGCAAAGTTCTCCAAGTGTGAATTCTGGTTATCCTCGATAGCGTTCCTTGGTCATGTTGTCAGTGGAGAAGGAATAGCTGTGGATCCGGCGAAGATAGTGGCGATACGGGAGTGGCCTACTTTGACTACGGTGGCAGAGGTCCGGAGTTTTCTGGGACTTGCTGGCTACTACAGGCGCTTCGTAGAGAACTTCTCGCGGATAGCACTACCACTCACGACGTTGACAAGAAAGGATCAGAAGTTTGTGTGGTCTCCGGAGTGCGAACAGGCTTTTGAAGAATTGAAGAGGCGGTTGACCACGACGCCTATTTTATGTTCGCCAAGTGGTACCGAAGGGTTCGAGATTGATAGTGATGCTTCAGGCAGTGGTTTGGGCTGTGTTCTGCTACAGCATGGGAGAGTGATAGCTTATGGTTCACGACAATTGAAGGTTCACGAGAGGAATTATCCGGTCCACGACTTAGAGTTAGCGGCCGTGATTTTTGCTCTAAAGCTTTGGAGGCACTATCTGTACGGTGTGAAGGTAGATATTTACACCGATCATAAGAGTTTGAAGTACCTATTGGATCAAAAGGATCTGAACATGAGGCAGAGGAGGTGGATGGAGTTCTTAGGAGACTACACCTTCAAGATACACTATGTGCCTGGGAAGGGAAATGTAGTGGCGGATGCGTTGAGTCGTAAGATTCCCGCACGAGCCAACTGGTTATCAGTGCATGATGAGAGATTGGTCCAAGAGTTGGAGGCATTGGAGATATCTTGTGTTGACAAGCAGTCTAGTGCCGAGGCGAAACTGTTTTGGATAGAGGTGCAGTGTGACCTAGCGGATAGAGTTCGGCGGGCTTTGGTTCAGGATAGCAGCATGAAGCAAATCCTAGATGGATCTTTGGATGGGTCAAATTCCCAGTTTGTGGTTGAAGATGGGTTGCTAAGGAAGGACGGTCGTCTATGCGTTCCTAGTGCGGATAATATTCGGGAGGAGTTGATGTATGAGGCTCATCATACCAAATACTCAATCCACCCGGGAAGCACGAAGATGTATAGAGACATGAAGAAATTATTCTGGTGGCCGGGTTTGAAGAAGGATGTGGCGCTTTATGTGGCCAAGTGTCGTACTTGTGCATTGGTGAAGGCGGAATGTCAGAAGCCCGGAGGTTTCTTGAAATCACTTCCTATCCCAGAATGGAAGTTTGACGATATATCTATGGATTTTGTGCACGGTTTGCCGAAGTCGCAGAAAGGAAATGATGTCATTTGGGTGGTCGTAGATAGATTGACAAAGGTGTCGCACTTTATCCCAATGAGAAAGGAAGATCCAGTAGAAAGGTTAGCCAAACTCTACGTGGATAATATTGTACGACTGCATGGTGTGCCTCGCAGTATTGTTAGTGATCGTGATGGACGCTTCACGTCAAATGACTGGAGGTTGGTGCATGGTCTGTTGGGTACTAAGCTAAAGTTCAGCACAGCCTTTCACCCACAGACAGATGGCCAAACCGAGAGAGTCAACAGAACTATGGAGGACATGCTTCGCATGTGCGTCCTAGATTTCGGGAAGCATTGGGAGGATCACCTGTACATGGTGGAGTTTGCGTACAACAATAGCTTTCAGGCAAGCATTGGAATGGCGCCTTTCGAAGCTTTGTACGGGAGGAAGTGTCGTACGTCGTTGTCTTGGTTGGAGGCAGGCGAATCAAAGTTGTATAAACGTCAAGCGGTGGAAGATGCCACTTCAATGATACGGACAATCCAGGAAAGGCTGAAGATTGCTCAGGATAGATAGTCAAAGTACTACAATGCCAAACATAGAAATGTGGAGTTCAACGTTGGCGACATGGTATATTTAAAAATCAAGCCGTTCAAGGGTGTATCGCGGGTTCGACGCTTGAAGAAGCTGAGTCCGAGATACCTTGGACCATTTGAAATCCTGGAGCGTGTTGGCGAGGCGGCGTATAGGTTGAAGCTGTCGACGGAGTTGAGTGGGCTGCATGACGTATTCCACGTATCGGTGTTGCGTAAGGCAGTGCAAGAGCCTTCGCAGATCGTTGCAGACAATCAGGTACCGGTTGATTATGAGTTAACAACAAGGGTCAGACCAGTACGAATTGAAGACGTTGCGGTCAAACGACTCCGCAACAAGGAGGTCAGAATGGTTAAAGTCCGTTGGGATAATTGCGGACGTGAGGAGCTTTCTTGGGAGCGAGAGCAAGCTATGTTGGAGGAATACCCCGAGTTATTCCACTCATGTATCATTTAGCTTTCGTGTACCTTTGCTTAATTTCGGGACGAAATTCCTTAAGTGGGGGAGATTTGTAACGCCCCGAATTTTGTGTGCGAGTCGGTCGCGGAAAAAGAGTTTTTGGTGCCTGTAGGGGTACACGGCCTAGGACACGGGCGTGTCCAAGGCCGTGTCTGGCTGGTGATTTTTGGCCGTTTCCAACCCGAGAAGGACACGGCCAGGAACACGGCCGGATGACACGGGCGTGTCATCCGACACGGGCGTGTGCCAACCCGTGTCCCTACCCGTGTCCTGATGGGTCGTGTCCGTTGCCGTGGCGGTTATGCGTGACACGCCCACGAACACGGGCGTGTCGAGGATCCCGACACGGGCGTGTCAGGTCAGACACGGGCGTGTCTTGGCCCGTGTGCATTTCTCAGTTCGACGATCGTGCCTGGATCGAGGCACACGGCCTTGGACACGGCCGTGTGCCAAGCCGTGTGCGGCCCAGGTCTGGGGAATTTTGTGCAGATCTGAGCCGTTCATTTTCTTTAATTAGAATCCAATGGCCCAGATTAAATCCTGCTCTGTTAAGGCCGGGAATAGGGAGTTATTCCCTCATTTTCTCTCCAAAGTTCTCCCCTTCCAAAGTGAGAGAGGAGAGGAAGAAGAAGGAGGTTTCCGGCTGCCGGCGGAGCATCGGAGCACCGTTTCGAAATCGGAGAGCGGATCCGTGGAGGGAAGTTCATTGCGAAGAGTTCTAACCGCGTAGTTTTTCCATGGCGCCAAAACGGACTACAAGGGTAACGATTCTCAACTCGAGCGCTTGAATCTCTTTCTTTCTGCATAAGGAATCCCGCTCCCGCGAGTATGCGGTGAGTGCGTGGTGTTCCTTGGGGTTGACGGGAATAGTCCCCCTTGTGTTGCATGTAGAGCCCGGAATCGTAAGTACGGGCATAGGCATTGTGTGTGAAGCCTACCCGGACGTGTTTTGTCTGGATCGGTGATGTTGCATTTGATATGGTTTTGCCGGAGAAGACTCCGTGCTTTGGATTTTTCGGGTTTCCACGCGGTAGATTGCAGCAGGGATCCTTGAAGGTTAGCTTCAAGGCGCACCCGGAAAATTGAGCGGAAACGTGTTCTGCTAACTTGGCGGTCTGGGAACCGGCCTTGATCATAACTGGGTTATGAGATTGTTTTGGGAAATTTGGGATCCGAGAGAAGCTTGGCCCGCGCAAAGTTCCTTAAATTGGACATGCGGCGTGAGCAACGGGCAAGTGGAATTGGACCTAGGCTATGTGGTTCGGTGCGAGAGACCCGAAGACGGGGACTGGCCGTTGGCATAGTCGGAGCCTTAGACGGTTGTCAGAAAGGCTAAATGCTCACATGATGTTGCCATCCTAGGGATGGTGGTGAATGCACTGATTTGTCAGGGTTCACCATGAATGTGCCCTGAGTGCACGGGGTGTTTGGCCGTGCGAGCCTACACCTGTGGCGAATTATTATTGCGATATATATATATATATTGTTGGGCTAATGTTTTGCAGGGAAAGAGCACCGCCGTCCCGAGTAAGGGGCGGGGTCGTTATAATTTGGTCGGCTTTTAGCTGACCGTTGCTTTATTTGCCACCGTGCGGTGGTATGTGCTTGCAGGTGCTGCGGAGCCGAGTGCCAAATAGCGGGCTGGAGCCCATGTTGTTGTGCTGGCCCTAGAAGGCCGTAGAATAATTGTTTTTACAGTTCTCATGTATGGCCGGCCTGCGAGCCGATGTATGTAAGACATGTTATATTTATGAACGTTTGTAAGGCCATAAGGCCATGTACCTGTTTCAGTGTATTTGGGGTTCGTTCTTGTAGTTGTAAATGTGGACATTCATATTGATGGATTTAATTTTGGGTTCTTTCAACTTTAAAATCTTCCGCTAGAATGCTCTATGTTTAGGACGTGTAGTATTAATTGGTTGGTTTGATTTATTCATTTAGTAACCCTTCCGACTGTCTGTGGTATATGGCGTCGGGTTCCAGCTGGACCTTCTGTTATATGCCATGCGACGGATGGGGGTGTTACAGTTAACCAACCTAGAGCACTGAATTAGTTGAATAGCAACCAACTTGTAAGGTCTGGTAATTTAACCAACCTCGCTCTGATACCAATTGAAAGTTCAGGAGGTATGCTTGATACCACCTGAAGGTGTTAGTTAGATCAGATATACTCTAGAGGGGGGGGGGGGTGAATAGAGTATGTTGGTGATTTTAAAACTTTTACAACTATTGTTGTATTTTAGGTGTATGTGCAGGGAAGCAATTACAATAAACCAATATGCAGCAACTATCTAATCACAACACATTCACAGAGCAAGGCCAGAAAATAAAAAGAAAAGAAAGCAACCAGACGACACAAGAATTTTATAGTGGTTCCCCAAATCTGGGTAGTCCACTCTTCTACCACCCTGGTAGGAATCCACTGCAGGAAGGGGTTGATCAGGTGTCCTAGCACTAATGGGGTTCTGATCAGGTTCCCAAAAACCAAACCCTCAAGTCTTTTGGAGGGAGACTTGCAACCAGAATAATTTTGAAGGGAATTAAAACCTTGTACAGAGGTGGAGTGAGAGGGTGATGAGGTCTTCTCTTTCTCAAGTCAAATGAGAAGACTTATGGATTGTTGTTTAGCAGCTTTGCTCCCCCTGAGATGTAGAATGAATCAGGAAGAATGCTGGAGCGCTTCAGGGTGATAGGTCTTCAAAGACCTAGATTTCCTGGTCCAGAGAAAGTCTCCAGGAACTTCTTGTGATTGATATGAATGTATTGTCTTTGAAGTTATCCTGAGTAAAAGCAGATGAAGAAGACTCTTGATATTGATGTAGTGTTCTTTTTCTTCTTCTTCTTGATCAGTTTCTCTCTGGGCCAAGAATGAATTCCTTTTTTTGTGTTGTCTGAATCACTGTCTGTCTTTTTTTGTTGCTGTGTCTCTCTGTATTACTAACTCTTTCCGTATATCTCTATGTCTCATAAGAAACATTCGAATTTTGAATATAGAGCAGTAATGGCAGACGGCCTGGAAAGGAAGCAGCAATTAATTATTTCCCCAACTGTTTCCATGGGAAAATGGCATGTAATAATCCAGGATTAACTTCGCATTCTAACGGTAGTATTCTGGGAAGAACTGCCATTAAATATTCAGGAATCAATGCCATGGAATGAGACGGGAACGGAAGAAGACCTAGTCTGGAATCGTCGACCGAAGAACATAATTCGTCGAACTGAATTTTGAGTTCGTCGAGCTGAGCCTGAGTTCGTCGAGCTAAGCTGAGTTCGTCGAGCTGAGCTGAGTTCGTCGAGCTGACAGTCTTCATTCGTTGAACAGACAATCTTCAATATCAGACAATCTTTATTCGTTGAGTAGAGAACTAAATTCGTCGAGCTGAGAACTGAAGTCGTCGACCTGAGAGTCTGAGAACTTGAGGTCCAAGTTCGTCGAGCTCAGAAAGTAATTCGTCGACCAAAGCTTGAAGTTGGACTTAGAGAAATTCTGAAGTAGTCCTGATAATGCTTGAAGTAGAATCCCGGTGTTCGTCGAACAAAGAACATAGTTCGTCGAGCTCAGCACTACGAATTGTCTCACGATCGTCGAGCGCAGAACTCCCTTCGTCGAGCTGAGTTCGACGAACGTCGAACTCATTTCACTTAGTCTGAAAAACTGATAGATCTGGAGTTCCTGGTGGTCTTGAGGAAGGCTAGTCCATCTGAAGTTGAGATAGAGGACTGTCCTAGACTCTAAGACATAAACTTGACCCAGACTATACATGATGGGTCACATCCTAAGTCAGTGGACCTAGCCCAAATCAACTAGGGATCCAACACACTCTGAGTTGTAGGAACCTATTTGGGGTTCTGAGTTGTAAGATCTGTGGATCTGAGAAGTAGTGGAGAAGTTGGGCCGAATCTAGTGCTCTACTAGATAGGCGAAGGGGGGAAGTGGATGTACCCAGACCTTGGGGAACCACTATAAATCTTGTGTGCTCTTTGTGATTATATGCTTGTGTGATTGCTGTTATCTGTGTTGAATTGCTGTGAAGAATTGCATATAATTCTGTGTTTCTGCCTTAAAAGTTTAAAAAGATTAAGTGCACCTATTCACCCCCCCCCCCTCTAGGTGTTTAGGCATTAGTTCTTTCAAGTGGTATCAAAGGGAGGTTGATCTCAGCAAAGTTCTTTCAAGAACTCATCAAGAAGCCAGTCAACTCAACTTTCTCAATCAGAGTTGTGGTTATTAATCCTTGTATTTTTTATTTTCTGTAGGATCCTAAGGGATCTGAGTTGTAAGCCTATATTTATAAAGGCTGAGTGGTAGGGCTTGTGAGCCTGAGTGTAGGAGATACATATCTCTGAGTGTAGGCCTTGTTGAAGGCTGAGTGTAGGCCTTGTTGGCTGAGTGTAGGTCTTGGTGAAGACTGAGTGGTAGGGCTTTGTGCCTGAGTTGTAGGAGTAGGATCACTCTGAGTTGTAGGAACCTATTTGGGGTTCTGAGTTGTAAGATCTGTGGATCTGAAAAGTAGTGGAGAAGTTGGGCCAAATCTAGTACTCTACTAGATAGGCGAAGGGGGAAAGTGGATGTACCCAGACCTTGGGGAACCACTATAAATCCTGTGTGCTCTCTGTGATTGTATGTTTGTGTGATTGTTGTTATCTGTGCTGAATTGCTGTGAAGAATTGCATATAATTCTGTGTTTCTGCCTTAAAAGTTTAAAAAGATTAAGTGCACCTATTCACCCCCACTATAGGTGTTTAGGCACTAGTTCTTTCACATTCCACATCTCAGCCTAAGGATGAGTATTATCAAAAGAGGAAGTCATTCAGGAAGGACAGGAGCAGGTCTAAGCCAAGCAAATCTACAACATCCAAGATAGTTTGCTACTGCTGTAATAGGCCTGGACATGTTGTGGTTGAGTGTCCAGATAAAAGAAAAAAGACTGCAGATAAGAAGAAGAGTCAACACCAAAGCAAGAAGGAGAAATCCTTTGTTGCTAAGAAGGAGAAGACCTTGTCAGACCAATCTACTTTAGAGTCAGAATCTGAAGCTGAGGCCTACATTGGTATATATGCAACAGATGAAGAAGAAGAGTTTCTCCAGGTGCTGAACTCTGTATATGAACAAGAAGACCATCAGTGCAAGGGACTGATGGCTGTGTCAGAAGAAGACAAGTGCCAGGATCAGCCTGGTCCTAGTAAGGTACAATGTCTTTCAGATTGCAGTACTGAGTAAGAGTCAGCAACATCTGCATCAAGTGATGTAGATGGGTCTGAGTCTGAAGGTGATATTCATCAGCTGATAGATGAATATAGAGATTTATTGCAGGCACTTAAGAAGAGCAAAAATCTGGCCAAATCTCAGGCTAAGGAAATTGCAGATCTTAAGATGGCTGCATTAGATTCAGAGAAGTTGCTGGATCAAAAACTGAATGAGATTGCCAGATTGAAAAACACAACTGTTATTCAAATGGGCACAATCACATTCAAGAATGATCAGATTAGAAATCTGGAAGTTAGACTTCAGAAAGAGAAAGAGATTATGGCTAGTTTTTCTAAGCCAAAATCTGTATTACCCTTAATAGATGACTTTGTGTCACAAAAGGGTAAGTCTGGATTAGGCTTTAAGAAAACTGCATGGACTGTTAAGCCCCAGCACAAAACAAGAAACCTGCTGTAGACAATTCAGCTAGGATTGTACCTAAACAAATATACAACAAGTTTGAGTGCTGGTGTTGTGGGAAGGTAGGTCATTTTGTCTTAGATTGTTGGCACAATTCCAGTGTCAAGGAGAGTAGCAATCTGTCTGCTAGAAGAGCTACAGGCAGATTTGTCAAATTTCAGACTAACATGAACCAAGGACCCAAAACTTATTTGGGTTCTAAGGTTAAGTAGTCTTTATTGCAGGTGAGTCTAAGTGGCCATGCCCCTATATAGTACTTGGACAGTGGATGTTCCAGGTACATGACTGGAACAAGGGGGTTGCTGAAGGATTACACACCTATCATGGATGACCCTAAAGTAATCTTTGGTGGTTCAGAAAAAGAAATCATCAAAGGATTTGATAATATTTCTAATAATCAGATTACTATCTCTCAAGTGGCCTATGTGAAGGGTTTGAAACACAACCTTATAAGCATAAGTAAGTTGAGTGATTTAGGATATGACATTTCATTTATTAAGAATGGATGTCATATCAAAAGGTCAAGTGATCAAAAGGTCATATTGACAGGATATAGGAAGAGAAATGTTTACTGTCTTAAATTTGTGTGTGAGAACAATGTTTCTCCTATTTGTCTTGTAGCTGATGAGCGAGCCTCTCATTGTGTTAAATGACACAAGAAGCTGGCCCATCTTAACTATAAGACCATTGGCCAACTCTTTAGCAAAGAGTTAGTGAGTAATGGTCCTCAAGTTAAGTGTATAAAGGATGGGATATGCTCAGCTTGTCAAAAAGGCAAGCAGACCAAATCCACCTTTCATAGCCTTGAAAATAAGGATTCAGTGAGGAGTATTTACCACTTGCATATGGATCTTTTTGGTCATATGCCAGTTCATAGTCTAGGTAGGAAGGTCTACACATTTGTGGTGGTAGATGACTATTCTAGATATTCCTAGGTGTTCTTTCTAAGACAAAAATCTGAAACCCCAACTGTATTATATAGTTTTGTTAAACAAATTCAGAATGAGTTGAACAGTACAGTGGTCAAAATCAGAAGTGACCATGGTACTGAATTTCAGTCTGAAAGTATGACAAGACTAAGTGAAGAATTTGGGATTTTTCAAGAATTTTCCTCACCTAGAACACCACAGCAAAATGGTATTGCTGAAAGGAAGAATAGAATATTGATAGAGACTGGTAGAACTCTATTGAGTGACACTTTTCTCCCAAAATATTTCTGGGCTGAGGCAGTAAACACTGCATGTCATGTGATTAATAGGGCTACTATCACCAAGAGCCACAAAAAGACTCTCTATGAGATTGTGAAGGGCAGAAAATCAAACATATCATATTTTAGGATCTTTGGTTGCAAGTGCTATATACTTAACAATGGCAAGTCTTATCTAACTAAGTTTGTTGCCAAATCCCAGGATGGGATCTTTGTTGGGTACAGCAACAATAGTAAGGCTTATAGAGTCTACAACTTTATTACTCAAGTTGTAGAAGAGTCTGTACATGTAGTCTCTGATGAAACAAGACTGATTAACTGTGAGTTGTCAAGTAGTGCTTGCAGTTCTACAGGTATAAATGAGAGAATGGACAAGCTTACCATTACAGAAGATTCTACTGCAAATCAGGAAGTGGAAAATGGTGGCTGTTGTCCAGGGGGAGTACAAGACTCTCTAGTTGCTGAAGAAAACCAAGAGGTGCAGCTTAATGAAGAGGCTTGAGGTGTTCAACATGAAGATAGACTACCTTCAGCTAATAGACACTTAAAGGATCATCCAGCAAATCAGATAATTGGTGATCCAAGACAAGGAGTGCAAACAAGAAGCAGGAATCTGAGCACAGTTCTTTGCTCCAGCTTCCTATCACAAGTGGAACCAAAGAAATTTGAAGAAGCTGTTCTAGACCCACATTGGATTTATGTCATGCAAGAGGAGCTGAATCAGTTCAGAAGATACAAGGTCTGGAAGTTAGTTCCTAAACCAAAAGACCACAACATCATTGGAACAAAGTGGATCTTTAGGAACAAATTGGATGAGAATGGGATCATTGTGAAGAATAAAGCAAGACTTGTTGCAAAAGGATATAGGCAGGAAGAAGGTATTAACTTTGATCAAACCTTTGCCCTAGTAGCAAGACTGGAAGCAATTAGGATGTTCCTTGCTTATGCAACATACCAAGGTTTCAAGGTATTCCAAATGGATGTAAAATCAGTATTCCTAAATGGAAATTTAAAAGAAGAAGTTTATGTAGAGCAGCCCTCAGGTTTTGTTGATTCTCTCAAATCTGATTATGTTTATAGACTTAGGAAAGCTCTGTATGGGTTGAAACAAGCCCCAAGGGCTTGGTATGAAACCCTGTCTAGTTTTCTCATTGAGAATAAATTCTCAAGGGGGAAAATAGACAAGACTCTATTCCTTAGGGAATCTAAAGGAAAGATTATCCTAATCCAAATATATGTAGATGACATAATATTTGGGTCTACTGAAAGTAATCTTTGCATAAAGTTTTCAAAACTTATGCAAGAAAAATTTGAAATGAGCAGTATGGGAGAACTTAAGTTTTTCTTGGGTCTCCAAGTAAGACAGACTGAAGATGCCTTGTCCATAACTCAGTCTAAGTTCACCCTGGAGTTAATTAAAAAGTATGGTATGGAATCATCCACTACCATGAGAACTCCGATGGGGTCAAGTGTGTCTCTTAGCAAAGATGATGCAGGGAAACCTGTAGATGAAACTTTATATAGAGGGATAGTTGGCTCCCTCCTATATCTGACTGCTAGTAGACCAGATATCATGTATGATACATGTGTCTGTGCTAGGTACCAATCCTGCCCTAAAGAATCTCATCTGACTGCAGTGAAAAGGATTTTGAGATATCTTAAGGGCACACCTAATCTAGGCCTTTGGTACCCAAGGAATGGAGATTTTCTACTGACAGGCTATTCAGATGCAGATTTTGCAGGTTGCAAGAAAGATAGAAAAAGTACTACAGCCACCTGTCAATTTCTAGGTGGAAGACTAGTATCTTAGAGCAGTACGAAGCAGACCAGTGTGGCAATCTCCACAGCTGAATCAGAATATGTGGCAGTAGGAATTTGCTGTGCACAGCTGTTATGGATTCAACACCAGCTAGAACACTATGATATTCAAGTAAGTAGAACACCTTTGCTTTGTGATTATACAAGTGCAATTTCTTTAGCTAATAATCTTGTCTCACATAGTAGGACTAAGCATATAGAAATTAGATACCATTTTCTTAGAGAACATGTAGATAAAGAGGACATTTCACTAGAATTTGTTAAAACTGATTATCAAATTGCTGATATGTTTACTAAGCCTCTAGATGAATCTAAATTCAATAAGTTTAAAATTGAATTAAAAATGTTGAACTTAGAATAGTTTAATAAAATTGGCTAAGTAAAATGGTGTCGACACAAGGAGTTGTCTGTGTCGACACATAGAAGTGGTGTCGACATTCCAGAGAAATGATGTCGACACATCTAGAAAGTCTGTGTCGACACTTTAGAGAAGTAGTGTCGACACATCCAGAGTAGGTGTCGACACATCCAGAAGTGGTGCCGACACTTAGGTTCAACACAGATTTCGTCGAGTGGAGTATCGACTGATCGTCGAGCGCAGATGTATAAGTGTCGACACATAAGTTCTGTCGACTATATTGGTGTCGAGACATAGTAGTCAACACCGTTGTCGAGACTTAAGTAGTCTGTGTCGACACTTTTCAACAGTGTCAACACATTTAGAGGATTATGACGTGCCTTTTCACCTTCATTTTTAGAAAGGTATAAATAGGTTCACAACATTGTTAGTCGACACACTCTCCATAGTTTCGCAACCAAAACTTTGTGTCGATATCTCTCAATTCTAAATTCAAGATTTCTCTCAACCCTAATGGTGCCCAAGCTTGAAGAGAACATCAATGAAGGATATGAGCTAGTACGCAACGCATTTGTCCATGCGGAACGAGAAATTAAGAATGTTGTAACCCTAACTACTGAGAATGAGTTGGAGTTTTTAGTCTCTCAACCAACAAAGATTTGGAAGAAGGAAATTCTAGAATTCTATGACGCTGCAACTTTAGATTCGACTGGATTAAAGATCAAATCAATAGTTCAGGGAGCTAAAGTCAAACTTACTTTGAAAAGCTTGAGAAAAACTCTTCAACTACCACAAACTCAAGAACAGGAAGATGTACCTGCTTCTAAGCTAAGGGAAGCACTTCAGTGGTGTGGACTGGATTCCACCATGAAGATTGGCTCAGTATTTAACAGAAAAAGAATGAATATGCAAGGCAAGTTCTTGTCTAAATTGGTAGGAAATGTGATTCTGTGCAAGCCAGGGGGGCATGATAGGATATCAGCTCATATGTTTAGCTTAATGATCAGGATCATCTTTAAACTAAAAACTGATTGGTCAGCAGTTATTTTTGAGAAGATTAAAGAAAGCATTAAGAAGCCCAATTCGGGTAGAATTATGAGTCTGTACTTAGCTGGAATTATTCCAGAAGTAATGGAACAAGCAGCTGGTTCTAAAATTAACCACATGAGCAAGATGGACATTATGATTATCTCAAGATGGGATATGGTATTAACTAAGGACATGCCTGATGAGGAAAGGCATGAGGTTCCTGAGAAATCTACAGCACAAGAGATTCCTGCACAAGACCCTGCAGATGGAGCACAAGTGCAGGGGAAGCCTCATATTGAGGAAGAGTCAACCCACCTGGAGAGTGAGATGGCTACACAAACAATCCTTGAGGTAATTCAAGAGGTGAATCAATCAATTCTTATTGATAAAGATGAGACACTAACTGAATTTTTGATTGATGTTGACCAGCCAACACAACTACACAGTCAACCACAAGATGTAATCATGGAGGATACATCTGTTGCTGCTGATATTGATCCTGAGTTTGTGGTACCTCAAGATCCTACTCAACAAGAGTTTACCTTAGAGGAGTTGTTTCTTGATTTAGGGCAAGCTAATATTGAGGGGGAGCATGCTGGCTTTGATGGGGAGAAAACTGCTCTTGAGGAGGACCCAGCTAACCTTGAGGGGGAGCATGCAAGGTCTTAGGGAGAGACTGTAAGGAATGATGAGGTGCAAACCAGAACTGAGGAGAAGCAAAGGACTCAGGGGGAGCTACCAAGGCCTGTGAAGGAATTGCCTCCAAGTCCCAAGGAAAGGGTTGACATAGCTAGTACCTCAGATTCAGAGGATGCAGCTGAGGTTCAGGCCAAGAAAAGAAAGCTCATGGTCTTTAAAATAAGAAGTCAAAGCTACAAGAAGGCACTACAAACAGTTGCTCCACAGCCTGCCCCAATCTTTGATTATAATTCTTTGTTAGTATCCATGCAAGTGAAGTTGGATGAGCAAAGGATTGCCATGGAGAAGTATATGGATGAGACACATAAAGATCTACAACTCTCCTTGACAACAGATATAAAATCAATAAGATTTGAGGTGAATCAACATAAGAAGGAAATGACTGATTGTTTCCACAAAGGAGGTAATGCAGTGGTTTTCCTAGCTACCCATCAAGAAAAGATAAAGACAAAAGTTGATGATATATCCCTTAAGCAAGGCTATGTATTATAAAATCAACTGAGAATGAATGATAATCTGACTGCATCCCATAATGCAATTGTTACAGAATTGAAAAATGTTGCAACAGCCCAGCCTGCTGATAAGACTAAAGCCAAGCCAGAGTTTGATAAGGAGAAGTTTGATAAGGACTTCCAAGAAGGCATAACTGCTGTCAAAACAGCTATTGAACTATCTCAAAAGACCATTTCTGGATTGCTGCTCAAGTTAAAGGGATTTTATAAGGATGGTGTTAATTTTCTGGATGAACAAATAAAATTTCAAAAGGATGACCTTAGAGATCATGTGGCCAGAGAAGTCATAAAGGGGGAGAGAGTATTAGTCAAAGCTGGATCTGACCATGCTAAATGGATTTCCAATAGCATCAGAGCCACACTTGAATATCCACCCCTTTGTGATGATGACAATGTGGCTGAATCTGGAGTGCACCCTGCTATTTTTGGAGTGAGCAAGCTGAAGTTGCTCAAGTAATCTATCCTCCAGCAGATTTTGAGATGATTCATCAGGAAGTACAATATATGTACAACCCTCCTGAGGGTAATAAAAATATTATTTTTGAGAAAGTAGATAAGCATGTGCCAGAGGCAGTATTGAAAGGGCAAGAAACTCTTTTGTCCAAGAAGAGATTCAGAGAACAAGCAGAGTTAAAGCCAGATTTTGAGCAGTGGAGTCCTACTTCTAGAAATATTATACTGACTGCTTAGAAAGCTGCAAAGGACAATACCCTAGAGAGGGGCAAATGGTACTCTGAACAAGAATGGAGAAAATATGAAGCTAGGCAAGAAGCTATTGTACAGTATAGAAGGAAGGCAAAAATAGGGAAGCTACCTCCTAATGCACAGGAGCCTAGCAAATATTTCCCAAAGCCTTATCATTATTTTGAAAGACAAAAGATAAGGGCTGAAGAGCTGAAAAAGAAAGATCTAAAGGGCAAGATGCCTGTTGATGACTCTGATGTTCCTGTGCAAGCCAAGATTCAATCAGGCAAGGGCATTGTCATCAAGGAGCCAGAGCAGCCTTAGATTAGATTTACTAGATTTTATCATATTGTAAAATTTAGTGTTTAAAATCTATGTAAACTTCTATTAAAGAAACTTTTGTAGTTGAAGCAAAACATGATTATTGCTTGTTCTGTGTTAGCATTATTATTATTCTGTGAGGATTTGTTTTATATGTTTTGTTTAAGAAATTATCCTGTCATATAATGCTGTTATACATCATATTGTGTATTTGTTATGTATGGTGTATATCATTGACTAAGGGTTATGACTTCTCCAAATAGGGTGAGATTGTTGGGTACATTGGAAAATGTGTACCGAGTTTGAAGAAGCCTCACCCTACTCAATGATATACATCAAGGTGTATTTGATGTGTTTTGAGTTTATATGTGCAGGTTAAGTAATTGCAGGAAATGCAGAAAAATTTCTAAGTCCATGTGTCGACACCTAGAGAAGCAGTGTCGACACTTATGAAGGCATGTGTCGATACTGGTGAAAAGTTGTGTCGATACTTGGAGTTAATTGTGTCAACACTTGGAAAGGCTGAGTCGACGCCAGAATCAACTGTGTCGACACCAAGAGGTTGTGTCGACACACAGAGAAGCAAAGTCGACATCATCTGTGTCAACACCAAAAGGCAGTGTCGACACACATGAATACTTAGTCGACATCAAATGAGTCGACACATAGAGACAGTGTCGACACACAGAAGTATTTGTCAACATCAACTGTGTCGACACACATGACTTGTGTCGACACACAGCGAAGCTTCAACAAAGTTAAAGTAAAGAAGTACTTATGTCGACACAAAGTAGATGTGTCGACACATAGCAAGTTTCAACAAAGTTAAAGAAAAGAAGGCTTGTGTCGACACACAGAATCGGTGTCGACACATTCTAAAGAAGCAGTGTCGAGAAGATGTTACAACAACAAAAGGAGTTGTGTCGACACCACCAAGACATGTGTCGACACTTAGTCCACTTGCATCGACACTTAGTCTACTTGTGTCGACATATAATGAAGATCAGTCTCGACACTTTCAGACAGAGATAGTGATTTCAAGAAGTGACTGGATGACTTGACAGCTGTCATTTCTAACCGGTCTACTGCAACTGTCAAAGCTGTCAGAAGTTTGTTAGAAACCGGATCAGCCGGTTACCATGGAGAAAGACTATATAAAGGCTTTCTCCTTCAACAGAAATTAACGAATTACAATTAAGATTGAAGAATCTATACAAATATCTATCAACACAAAAAGAAGAAGACCTTTGACAGAAGATCTAAGAAGTTGGAGAGAGAGAGCTCCATCTAAGAAGTGCAGTTGCTGAACCAGGCTGCCAAGAAAGATTCAGATTGAGATCTGAATCTCAAGTCAGAAGCTGATTGAAGATCAACTTCTCAAGAGTTCAACCCTACTGAGTTCAGATTCAAGAAGCTTTGAAGAAAGCTAAGAGAGGTTGTGCTCTGCCATCAAGTTCTTCCAAGAACTCATCAAGAAGTCATCCATCCCTTCTCTCTCAGTCAGGGTGGTGGTTATTTATTTTGTTAAATCAAATTTTTGTAGGACCTTTATAGATCTGAGATTGTAAGCCTATTTTATAAAGGCTGAGTGTAGGAGAGTAAATTCTCTGAGTGGTAGGCCTTGTTGAAGGCTGAGGTAGGGCTGTGAGCCTGAGTTGTAGGAGATTGTGATCTCTGAGTGTAGGCCTTGTTGAAGGCTGAGGTAGGGCAGATTGTCTGAGTTGTAGGAACCTTGTTTGGGGTTCTGAGTTGTAAGATCTGAGGATCTGAGGTGAAGTGCAGAAGTTAGGTCGAATCTAGTACACTGCTAGATAGGCGAAGGGGGAAAGTGGATGTACCCAGACCTTGGGGAACCACTATAAAAACTGTGTGCACTCTGTGATTGATTGTTTCTGTGATTGATGTGTTGTGCTAGCAGTTGAATTTGCAGTTTATTATTAGTTAACTGAATTGATTTGCTGCCTTAAAAGAAAAACAGGAATTACACCTATTCACCCCCCCTCTAGGTGGTTAGGCACTAATTCTTTCAATGCCCCAAGGACATGGATTAAGCTAGTCTTAGGCTAGCTTTGGGCTGAAACCAGATCAGATAAGTAAGTAGGTGAGAAGGTTCCCTCCCAGGGCAGGCGAAAGGGCTTGCGCCTCAGGTCGGCGGGAGCCCTCCAGCACTTGGCGTTGAGTGATGCTTCTCCACTCAAAGCCTATTTAGTCTTTAGGTTCCCGCCCAGGGCAGGCGAAAGGGCTTGCGCCTCGGGTCGGCGGGAGCCCATCAGCCCTCGACGTTGAGTGATGCTTCTCCACTCAACGCCCCTTCAGTCTTTTGGCTCTCGCCTGGGGAAGGCGGGAAGGCTCGCACTCGAGGAAAGCGGGGGGCCCGCAGTGATCAGCGGAAAGGCTCCCGTCGGGTGGGGTCCATAGGTGAAATTACTTGGACACCCCTAGGTCTGCATTTAGCTCCTCAGAACAGCGGAGTTTGCTTATTGGCAGACCAGCCCAGGGTATTTTAGTAATTTTAGAGCAGCGAAATTATTTTTTTTTGCAAACCAGATATTAGAAATCTATAAATCGACCCATAGAGTTCCTCAAAAAGCAGGCTTCTCACATTTTCTAAAATACTTCTGGTGCTTTCTGAGGAACTCCTAGCCCAGCAATTGGCTTTGGAGGGGAAGTGCTCAAGGATCTTCCGAGTTAGAAGAGGGACCTCCCAGCTGAGGCTTAGGGTCAACTCTAGGTGCTCCGTCACCAGTCAGGGGTCAAGGTTTGGGAGAAGTAGGTGTTAGCTACACCTCAGTGTCCAAACTCTCATTGAGGCCAGTTTTTGGCTTCAACAATAGAAGCGTACCCTAACTTATATGAATGTTCATACAAAGATATAAGTTAAGGTTTCCAAAATAGTAACTCATCATATAAAACAATCCATACTAATTTATATGATGAGTATCTACAAGTGTGTATGATATGTCATGCTATGAAATGCAATGATTATATAACTCACACACACAACTCTGGGCACAGACCTTTCATGCATCCCCACTTTTTGGAGGTGGCCAACCTCTCAGGTACCAACCGTCATGGCTCACGGTGGTAGTGGAGTGGTTGTCTACACTCCTAGGCGGGCAGGCACACTATCAGGCCTAGACCTCTCGTACGTCTCAACGCTAAGAACACAACAGTGGAGCCCCTGCGTACTCTTGCTGGCGACTACCATTCTTCCATGGTCGGGTGCACTCTTAGGGGATATAGTCTTCCAGACATTAGTATAAACATCCTACCGATCTCCCAAAGGTCTACACTCCGTACTAGAGTCATTGCACTTCTGTCATTGTGCCAATTGGAACAGTACTGAGTGACCCATCACATAAACACAATTCAGGTATAACAATACTCTCCCGAGCCTCCAGCTCGCAGGACCAACCCGTCCTGATATTGACCAACAACCCGAGCCACCGACTCGTAGGACCAACAAGCCCTTTATCACTCCAACCCACACATGGGTGAGATCGTTATAACATTCCTTAATCCTATTAGACTTCTCTTGTCTAACCTCTGGATTACTTAGTGATTTATGGTTAACCTTGGACTTCCTGAGGTTTACCCTGTGAGGGGCTCGTAACGGTACCAGGAACTATAATGGGTTAAACCTCATCATTCCCTTTCTCAAGGCACTTAGTAGAGTTATACTACCCTTAACCAAGCCCACTCTCAGGGTTACTGAGTGTGTGACCTCTCCAAAGTATTAACTGTTGAAAACACTAATTTTCCAAAAATGCTAAATGCAGACCATGTCTTGTATGTGTGTATGAATAGAAATCCTCCAAATACTAGACCCTAGGCCTTAATATTAATTCCTGAGATCTATAATGACATTTTAGACTTAGTTCCAGGAATTTATAATTTTGTTAAAATAATCAGCAATTATTATAATTTTTTAAAATTATTACTACATGTGATTTTGAACATGAACTGTCACTTTATTTTATCAAAGCAGCAAGATAAAATTATCATAATATCATCTTGAGTAATAATAGCTCTGGACCAAATTTCACATCATTCCAATAATATTTGATATTTAATTTCTAATTACAAAAATATGATCCACTAGGTCATGTTACACATGAAGTATTATAAATATTCATCAAATAATTTCAGAAAAATTACTGGATGTTAAAAATTGTAAATACGTTTTTATTCCAAAAATGTATAATTTTATAATTCAATTTGAGCATAATTATCTCAATAATATAGAAGGGGCAAAAATGGTAATTATAACTTCAACCCTAAGATTCTGACTTTCAAAAATTTCATTTAATTTATTCAGTGTTTATCATACTAAATCATTGTTATTGGCAATGTTTCATAATTTTTCCAACTATTTTAGTCATTCTAATTTTATTAATACGCTTGCATAATAAAAATACTAATTAATTTATTTGCTAAGCAAATCAACTCCAAATATTCTAAACTCTCATGAGGAGTTGTACTTTCATTAAATAATTATATGTATAAAATTTCACTAGATTTTACCAAGCCAATCTTGCTTAATTCACAAGATACACGTTTTTTGGCTATATGCACACCACTTCACATACAACATGACAAATTGCAACTAGGATTCACCATCCTACAGGGGTCCAAAGGATCTGAAATTTTTATCAAGGCCTTATACTTAACTAATGACCCTATCACCAAAATTTGGGATTAGATTAATTATTGTTATTCAAAATATTTCATTTATATGAAAAATCACATTTTTCCTAAAACGTACGAAAATTTTGTCCAAAAATTCTCATTTTTGTACTGTAAGTTTATCTAAGGTATATTCTTACATGTATCAAATTTCAAGTTAATCTGCTTGGCCAATTAATAGTTATTAAGTAAATAGTGACTGTCCTACCCTAAGGACCAGTCTCACAAGAATTGCCGTACAAAAAGCTACATTTCTCCAAATGATTTGATTTCAATTTCAAATTAAAATAGACTTACAGGGATACCTTTTTCATGTTTGGCACTTTTCATTGTTCAGCCTCTAAAGGCCTCAATTGCCAGCATCAAAAAGTGCATATTAAAGGGGGCAATATATATATATATATATATATATATATATATATATATATATATATATATATATATATATATATATATATATATATATATATATATATATATATATATATATAATTAATATTAATCCAAATCAACGGTGGTGATTTCGTCTTCCTCCTCTAGCCAAGGGACGGGATCCAACCGACTTGTAGCTTTTATATAGTCATTTGTCGGCCATTAAACCACTTCCGCGGCCGGCCACCGCCACCACAACCTCCGTTGAGGTAGTGGCTATCACCCGACGATGGTTTGGCCGCCAGAAGGTGGTTTCCGGCGAACCCGCCACCATGGAATTTTCCAAAAAATCTCCATTTTTCTCAAATTGGATCGGGCTCTGTTAAGCCTGATTTCTCTCCTATTGGATCTAGGATACTAGCAAAAGGGGAGAGGAGGAGAAGCATGCCATATTTCAGGTTTGAATGCGTCTACTCCGGCGGGTGGCCATGGTTTTTGGCGTTTTTTGGCGAACCTCTCCCGATCTCGATTCTCCACCAAAAGCTTTGATGTAAGAGTCAATTTCGACTACCAAGGAGCTTCTGAAGGTGATGAAAGGATCGAATTGAGCTTTGGAGGCCTCTATATAGGAGATCCAAGTTATTGGGGATATGGTCATGGCCATTAAAGGCCCTCCTTATGGTGGCCAACCTATAACTATTGGAAACCTTCTCCTCTTCATTAGGGAAGATAAAAGGAGGGGTTGGGGAAGAAGAAGGTAGTGCCACTTGGCCTCCCTCTATTATTTTCCCTCCAAATGAAACTTCCCTCCTAATTACCCCCATTAAATCCCCTTAATTAAAACAATAAATTAGATTAAATAAATCTGAAAATTTAGTGGGTCATAGGATGGGCCTTGGGCAAGGCCTTAGCCCACTTAAATTGACTTGTGCTCTCATTTAGCCTTTAAGGTTAATTTGACCATGGTTGACCTTGTGGTTGACTTGTGTACATTGAGGGTGCACATAACAGTTTCCCTAAGTTCAAGCTGAGTTAGGGTCACACTAGGGCCTCCATGCACCACTCAAGCCCTAACCCTAACTTTAGGGAACCTAGAAGCGTGGGAGATGTTACAAAATGGATAATGTGTTTTTTGGTGATCCTTAACGAATGACGGTTTAACTCATGCATTTACAACCCCCGCCACCGTGCCAAATGGACACTAAGTAACATGTAGTAAAGATCAACTCGGGCCAAAAGTCAAGTCAATATCATAACTCGACATTTAAGAAAACACAACATACTTTCTCATGTAGAGTGTTGTTCATTTGTTCTGCAACACCATTCTGTTGGGGTTTATCTTGAATAGTTTCGTGTCTTGCAATCGCTTGATTTCCACATCACCGGGCATGTTGAGTTATTGGTTTTCATCCGGATCTGAATTGGATCCGGATCCAATTACTTTTATTTTATTTTTAGATCTCATCTTTAGATCTAGGGCTTTATTTCCCATTAGAGCCGCCTGGATTGACCCCCGATAGAATCACAGGAGGAGGAAGCCTGTTGTCCCTCTTCTTCCCATTCACGAAGAACTAGTCGCGCCTCCCCCGTTCGTGAGAGTCTCACCTTCCTGTTTGGAGGCGTAAGAGTCGTTGGTCGCTCCTATCCATAGGAAGAAGAAGGACGTCACCTCTTACCCTGATCTTGGGAAGAGGAGGTGTGTTGCTGGTCTTGGAGTTCATACCCGCCGGTGTCGGTGGCATTGCTGGTGTGGAGGAGGAAGAGCCATCCAGATCTTGGGGTGTTGCTTGAGGAAGAGGGAGTTGTCATCGTCTTGGGCTCGGCTAGGTTTAGCCATTGGAGATAGTGGTGTTATGATGTGGGCTTCGTGCTGGAGGCGTGCTCACGTGCAGTTGACCTCGACTGAGTTTCTCTCTGGTGGTGGCTGCGGGTTGGTCTTCGTCCGACGACGAAGGTTCATGTGTGGACCTTATGCATTCGTTGTTCAACGGACTGCAATAAGTATTGTTCTATCTCAGCACGTGGAGGTTTTTGATTCCACGTGTGAAGCCCTTTATCGGATCCTGTATTTTTTTTATATTGTTGTATGTATTGATATATATATATACACATATATATATATATACACACACTGCATGATTGGTTGTTCATCGGCATGTTTGTTGTTCATTATATTACATGTATTTCTTATTTAAACTGTGTCGATTATAGCTATGCTTGTGGGTGACGTACTCTGGCCCCTAACAAGTGGTATCAGAGGGATGTTCATAGGTATCTGATTGAATGTTCTGATTTAGATTTGGGTCAACGGTAGGTGATGATATTGGACCACTCCCTACCTTCCAAAATCTGATTCGTGAATTAATCAGGTCTCCTAGAAGTGCTGAGGGTAGCTATGGTAGGGAATAACGCAGTGCTGGCTAGATATTCAGTGGAAAAGTTTGACGGCAACGGGAATTTCCGCATATGGCAAATTCGGGTCAAAGACATGCTTGTTGAGCAGGGATTGATGCAAGCGTTACGGGGGCATGATGCTTTCCCTGATATGGTTGTTACTATATGGTGACCGGACGGTCTGGCGGTCTGACCCTAGAGGCTTGAAGATCGCACGGTCTGACGGTTTCTCTCAAGCGATTTGGTAGCAGAGGTGTTGCTGGTTGGAGACCGGGCGGTCTGGCGGTTTGACGCAAGCGACTTGGAGACCAGGCGTTCTAGCAGTCTCCCCTAGCGACATGCCTTCTCTTTATTGTTGTTGCCTGGCGGTTAGCCTATTCGTCTAACCTTATGGCTTGTGCGGTCTATTTTCGTATAGCCGCTTGTACCTGTAATTATTTGTCTCACATTGCTTATCTGTAATTTCACTCATCTCCTTCATTCTATAAAAGAGAGGTTATGCCTTTATAATACTTATTTTTTGGATAATAAAAATACTGTTATTCTAAATTTCGGTATATTCTTTCTTGTTCGCACATGATATCAGAGAACTCGATCTTTTCCATCTGATTCTGTGAGCTTATTTTGTATGCGTGGTTTGCCCTTTCTTCTTGCGGCCTGTTCGCGCAGCTTCCTTTCCTCTTGCGGCTTGTTCTCTGCTCTCTGTGTGTGCGACCTCTCTGATTGCTCTCCCTCCCTATTTGCGACCTGTCTTCGTGGTCTCTATGCTCTCGGCTTTTTCTTGCTTTTGCGCGGACTCTTCTTTGTTTGTGTGGTATTTCTGCGCGCAACCTGTTTTTTGCGACCTCCCTTTCGCCCCGCGATCCCCTCCGATTCGAGCGGCTTCTTTTCTATTCGCGCTGCTGATGGCGACGACCACCACGACGGCCAACTGGGTGAAGATGACGACGACCATGGCGGTGTTGCCGTGGCAGAAGATGACGACCATGGCGGTGTTGCCGTGACAGAAGATGACGACCATGGCGGTGTTGCCGTGGCAGAAGATGACGACCATGGCGGTGTTGCCGTGGCAGAAGATGACGACGATGCTCCTCCAACAAAAGACTTGCGGCGCCGTAGCGGGCACGGCTACAATCTTCGCCCACGCAACAGAAATTAAGATTTAAATTTATTTTTGGTCTGCATTTATCTTTTATTTGTGGTATTTGAAACTATGTTGTTTTCTATCATTTCATTTCGGAACAATATTTTATTTTGGGCTGCTAATAGCCACATGATTGTAAGCCTTATATAAGGCCAAGTTTTCATTTGTTATGAGATTATTATTGAGATCAAAAAGAATTGCTTGCCTAACCCTAATCCTCTTCCCTCCTCCTCTTGGCCGCCGCCCCCCTCAAGGCTCCCTCTCAAGGAGTTCGGCCGCCCCCTCTTCCCCTTTGCTTGGCCGCCCCTTCTACTCCTCGCTCCCACTAACAACCCCTCGTTCCTCCACCCCTCTACCTTTCTCCACCGAAATCATATTCCCCTTTGTCATTTTCGGCCGCCTTGGAGGAAAAAGGATCAAGTGTATGGAAGAACCAAGGTCTTTGGGGTAATCAACCGCGGCGTGGAAGCGAAGGAGACGAGCAAGGTCTTCATCCGTGGTGCGTTTCCCGTGGATCCAAAGGAAGAGCGGTCAATTTGGTGGATCCAAACATCTCGGATCTACACTTCCGAGCGGGGTAACGAAAATTCCTACACAAGAGAATTTCCCTCTTGATTAGTTCTTTTGGTGGACGACTTTTGCGTGATCTTCTCGAATCGTTAATTTTCGCGGTGTTTCTAATAGTAGATCTGGATTTTCATTTTGGTTTTTCCGAAGGATCTAACGAGAGGATTGACGCTCCTCGCTTTTGTTTTGTTGGGATAGATCCTACCACTTTTTGAATCGTGTTTTATTTTGGGAGGATCTATTTTGGTTCAACTCCAAGCTCGACCGGAATCAATATTATTCCATTTAGCCGGAAGGGATTTTGGCATATAGCCATTCTCCGTTCCACTTGCGGATCGGCTACCCGTATGTTAGTGCGAACGATAAATAAAATCAATTGTGGTCGCTGCGTTTCGTTTGTGTACGGGTTAGGGAGCATTAACGTTGTAAGGGTCGTAGTTCACGCCCTCCGTGTAGGATCCCTAAGGCTTAGCATACATCAAATTTGGTATCAGAGCCAGGTTTGTGTTGATTTCCCAATCGACACCGTCCTTACGCTTCCGGTCTTAGGACGTCGACCCACACTTGGTCGTGCACGTTTCGTAGACACAAAATCTGAAACAAAAAAAAAAAAATTTCACCATCTGCTCTGCATATAACAAAAGTCAAAAAATTTCTGCAAAAAAAAAAATGCCAAAAAATTCTGAATTTTTCTACTTTTTTTTCTAAGCATAAAAGTCAAAAAAAGTATTTTTATTCTCCAAGTCACTAAGCGTATAAAAATCCTGATTTATAAAATTCTTGTCCAAACAGTCTCTTATCTAGGTGAGACACCCTGTATCTGTGTTGTTTATGCGCACAAGGCTTGGCACGGAGTATCCTCCATCCACATCACACATGGCCGACCATCATGATGATGGTGAGCCCGCTCCTGCTACAATTGCGGCGCTTAGGGAAGAGTTTAACACCAGGTTCGATGCACTCACTCAGTTAATACAAGGGTTGGTTGTAAATCAGGCGGCGCCTCGAAATCCCGGCTTTGGGATAAATCGACCGGGGCAGCCACCCCATCCCGCCAACCAACGAGAAGAGCGACAAAATCTCCCGCGTGATCCGGATTATGAGTACGCACCCCGAGCCCCATATGAGTTCGACTTAACTAGGGCCGTTAAAATGGAATCACCCTCCTACGATGGCATGGGTGAACCCCAACTTTTTCTAAACTGGATCATGGATATTGAGTGCTATTTTGAGTGGCACAACCTGACGGACGTTGAGAAGGTACGAGTAGCACGAATGAAACTTCTGGGTAGAGCCAAAACGTTCTGGTTGAACGAAGAGAGACGTTTAGGCACCGTGAATGGAGCACCCCCGATTGGGTGGGCTGCCATGAAGGCACTCCTGCATGACCAATATGTCCCGGCATATCACCGTACCCAAATGTTCGACGAGCTAGCCACCCTTCGTCAAGGGGGCCAATCGGTAGCGGAGTACATGGGACAACTCAAGGATATGATGGTGCGTTGTGATATTCGAGAAATGCCCGAGGTCACACTATCTCGTTTCCGTAAGGGACTTAATGCGGATATCCAAGGCAAGCTTTTGCGTTATGGTCACACGGACCTTAACACAACATTCAATGCGGCATTGGATATAGAAAAGCACAATGCCTACAAGTCCAAGGGTCGAGCATTCCAGAAAGGAAAATCCATCTTAGGACCCCCACCTTCGTCATCCATGCGAGACAAAGGAAAGTTCCGATCGACTGATTCAAGTTCCATAGTAATTACCGCTAGGAACAATAAAATTCCCAATGGTGAGAGAGTTCCAATAGGACGAGTTAATAAGACTAATGCTACCTGTTATTCGTGCGGAATTCAAGGACACTACTCTAGTGAGTGTCCTACCAAGAGTAAGCCACTGGCACTATTAGAGTCCACGTCTGAGCCTGCCGAGCTCGTCTATGAAGCTGGCGGTGAATCAGATGCCGAGCCGAGTGATATCGAAGATGAGTCTTATATGATGGTTATGAGGTGTATCTTGGCCACACCACGTGCACCGGATGAGCACAATCGGACGAACATATTTTCTTTGAATTTTAAATGTGGTGAAAAGTGGTGCAAGTTAATAATAGACAGCGGAAGTTGCATGAATGTCATTTCGGAGAACGCCGTCACTCGTATGCACCTAGTCCCCGAACCACACCCCCAGCCATATAAAATAGCGTGGGTGAACAAAACGTCTATCGCGGTTTCTAAGCGTTGTTTAGTGCCACTTACGTTGAAGAGCTATGTCGATAAAGTGTGGTGTGACGTCATCCCCATGGATGTATGTCATGTACTTCTAGGGCGCCCGTGGCTCTATGATTATGACGTGACCCATTTCGGGCGAGCCAACACTTACGAGTTCAAGTATAATGGTAAGACCATTGTACTGAAACCCACACCACCCAAGGATCCTTCGGTTGCCCCCAAGGACACCATCGTGCCGGCGGAAAGAAAAATTATAAGTTTGATAAGTAAGAAGGAGTTGGAACGCGAGACCTTCTTGGACGGTGTTCTGTATGCGTTAGTATGCCTACAAGCTAAGGAAGACTCACCCACTTTAGAGAATATACCGCTATCTCTGCGCACTATATTGGAAGAGTATAAAGACGTCTATCCGGAGGACTTGCCATCTAAGTTGCCACCCATGAGAGATATTCAGCATGAGATAGATTTCGTCCCGGGCTCTTCATTGCCTAACCATCCACATTATCGGCTCAACTCCTCCGCACATGAGGAGCTACAAGCTTTAATTTCGGATTTGCTAGCAAAAGGTTTTATCCGCCATAGTAAGAGCCCATGCGCCGTACCGGCCCTCTTGGTTCCAAAGAAAGATAAGTCTTGGCGATTGTGTGTAGACTACCGGGCCATAAATAAAATTACGGTCAAATATAGGTTCCCCATTCCCCGTTTGGACGATTTGTTAGATATGTTATCGGGCGCCGCCATGTTTTCAAAATTGGATCTCAAAAGTGGTTATCATCAAATACGGATACGGGAAGGAGATGAATGGAAAACGGCTTTTAAATCTAAGGATGGGCTCTACGAGTGGTTGGTGCTTGGGGAAGGGCTCACTAACGGACCGAGTACTTTCTCTCGATTGATGACCCAAGTTTTTAAGCCATACATGGGTAAATTCGTAGTCGTATACTTTGATGATATCTTAGTATTCAGCCGTTCACAAAAGGATCATGACACACATCTAAGGACAATCCTATCAACCTTGCGCCAAGAAAAGCTCTATATCAATCTAAAAAATGCTCCTTTGGTGTGACATCCGTAGAGTTTCTCGGCTACATAGTGAGTTCCGAAGGCATTCATGTTGACCCAAAGAAGGTTCAAGTGATTAAAGAATGGCCTGAACCAACAAATATTCGGGAAGTTAGAAGTTTTCACGGCTTGGCCACATTTTATCGAAGGTTCATCCAAAACTTTAGTAGTATCATGACACCGATCACCGAATGCCTGAAGAAAGGAGAATTTCATTGGACTAAAGCGGCCACTCGCGCGTTTCAAATGATTAAGGACCGGATGTCTGAAGCCCCATTATTACGCTTGCCGGATTTTAGTAAAGTGTTTGAATTATCATGCGACGCATCGGGAATAGGGATCGGAGGAGTCTTGAGTCAAGATGGACATCCGATAGGATATTTTAGCGAAAAACTTGCCGGTCTAAAGTTAAATTATTCCAATTATGATCGTGAGTTCTATGCCGTGATCCGTTGCCTCCAACATTGGCGACACTATCTTATCTCCAAGGAATTTGTCATCTTGTCCGATCACGAGGCATTAAGATTTGTAAACTCCCAAAGTAAGATCAGCCCACGGCACGCAAAATGGGTTTCGTACCTTCAAGAGTATACCTTCATTATCAAGCACCTCAAGGGTACGTTAAATCGTGTGGCAGACGCCCTTAGTCGCGTCACTCTATTACTATCTACCATGGAGGTATCGGTCATAGGATTTGAAAGAATCAAAGATGAGTATATGCAGTGTCCGGATTTTAAGGAGATATATTTCGCCGCTCAGGACAATTCCCCTTCCACTATTTCGGCGTACTACATCCGTGATGGGTACCTATTTAAGCATACACAACTATGCATTCCCCGCTCTTCGCTATGCCATTTTATTGTATGGGAGTTACATAGTGGAGGACTAGGAGGACATTTCGGTCGCGATAAAACGATCACACTTGTAGAGGATAAATTCTTTTGGTCGGGTCTCAAGCCAATGGTCAATAAAATCGTCGGGAGCTGCCGCGTTTGTCAATTAGCCAAGGGTAACAAGACCAATGTCGGTCTTTACACACCTCTTCCGATTCCGTCTGCCCCATGGGTGGATGTTAGCATGGACTTCATTTTGGGCCTTCCACCGACACTTAGGCGTCACGATTCCATCTTGGTCGTAGTGGACCGATTCTCAAAAATGGCTTATTTTATCGCTTGTCATAGCACCAATGATGCCTCACACGTCGCTAAGTTGTATTTTAAGGAGGTCGTGGCACATCGGGGTGTCCCCAAAACCATCATGACCGATAGAGATATTAAGTTTACTAGCTACTTTTGGAAAACACTTTGGAAGCTGTTGGGCACGCGACTTATGTTTTCGTCGGCCTATCATCCACAAACGGATGGGCAAACGGAAGTTGTTAACCGGAGTTTGGGTGGGTTACTTCGTTGCTTAGTAGGTGATCATAAGGGTACATGGGACCTTATTCTTCCTCACGCTCAACTAGCCTACAATAATTCAAAGAATAGGTCCACCGGGTTATCGCCAAATGAGATAGTGCATGAATATAAGGCGCCCGTGCCTCTTGACTTGATTTCGTTACCACCATCATTTAAATCAAGTCAATTTGCACAGGACTTCGCCTCGCACGTTCGCACTCTCCACGAGCACATAGGCAAGACGTTGGCTAAACAATATGCTATTTATCAATCGAATGTTAACATACATAAGTGAGCAGTCCCCTTCAATATTGGCGATTTGGTAATGGTACGTCTTATCCCTGAACGGATGCCTTCAGGCACCATAAAAAAATTAGCGAATAGGAGAGCCGGTCCTTTTCGGGTCTTGAAGAAGCTAGGTGAAAATGCATATTTATTACAGTTACCCGCTGATTGAGGAATCTCCCCTATTTTTAACATTTCGGATTTAACGCTCTATGTTGCTCCACCACCTGAACTGTCAGTCTCTTCGTTTCCTATTTCCACTATACCGTCTCAAGGGGTGGGGGGTAAAAATATTTTTGGACCGCTCTCCCTTTCGGATCCTTCGGGAGGTACGTTGCCTATTGATGCTACACCTTGTTTTTTCTCCTGCGCCTAACGCTTTTCCAAGGTTCCCCCGGACCGATTTCTTGCCTGAAACGATTTTGCAAGATGCGGTGTTTTCTACTCCCGACGGCGACGTTCACAGGTTTTTGGTCAGATGGCGAGGTCGTCCAGCTTCGGACGACTCTTGGGTTTCTTCGGCAGAGCTGGCTCTTCTTGATGCAGATCTCCTCCACCGTTACCGTCCAGCCCACTCATCGGCGATGAGTCCTTTTGAGAGTGGGAGGATTGATGGCGACAGCCACCACGACGGCCAACTGGGTGAAGATGACGACGACCATGGCGGTGTTGCCGTGGCAGAAGATGATGACCATGGCGGTGTTGCCGTGGCAGAAGATGACGACCATGGCGGTGTTGCCGTGGCAGAAGATGACGACGATGCTCCTCCAACAAAAGACTTGCGACGCCGTAGCGGGCATGGCTACAATCTTCGCCCACGCAACAGAAATTAAGATTTAAATTTATTTTTGGTCTGCATTTATCTTTTATTTGTGGTATTTGAAACTATGTTGTTTTCTATCATTTCATTTCGGAACAATATTTTATTTTGGGCTGCTAATAGCCACATGATTGTAAGCCTTATATAAGGCCAAGTTTTCATTTGTTATGAGATTATTATTGAGATCAAAAAGAATTGTTTGCCTAACCCTAATCCTCTTCCCTCCTCCTCTTGGCCGCCGCCCCCCTCAAGGCTCCCTCTCAAGGAGTTCGGCCGCCCCCTCTTCCCCTTTGCTTGGCCGCCCCTTCTACTCCTCGCTCCCACTAACAACCCCTCGTTCCTCCACCCCTCTACCTTTCTCCACCGAAATCATATTCCCCTTTGTCATTTTCGGCCGCCTTGGAGGAAAAAGGATCAAGTGTAAGGAAGAACCAAGGTCTTTGGGGTAATCAACCGCGGCGTGGAAGCGAAGGAGACGAGCAAGGTCTTCATCCGTGGTGCGTTTCCCGTGGATCCAAAGGAAGAGCGGTCAATTTGGTGGATCCAAACATCTCGGATCTACACTTCCGAGCGGGGTAACGAAAATTCCTACACAAGAGAATTTCCCTCTTGATTAGTTCTTTTGGTGGACGACTTTTGCGTGATCTTCTCGAATCGTTAATTTTCGCGGTGTTTCTAATAGTAGATCTGGATTTTCATTTTGGTTTTTCCGAAAGATCTAACGAGAGGATTGGCGCTCCTCGCTTTTGTTTTGTTGGGATAGATCCTACCACTTTTTGAATCGTGTTTTATTTTGGGAGGATCTATTTTGGTTCAACTCCAAGCTCGACCGGAATCAATATTATTCCATTTAGCCGGAAGGGATTTTGGCCTATAGCCATTCTCCGTTCCACTTGCGGATCGGCTACCCGTATGTTAGCGCGAACGATAAATAAAATCAATTGTGGTCGCTGCGTTTCGTTTGTGTACGGGTTAGGGAGCGTTAACGTTGTAAGGGTCGTAGTTCACGCCCTCCGTGTAGGATCCCTAAGGCTTAGCCTACATCAGCTGCCTATTTTTGCTCGTGCGTCCTCTTTTTTTCCTCACTCTTCCTCACTGATTGGTGTTCTCTGATTGCTGAGACTTGCTCGTTTCTATTGCTCGCTGCCATCTACCTCAGTCCGTCGTGGTCTCTTTTGTTCCTGTCTGGTCACAGTCCTTCTTCTCTTCTATGGCTCTCTCCGATAAGGTTGATCACTGCTGGATGAAATATCCACATCTTTGCCCCTTTGGGGACGCTTCCACCTCCTCTTTGAAGCAGTCCGCCTCGGTGGTCACGTCTTCAGGTAGTGCCCACATTATTACTCAAGATAAATGACTAATAGACTCTGGTGCTACCAATCATATGACCGACAATACTCAGTGTTTTCTCTCTTAGAAACACATGATCGGTTTCCCCGGTCTTCATTACGGATGGCTCTCCCTCACCAGTCAATAGGACGGGAGTGGTTCAAATCACACTGTCTCTTCGCTTGGCGGATACTCTCTACGTGTCCAAGTTTCATTGCAATTTATTATCTATTACTTCTTTTTGCAAGCAACTATAGTGTTCTGTCACATTCACTCATACGTTTTGTTCTTTTCAGGATCTGGGCTCCCAACAGACGATTGCTACTGGGACCGAGCGCGGCGGCCTCTACTTCCTCGATAATGTTTCCGCTCTGTCCACCTTCTCATCCTCTTCTACTATACAGACCTTCTACAATGGCATCTTAGGCTTTGTCATCCTCCTCCACGGCTTCTTCGTCAGCTTCTGACCCACCTCCCTCCGCATAGTCCTCCTCTCAACTGTGACGCATGTCAGCTTGGCAAGTATCACTGCTCCTTCCCATCGAAGCAAGGCTGTGCATCTTCCCGTCTATTTGAACTCGTTCACTCCGATGTTTGGGGTCCTGCTCCCACCCTCACTGTAAAATGAAGTAGTTCATATTTTGTAACTTTTATTGATGATTTCTCTCGTTGTGTGTGGGTGTATCTCTTAAAAGAGCTCTCCGAACTATTCTCTGTATGGACATCCTTTTATTATATAATTAAAACTCAGTTTGATGTCTCTATTAAAATATTTTGCTCTGGTAATGCCAAAGAATATCTTAGCCATGATTTGTCTTCTTTCTATATGCGAAATGAGATTGTTCATCAAACTAGTTGTGTCTATACCTCACAGCAAAATGACGTGGCGAAACGCAAAAATCGTCACCTCCTTGATGTCGCTCGCACTCTAATGACACAGATGCAGGTTCCTCGCACCTATTGGGGCTATGTCGTTCTCATCTCCTACCATCTCATCAATCGCATTCCCTCCATGGTTCTCCACGGTCAAACTCTATTCTCCATTCTCTATCCGGGCAAGGATCTGTTTCCCCTCCCTCTGCGTATCTTTGGGTACACGACATTTGTGTGCGCTCCCTCCGCCACCTGTGACAAACTCTCCCCATGTGCCACCAAATGTGTCTTTCTGGGTTACTCTACCACTCAGAAAGGTTATTATTGTTTTGACCCAGTTCTTCGCAAGCAGTTAGTCTCCGCGGACGTAACCTTATTCGAAAATGCATCCTATTTCTCTCGCGACTTCTTTCTTCTTCCTGATGTTCCTGCTTCTCCTACCGTCCCCTCCATCCTGTCTGCAGCTATCGAGATTTCTCCTCCTCTGACGTGTCTACCGTCTCCTCATCTTGTCTCTCCACCTCCACTGTCTTCCTCTTCTCTGCGGTCGTCTCTCTCTACTCTAGATCCAGCTCTCTCCGCCACGGATGCACCTGATACTGAGGAACACGCCAACCTGGATCTTTCCATTGCTCTTGGCTAAGGGGTGCGGACATGTACCTAACACTCGCTTGCTGTTATTGTTTCCTATGCTCGTCTTACTCCTTCTCGTAGGACCTTTGCGTTGACTATCTCTGCCACTACCACTCCCTATACCTACCAGGATGCCCTTGCTGTTCCTCATTGGAAGGCTATCATGGATGAGTAAATTGCCACCCTCACTGAGCGGGGTAAAAGAAACATTATGTCGTCTCCAGGTCTAGTGTAGAAGTGGAATATCGAAGTATGGCGTCGACCATGTGTGAATTGAAGTGGTTAAGAGCTCTCATGCTTGACTTAGGAGAGGTCTACAAGCATCCTCTACCTATGTTCTGCGACAACAAGGCCGCTATATATATCTCCAAAAATCCGGTCACCTATGAGAGAACAAAGCACATTGAAGTCGACTGCCATTTTATTCGGGAAGAGATTTTGAAGAAACAGATTTGTACTACATTCGTTACCTCCGATAACGAGTTAGCAGATATCTTCACCAAGCCCGTGTCTGTTTCCTTCTTTCACATTTGCGACAAGCTGGACATGATTGATATATATGCTCCAGTTTGAGGGAGTGTTGTTGTATGGTGACCAGACGGTCTGGCAGTCTGACCCTGGCGGCTTGAAGACCGCACGGTCTGGCGATTTCTCTCCAGCAGTTTGGTAGTTGAGGTGTTGCTGGTTGTGACCGTGTAGTCTGGTTGTTTGATGCAAGCGACTTGGAGACCAGGCGGTCTAGCAGTCTCCCCTAGCGGCTTGTCTTCTATTTATTGTTGTTATCGGGCGGTTAGCCTATTCGTCTAACTGCGTGGCTTGTGCAGTCTGTTTTCATATAGCCACGTGTACATGTAATTATTTGTCCCACATTGCTTATTTGTAATCTCTCCCCTCTCCTTCATTTTATAAAAGGGATGTTATACCTCTGCAATACTTACTTTTTTGGATAATAAAAATTATGTTATTCCAAATTTCAGTTTATTCTTTCTTATTCGCACCCCGGTGAAGGATTATAAGTGGCTTGGTGTGAAGGTGGAGGAAGCAGACAAGGCTTTACTGCTTCTTACCTCGCTCCCGATATCATACAAGCACATGCAGACCAAGCTAATGTATGGGAAGGATACCATGAACGTGGAGCAGATCGCATCTGCGTTACTATTCAGTCAAATATTGTCGGACCCCACTCCTGGGTTGGCATGCTTTGGTAGTAGGAGAACGACAAGGGAGGTAGTTCGAGAAGGGATCTAGGAGTGCACGGTCCAGATCCGTATCGAGGAACGCAGTGAAATGTTATCATTATCAGCAGAGCGGTCATATCAGGAAGAACTGTTTGCGGCATGTGCAGAGTTCTCGGGATGCATAGAGTGCGGACAAGGGGACGCTAGCCCTGTCAGAGGAGAGTGATGATGCTCTTACAATCACTGAGAGTCAGAGTGACTCTGATACTGGATATTGGATTATGGTGCTTCACAGCACATTTGCTCAGATACATGGATGTTCAGTTCACTAAAGGTGACGTCTGGGTCAGTCTTCTTTGGCGACGGCTCAGCATGTGAGATCACGGGGACAGGAACGGTGTACATCAGGATGTACAGCAGAGCAGTGCGTAGGCTTGAGCGGGTACATCTAGTACCCAAGCTGTGCGGGAATTTGATATCGTTGGGCAGATTGGACTCTAGAGGATGTAGTTTTGTGGCGAGAGGTGGAGTTCTGACGGTAATGCGAGCGCGCACCATGCTCATGTGAGGTATGCAGTGCGGTAGTCTCTGCCGACTGATGGAGACCACGATGTGAGGTGATGAGCTCATGATTTCTGCAGACGACGAAGTTGATGGTCGAGGTGGTGCAGTGGATCGTCGTTCTAGTAGTTTGATTAGACGAGTTAGATTCAGCGATCTAGTTGCATCGACATTCAGAGGTTAAGCCCAAACATGGATGAGTCGACTGGTGCAGGTCTGCTGATGCCTCAGGTCTTTGAGGTGGTGTTGTGTGCAGAGTTGCTTCGTGTAGTTGATGCTATGTGCAGATGGTGCTCAGTGCAGTTAGTGCTTCATGCAGGTGGTGGCTCCGGATTCCGAACCAAGATGGTTGTTTGTTGAGTTATTGGTTTGGATACGGATCCGAACCAAATCCGAATCCGGTTCCTTTTATTTTATTTTTAGATCTCATCTTTAGTAATGGGCTTTATTCCCCATTGGAGCCGCTTGGATTGACCCCCGACAGAATCGCGGAAGGAGGAAGCCTGACGTCCCTCTTCTTCATGTTCGCGAAGAACCTGTCGCACATCCCTTGTTTGTGAATGCCGCACCTTCCTATTCGTTGGGGGAGGAGTCGTTGGTCGCTCCTATCCACGGGAAGGAAGGAGGACGTCGTCTCTTGCTCCGATCTCAAGAAGAGGAGGTGCGCCGCCAGTCTTGGAGTTCATACCCACCAGTGTCGGTGGCGGTGCTGCTGTGGAGGAGGAAGAGCCATCCGGCTCTTGGGGTGTTGCCTGAGGAAGAGGGAGTTGTCGTTGTCTTGGGCTCGACTAGGTTTAGCCGTTGGAGACAATGGTGTTACGGTGCAGACTTGGTGATGGAGGTGTGCTCACGCGCAGTTGGTCTCGACTGAGTATCTCTCTGGTGGTGGTTGTGTGTTTGTCATCGTCCGACAACGAAGGTTAGTGCGCGAACCTTGTGCGTCCGTTGTTCAACAGACTGCAGTAAGTATTGTTCTATTTCAGCGTGTGGAGGTGGCTGATTTCACGCGTGGTGCCCTTTATCGGATCCTATATTTTCTCTCCTACTGTTGTATGTATTGATATATATATATATATATATAATATACGGGCTATCCTAAGGTGCGGACCGTACGGGCAAGAATATTTGGGTGTCAAGATGGTTTCAAAACGAACAGTGATCCACATGAAAGTTGTAGACCTCGGCGAAACGAACAACTTTCATGTTGACCACTTTTTAATTTGGAGCCGTCTTGGACCTCAATTTGGGCCCTGAAATCGGGGGCGGCGGAACGGTTTACTGTAGCAGTTCCGCCGCCCCCGATTTTGGGTCCCAATCGAGATTAAAGACGGCTCCAAATCAAAAATTGATCAACATGACAATTGTTCGTCTCGTCGAGATCTACAACTTTCATGTTGATCACTTTTCATTTTGAGATCATCTTGACCCCAAATTCCCTTGCTTGTACGCCTGTATCTTAGGATTGCCCGCACAGTATATCTCCTCATATATATATATATATATATATATATATATATATATATATATATATATATATATATATATATATATATATATATGGGGGTTGATCCTGTATGGGAAAGCTTAGGTGCGGGCGTGCGGGCAGGGAAGAAGAGTCGCCTGATGCACCTCCTGTGAATCCACCTCCATCAGATCTGCAAGCTTCTTCTTCAACAACACCTAAGCCGAAGGATCCACCTCCTCCTGGTCCAGATCCATCTCCTGACCGGCGGATCCACCTCCTCCTGATCCAGATCCAACTCCCGACCGGCGGATCCACCTACTGGTTCCAGATCCAACTCCTCCTGGTTCCAGATCCACCTCCTTCCGACCGGCAGATCCACCTCCTCTAGGTTTCAGATCCACCTCTCCTCCTGGTTCCAGATCCACCTCTCCTCCTTCAGCTCCGGCGACAACCCTACCTCCTCCTTCCTCTCAGTCGCCCTGTATACAAACATTTTTTGTACCCAACGGCGGTCTGCGGCTGCGGGCTCGCTGGCCGCCCTGGATTCGTCAGCGAGCACGCCGACCAATCTAGGGCGGTCGATGGTCGGCGAGCCCGGAGCCGCCGACCACCGCTAGGTACAAGGCATGATTCTGGTCCTTTTCTCGCATGCTTGTTTATAAAATTGCCCGCACGCCGAAGAAAAGGTTATATTTTTTTAATATTTTAACCTTTTCTTTTTTTGTATTTTAGCGCGCGAGAAGTCCAGCTGTGGATTGATGGAGTGGGGAGTTTTCGCGCCGTTGGAATCAAATCCACCCTGGAGTTCCCGCACGGACTCCAAAGGATCCGAATTCGAGAACCATGAGACAGATTTGATGGGACGAAGTCCTTTTTATAATATATTTGGGGTGTGATTAGCACACTCCCTCATGATCTCAATATCCAAATAGGGATGATGGGGGAACCGCCACGCACGCGATCGGCTCATGTGATCCGTAAACACAGGATCATCTTCCCCGAACAGTCCGGGGGCCGGCCGTAAGGGCTGGCCCCTCTCTCCCGCCGCCGACGAGCCGGCGCATGACTGCCGGCCGGCCGGAAGTCGCACCGTGCGGCCGCGTGCCCACGACCGCAAGTCACAGTGCTCCCGCCGGCCACCACGATCGGCGGAGGGCCTTCCTCCCGCGATCGGCCACACCCCACCCCTTGGCGGGGAAGGCTCGGCCAGCTGCCTCCTACTCAGGCCTGCTCAGGCCGGTTCCGGCCGGCCGCAAGGTGGCGGGCGCCGGCCGCATGGCGTGCCGGCCTCCGTTGTCGCCGCGCCGGGCTGCCTCCGCCGTGGCCGCGTCCGGTGCGTCGCCCGAGTGCGCCCGGCCGTCTCTCGCCGGCCGCCGGCTGCACCTCCGCCTGGTGCCGCGCCCGCGACCTTCTGACTCCGTCGGGGTCGGCCGCCTCTCTTGCCCACTTGGGGCGCCTTCCCCGCCGTCTAATCATTCTGCCAAGATCACAGTCGTCTGATGCACGGGTAACTCCCCGCGTAACCACCTTCGATGGTGGGGGAGACATATTTTTAGTAAGGGGCTGCATCTCGTAAAATTAGATATACAAGTAGTATTCCCCCAAAAACTATACCATGGTTATGATATTGATGGTTACGGTATGTGGATAGCCGCATAACCACCGCAACCACCTCATTGAGGCTATAAAAATTCCCTCATGCATCCTCATTTCTCATCCTTTCTCTCCTTTGCTTTATTTCTGCACAGGCCAGAGCTCTACCGGATACATCTTTCGAGCCACCTTCGAGTCAACGCTCCACCGCTAGAATTCTCTTACGGGCCTCCTCCCCGCAAGAGATTCGCCTAAATCCACGAGTGTGCAACAAGCGGGAAAACCCTATGCCCCCAAGCGCTCGTTCGTGCAGATCGTCAAAGCCACCAACCTCGCGCGGAGCAGCCTGTTGCCCGTCGCAAGTCTAAGTCTCTCTTTTTATCTCACCACAAAAGTATAACGAGCATCGGCTTGTCGCCCTCGATTCTCCAAGAAAGTTGTTATCGCAAGCAGATAGTGGATTTCGACCGCCACATACCCGGTCGCGTGGTTTTTTTAACTCAGTTGAGGGGTTTTTCACGTCAAAACCTTGTGTGTACAATTTTTCTCTCATTAACTGTATGCACGCTCGACTGCTCCGAGAGCTGAGGCGGTCCAAGTTATTCTGGTGTGACCGGGGCGTCAAATTTTCTCTCATTGACTGCACCATTTGGTTCGATTTTAGTAGCATTTGGTCACGATTTCATTTTTAATAACTGTGTGGTTCGGTTCAGTTCACTGTTTGAAATGTCAAATTGAATCGAGTCGAGCCAAATCAAATCATATTAGTCTTAATAAAATAGGGTGGTGTTAAAGGCACACCATTTTAGGCTATGTGCACACCGATCAAATAATATAACCCTAATATTCTAGGTTTTCTAAACCCCACCCAACTAAAGCCGAAGCAGCCCGCCTCCCCCTTCCCGATTTTCGCGAAACCTCCCCCCCCTCCCCCCCTCCCCGATTCCGCCGGCGAAACGTCCCTCCCCCCCACCGATTCCTCCGACGAAACCTCCCCGCCGGCCTCATCTCTCTTCCCCGACTGCATCCGACGCCCCCATCCGACGTTTCCTTCTTCCCCGACTGCATCCGCAAAAACCGCCCAACCCCATTCGGCATTTCATCCGGCGAAATATTCCGCCGCCTCCTCCATTATACCTCCGGCCACCTCCGGTAATGTCTCATTCACTTATATTTGATGATTTTTTGGGGTCTTTTTGATTCTCCAGTGATACAAAGCAGTTAAGCGCCTGTATTTCCTGTAGAGTTTTGTCATCAATTCTGGCATTCTTTGCTGGACAGATGTCTGAGCAGCTTCCATTCATTGTTCACATGTATTTTCGCTGCCTACTTGATTAATATTTCTGGAACCTCAAACTAATGCCCGGGATTTTTTGTTGCTGTCATTGAATGATTTTTTTTTTTGAAAAAAATAGTCTTAATAGCGTTACAATTATCCTGACTTGTAATGGAACTTGCATATTCTTGTCGTGGGTATTCTGTAAGTTCTGAGGGATTGCAGCACTATTAGTAGAGGCGTAAGTTTTTTTCAGTTAATTTTTAGTGAGGAGTATGGAAAGTGTGGAATATTTTGTGAATCTCTGAAGTTGTTTTATCTTCTTAACCATGCAACAATTTTATTATTAAAAAATTTCAATTTGTCAAGCTAAATACAAAAAAATTTGTTGGCCATATAGCTGAATAAAAGCAATGCATGATTCTAGAAGATATATTCCAAAAAATGTTTTTTAATAACCAAATTCCATCACAGAAGAAAGTTTTTTTCCATAAAGAAACTTGCAGTAAGTTCTCACCACCCGCATAACAATTGCAGCAGCCCTAGCATGTACACCAGATGTTGGCTCATCCATGAAATTGATGGATGGATTTGCAACCAATTCTACAGCAATTGTAAGCCTTTTTCTTTGGCCTGTTGATAGGCCATCTATACCTGGAAGGCCCACGAGAGCATTCCTGAGAGGATTAAGCTCAATCAAATCCATAACTTCTTCAACAAACATCCATAAATAATGTACAACCGGCCACCTCCGGTAATGTCTCCTTCACTTATATTTGATGATTTTTGGGGGTCTTTTTGATTCTCCAGTGATACAAAGCTAAAATTATTACTTTAACAGATTTTGATTAAACTAGGTGAATGCTTGAGTAGTTTTATATTTTATATAATGAGTGCACATAGTATTGGTGTGCACATAAAATTTCAATGGGTGCACATAGTATTGGTGTGCACAAAGCCGAAGATGGTGTGCACATAAAATTCCAATGGGTGCACATAGTATTGGTGTGCACAAAGCCGAAGATGGTGTGCCTTTAACACCACCCTATAAATATCATGATTTTTATTTTTATTTTGTTATAAGTGTATACAATGATGCTGCTTTTCTTCATGTCCCAAATTTTTTATTTTCATATTTTAAAATCACTCAAGTCGAACCGAACTGAATCATACAGTTCAGTTCAGTTCCAATGATGTAAGTGGTTCGGTTTGGTTCCAAATTTTGGAACCACATGCGTGTGGTTTGATTAGCTGTTTTGATCAAAAATCGAACCAAATCAAACCGTTACAAACCTAGAAATGATGTTTCCCAGTCCGAGCTAGGGTATGTTTGGCCCGACTAAATTTTCTTCAGCCTGCTACTTAAGTGTCACCCTAAATAATTTAACCTAACAAAATTTGTTTCCCAATATAATATCTTTTGATTTCTGCTCCGTTTGGCGCGTTGGTGGCGGTCATGAATATGGGCGGTTAACGGGTGGCGGACATCAACTTCTCCAACAAAATATTTTTTGAACGCATCCAACTTTCCGAAGTCGTTTCTCTCTCATCTGACCATCATTTTTGACGTATAAGTTGTCAAAATTCATTGCCTCGGCGAGAGGAATCCAAATCTACTAACCATTTTGCAAAATTCTTGTCCCCCCCAGTGGCGGAACTAGGATTTTGAAGCCGCACGGGCACAATCTAAGTACCGTCCAAATGTCGGGGGACAGCGCACCCTGAGCGGGGGTTCGAGGGCAGCGTCCCCGAAAATTTTTTTTGCAAAGATATTTTTATAAGGAAAATATTGAACACAATATTACAATCAAAAATTGAACACAATATTACAAAAGAAAGTTTTAGATCTGAAAAACTTACAATTCAACAAGATACTTTCCGTTGACACATGCTCTGAAAACGTGAAATAATAGTTTCTGTTGTAATAGTATCGGCAACTTCTTTTTCAATGTAAGCAAACAAGCAATCATTCATCCATTCATCCACCATTCTATTTCACAGCCGATTCTTTATGATCTTCATTGTAGAAAACATTCTTTCAACAGTAGCTGTAGCAACTGGTAAGAGGCAAGCCAACTTCAACAATCTAAAAACTAACTGATAGTGATTATCTTTTTTTAATTCAACCATTTTTTTCAGAAGATCACTAATTCCTTTAACATCAGAAAATGTGTCCGTTGATGTAGAGCGCATATCAAAAATATATATATCAAGTTGTCCTTCAAGTAACTGCAGCTCTATTGGCGTAAAATCATACGGATATAATGCAGCAAGATGAAGTAATTTTTGTTTATCATAAGAACTAAAATGATCCTTTGGGTCTAGACAAGCAACACATAAGAGTAATTCTGTGTTTACTTCATCAAAGCGATCATTTAACTCATTTAGCATCCAATCAAGCACTGCATTAAAATTTCAATTCTGAAATAATGTTTATTTGTAATCTCACGTGCATTGCGTCTTGATCTACCTTGCTGAACAAACTTCTCTTCCATATTAACAACTTCTATGTCATGTTTTCTACAGAAAGTTGAAATTTCGGTCATTAATATTTCTCACTCGTCTTCATCATTTCTCATCTTCAATAATAATAGTTTTGATAATTTTACGAAATGCATAGCATTTACAATATCTTGATCTTTCCTCTGCAATGCTTGAGATAGTTCATTTATTTTTGACAAAATATTTTTCATCAAATGAATAACAAATGCAAATTTGAAAGTCAAGATAACTTGAACAAGTGTGTTTGCCATTCCTCTTTGGTTTCCATCTGCCCCATCAACTATGATAATCTCCAGCACATCAACAATAGAAGAGAACATGCGAATAAAATTTAAAACTGTGCCATAATGTGACCCCCACCTCGTGTCACCAGCGCGTTTGAGCTCTAAAGGTTGATTCAACCCTCGTCCACTTTCCAAGTCCCCACATCCAAGCTCTGTAGCAACTCGATCAACTTCCAAGGCTTTAAGAGAATCACGGCGTTTGCAAGAGCCACCAACAACATTCATTACTGTGTTAATAAGTGTGAAAAGCTCAGCAATATCAGAATTTTTTTCTGCAACAGCTACAAGTACCAATTGTAGTTGATGTGCAAAACAGTGAACATAGAAAGCGCAACTGTTCTCATTTAAAATTAAAGCTTTTAACCCCCTGAACTCTCCTTTCATATTGCTAGCACCATCATATCCCTGCTCACGCAATTTAGAAATACTAAGACCATATCTCATAAATAAATGATCTATAGCTGCTTTAAGGGATAACGCGGAAGTATCAGCTACATGGACAAACCCAAGAAGACGTTCTGTGATCGTGCCATTGGAACTAATATATCGTAAAACAATAGACATCTGCACTTTTGTAGATACATCACGTGATTCATCCACTAAAATTGTATAACAGTCTTCTACAATTTCTTGAACAATTTTATTCGTTGTCTCTATTGCAATTGCTGATACTATTTCTTTTTGAATCTTAGGCGATGTAAGTTGACAGTTTTGAGGAGCATTTTGTAACACAACTGAGTTGATGTCATTATTATGTGATGCAAGAAACTCCAAAAGCTCAAGAAAATTTCCTCTGTTGGTAGACTCTTTAGTCTCATCATGACCACGAAAGGACAATCCTTGTCGTAAAAGAAATCTAACACAATCGATTGAAGCATATAAACGAGCGCGATAATCCAAACTTTGTTGTTCATCTTGTCTTGCAAAAGCAATTTGAATACCTTGTTTCTGATTCATCAAAGACTCGCATAGTTTTCTAGAAGCATTGTGTGGAGTAGTGTGACTTCCGACATGTCTGTCCAATACTGATTTATCTTTCCAATTTCTGAAGCCTCTCGTGGTAAAAGTAGGCTCACAACCCCTTTGAGGAAAAATATAACAATAAAGGCAAAATGCTGTATCTTTTTCTTTGCTGTATTCTAACCATCCCTTAAACTTGTTAAACCAATTTTTATTAAAGCGTTGAGCTTTGTTTCCGATTTCTATTTGGGGAAAACTTTGTAGATGAGGTTGACAAGGATCCTTTTGCAAATAATATCTTCGTATAGACTCTTGAATATTTGCATCGTAGGAGTTGAAGAAGAAGAGGAAGAAGAAGAAGCAATACCTGGCGGGAGTAGCGGGAGCAGCCTGGCGGGCTAGGGCACGAAGCAGCGGAATCGGAATCGCGGAAAATGGCCTGGCGGGCTAGGGCACGATGCAGCGGAAGCGGAAAATGGCGGGATTTCTCTTCTCCCCGTGAAAGCAGCGGGATTTCTATTCTCCCCGTGAAAATCGCGGAAAAAGACGCTTGGGCACGTGCCCTAGCGTGCCCGGTCATAGATCCGCCCCTGCCCCCACCCCACTAGATCCGCCCATATCCTTAACAAATAAGGGTTTAACTCATACGTTCACAACGTCTACCATCATGCTTCATTGGAAACTTCTTGGCAGCCTGACGTATGCTTTTGAATATGATTTGTTTTCCAGCGGGGCGCACTTTTAATTATTTCAGGCAGTTTGAATTACAAATATGTACGATAAACAAGATTGGGAAGCAGTTTATATTCAATTCAGCTCCTTGTTTTTTTCCCTTTGCCTAAATTGCAGACTAGATTCACTCTTCATCCCGTTCATCAGCATCCCAAGTTTTTTTTGTTGTTGTTCTTTTTTTTGGCGGGGTCCACGAGACTGGTAACGACATAAGTCACAGTGATTTGTGAAGAGGGAATTGTTAAGATTTGGATATTGAATATCCAACGGCTGATATACTTGAAGTATTATAGTACAGTCCTTCTACAGTGGACGGGATAATATTGACAGAAGAGCATGTGGAGGAGGGGTGATAATTCAAGAATTATGATTGATGTTGACTAAATTTATAAGTTATATCGCCACCAGCACACTTTCAAGTGTAACAAAAAGAGGATGTTGCATATTTTGTCAGCTATCGATTTCCTTTATGCAAAATTTTTTTGGAATTTAGTTTCGCATATATATAGGAAAATATGGGTATCCTCGCAACGCGTATATCCCATATTTCCGCGCTTTCTTCATACCAACCGTTCGATTAGATCCAACGGTTGATATTCTGCGCGGATCGATAAAAGGGAGGAGCCAGACAAGCGCGGGATCAGACTTGATTGTACACTCGAGCGAGATAGCTGGCTCACGCGGGATTTTATTAGTTACGATCGGACGGCTTCCAAGCGGTGCGCTACTTTAGTCCCACACCGCCAGTAACATAGTAGATTTACTGTTTATATAGCAATCCTACCTACCAATTACAAAGCTTGTGCACGCGAGCCTGCTCGTTTGCTCGCGCGGGTGCGACCTGCTTTGGGCCAGGGTGTGCAGACATGGCAAATGCTCGCGCGCGAGCATGTTGTCTCGCGTGCGCGCCAGACCCTGTTTGGACCTGAGTGTGATCGGGCTCGCTGCTCCCGTTTTACTAATCTGTGTTTAATCCCAGTCGTTGGATTAAATCCAATGGCTAGAACGTGGAGCGCGTATATTTATCAAAAACTCGTTGCGCGTACGACCAACGGCTAGAACGTGGAGCGCGTAAATTTATCAAAAACGCGTTGTGCGTACCTCCAGCACCCCCTATATAGAAACAGCGGCAATTCAAATTTAAAATTTTGAATTTCGGACAGACGAATGTTGCAGTTTCAGAATTGGATGTTGCAACAACTGGCCCAGGCCGAAAATAAGAATTTTGCATTACTCTTCCAAGTTGATTGTCTCGACAAATCTTGCATAGAAACAATTGAATAAGATCAACTTAGTACCATAAACATTAAAACAATAATTAACCATATTTTGTTGTCATTTAGGCTCATTTTTTCTCATTAGAGCGAGGATTTCTTGTTCTTCTACGCGGCGCTTTACGAGCCAAGGTAAGCCGTTAAAAGGCGGAAAATGGAGAAGGCGTGCAGGCCTGGGAGAGGCTAGAGTGCCAAGCAAACGAACAGAGCCGACCGACGTGAGGACGGGCTCGCAGGCCAAGGCGCATCCCGACGCGGTGCCCTCGCGGGCGGGGGCACCCCTAGGTGATTGTTGGCGAGTTCGTGCTAGGGTGCGCCCTGACGAGCGTGGGTGCATGCGTGCACACCAGGGTGCGTGCATGCTAGCGCGGGCACGCACACGCACCAAGGTGCGTGTGGACACAGTACCCTAGCGCGTGCGCACCCTGGTGCGCGTGGATACTCACCTTGGTGCGTGGGCGCGCGCACCTCTGCGCTCACGCGTTTGGTGCGCGGTGCTGGGTGTGTGTCGCGCTCACTACTAGGTGTGCGTGGCGCGCCCCTTTGCCCGCGTGGGTGCTTGCGCTCTCTTTTGGGTAGGCATGGCCCTGCATGTTTTCAGTTTGCGCGTCGATTGCGCACTTGCGTGCAACGACGTTCAATTGTACACCCTTAGTCAGCTTTTTGCTCTTTGTTTTTAGATTTCAAAGTGTCCTATGAGATCCATGCGGCTTCGCTCTACACTCACTATTGGGCAAGTCACAGTTTGGAGTAAAATATACGGGTTACCGATCGATCTTGATGTGAAGATACCTCATACTGAAGAGAGACTTCAGAATCCACCAAGGGGTTGGTTGCCAGTTTGCGAGACGACTTTTAGGTCCGGCTTCCGCTTTACACCATATGAGGAGGTGGTGGACATTCTGAAGTTTTGCTGCATCTCGATATCCAGGTTCACTCTGATAGGGATGACTCAGATCATGGGGCTGGTGGCTTTCTTCAGGGAGCATGACTATAGGTTCTCTTTGGAGTTATTCAAAGATTGGTGTGATGTTTATCCTGATGGTGGTGACCATGTCGAGATTTGCAGCAACACGAGTTGGCTTGACTTTGAGAGCCGTACAGATCATCTCCACGAGAACACCTTGTTTGGTTATGTTTGAAACTATTGGGGTTTACCAGAGCTCTAGAATTCATTACCTGATCGATGTCGTCGTCAGAAGGGGCGAGAGCGGGACTTCTTGTCGTTACTTGGATTTTCAGATCCTTGGGAGCTAGCAAATCGCTTGTTCAGCATTTCATTGTTCGAGGAGGAGAAACGCCTACCTCAGCGCGAGCTCTCAGTCGATTGCGAGCATGCAGTTATTGCACCCTAGGTTTGCAAGAGGAAGCTTGTGTCGAAGGGCAAAAATGAAACGAAAAAACAAAGAAAATCTGTAGTAAAAAACTATGAAGAAATTAGAAAACATTACCTAGATCTGGCGGCGGGATGAAGAAAGATCAGTTGAGTCCTAGATGGGAAGGAAAGTCTTTTTCAGATCTAGAGAGAACTGTGAACCTGTATATAGGAGAAACCAGAACTTGAAATCATAGTTCCATATAGAAAATCGAGAATCAAGCTTCAAAATCGGGAAGAAAATAAGCAGAAGAGTTAATTACCTACCTCTGGCGTACGTGTTGATGGAGTGTAACGCCCCGTATAAGCATATAGGAGATCGTTATAAATAAAGTATTTCCGCCACGTACAAACACACATGTTGATTCCTAAGGCCGAGGGATACGGCCATTAAACTCAACGGTTTTCTTGCATTTAACTGATGGATTTCAACTAATAAAGTAAGCGTCAAGGGTTTGTCTGAGCGTGTGCAGTTATCCCCTGCACGACGTGGCATCATAACCTGTCGTTCCTTTTACTCTGATACGATGTACTCGTTGAGGAAATGCGGGTTGTGACATGGAGTGAGGTCGGCTCCCTGAAAGACAGTGTGGCTGTTGGTGGCGTGAGGAGGAGAAGCGAGGAGAATCGCGAAGGAAGAGAGAAGCGAGTGAGGAGAAGATGCAAAGATTGGGGGAAAGTTATCCCGTCGAAACTGCGGCAGCATAAGCGGTGGAAGGGGCACGCGGCGAGAAGAATGAGGCGTGGCAGGTTGCGGGAGATGCTTCGCGGTAAGAGTGGTGTGAGGGCGACGCGAATGGCGATGAAAGGGTTTTTTCGGGATTTCAGCCGCCATAACAGGGTGCGAGCAGGAGGCGAAGAGCGGTGGAAAGATTTTTTCGGGATTTCACCGTGATCGACGACTCCTACACAAAAATTTTTATTAAGATAGATATATATCATACATGGTGCTTTCAAAAGATAAAAAATTGGATTCGGATCCGACCCTAAACATAACAAGTCGCACAGTTGAACAAGATGACCAAAGAACTTTGCAACTCCTTTACACATGCAGATTAGAAGAACCTTCTAACCGCAACCTGCTCCAAGCTTCAGCTCTCTGCTCTGGTGATCTATTCGCACAGTTAACCGAATGCTACCCGCAAACACCAAGCGTAACTACTGTTGTTACTGTTTTCATTCTGAATGAGGGGGTCGGGGCCCATATTTATAGGCGAACATGGTGGATACAATCCCCACCAAGAAGGATAGGATTACCGCCAGCAGATATGGCGGATAACATAAACCTAACAGCGCGGACTTGCGGTTATCTACCTGACCGCGCGGATTCCCGGTTAGCCGGGCAGCTTTACACTTCAATATTTTCAACATAGGCTACTCGAGAAGATAATGAGACCTTGATTAAGGGGGGATTAGAATATAATCTAATCCTCTTTATCATGTTTTATCCTATATTTATACATGTATATATATATTTGTCACACATATACATATATAATTGCCCAGCTATTACTGAACCCAAGGGGTTCAATTATTTGCATCAGTGGGTGCAGGTTGGACTTGTGTGGTCTTTATATTGCCGCAGCGGGTTAGGAGAGACGAGAGAGTGGCTCTCCTTTTCCTTCATCTTCTTCATTTTTCTTTCCCTGCAAATTAGGAGCAAAATATTTACAGTTGATACACGTGCTAATTAGGGGCCACACACACGCATTATAATGTTGTTTGTTATTCACGCATAACGTTGAAAGTGATAAAATTAGGCTTCATTGATTAGGCGTTTAAAGGCTGTGTTTGGAGCAAATGCTGTCGGACTGCAGGTAAACAAACGGACCGCCGGCGGCGTTTGCTCTCGCGGCAAGGAGGAAAAGTACTCAAACGGCACTTTACCAGCCCCGCCTCCCTCCCTCTGGTTCCAAACCTCCCCTTCTCAGACGCTGGCTGCTCCCGCCACCACCTAACAAAATAAAATCTTAATTGTAAAGGTAAGAAAGGCAATCCAATTTAAAAGCATATCCCCACCTAAAGTAAAACCTTATTGCATCTACAGGATGATTTAGGCTTCGTAATTAATTAAGATCTGATCCATACGCTCGCAACTATTTGATTGGTGAAAATAAGTACCCCAAACAAAACCTCGGGGAGAAGAAGATGGTTTCCGTGTGGAATAATAATAATAGGCGATTGTTATTAGCACTACACTTTTGGATATTAGCATTATGTTTACTCTTAATTTTTCGCGTCTTTTGAAAATACTCATTGTACATGCATTTTTAGGAAAAGTGCTCAAAACAAAAAATTGTAGATCTCGTCGAGATCTACAACTTTCATGTTGAACACTTTTCCTAAAAATGCATGTACAAGACGTACACTCGGAAATACGCTCGAGATCTACAACTTTCGTGTTGAACACTTTTCCTAAAAATGCATCTATAAGGCGTATTTCTAAAAGCCCTTTACAGCCCAGCCATGCCCTTCTTCCTTTCCCCAACTTCTACAAGCCTACTGGGGTGATGGAGGTTGGTGTAGGGTCAGAGAAGGGGAAGAGGAGCAGGATTAGACGGTTCAAATGGTTTTCGTGGAAAGTAACCGTGGCGGGACGGAATTCCGAGGAAAAAAATGCATTTACGAGAAATATTTTCAAAAGTCGCGAAAAATTAGGAGTAAATATAGTACGAATATCCAAAAATATAGTGCTAATAACAATAGCTTAATAATAAGCTTACATATAGAGCGTAGCAGAGAAGATACACGAGTTTATCCCAATTACCAACAGATTAGTTTTTTCTTTTTTAATAATAATAATAATATTACTTTTTTTCGCACACTAATTAATACGACCAAGGAGGCAAGGACGCTAACAGTCGCTGATAATAATTTTCAAATGACCAGAGAGACTCACTCTTCACCCCTATACTCGCTGGTTCCACAATTCCTCTGTCCCGAGCAAGAAACTTCTCCATGGTCTCTTCCGGCGTGGAAAAGAGCCTTCTCGCCGGCGATCGACCGGAGAGGATCACTCCATTGCTGCTGTTCTCGTGTATGGTCGCCGCCTCCGGTGGACTCTTGTTCGGCTACGAACATGGCGTCTCTGGTACTCTCTCTCACACTCTGTCTCTCCCCAGCTAGCCCTCTGTTCCTGCAGGCGCTAAGACAGAAATATACTCACTCAACTGTGTAGGAGGAGTGACTTCCATGGAATCGTTTCTTAAGGAATTTTACCCCGGCGTCTACGAGGAGATGAAGGAAGACGGCAAAACCAACAACTACTGCAAGTTCAACAGCCAGCTGCTTACTCTGTTCACCTCCTCCCTCTATATCTCCGGCCTCTTCGCCTCCCTCTTTGCTTCGCACGCCACCACCAGTTTCGGCCGCCGTTTCTCCATGCGTGTCGGCGGCGTCTTTGTCTTTGCCGGAGCCATCATTGGTGCCGCAGCAATCAACTTTTACATGCTAATCTTCAGCCGCATCCTATTGGGTTTTGGCGTTGGATTCACCAATCAGGTTCAACTTCTCATTTTTGATAAATTAATAAACTCAAATTAACTGTTCCTCATTAATAAATAAAAGAGTCTCCATCTTTCGAATTTTGATTAATCGCGCAGTCCATTTCTTTATACCTTTCCGAAATGGCACCGGCCAAGTACAGGGGAGCCATCTTCAACTTTCACGACATATGCCTGACCGGCGCAATCTTATCGGCGAACCTCGTCAATTACGGCAGCCAAAAGATTCCGGCGGGTTGGGGCTGGAGGATCTCCCTCGGCGTCGCCGCCCTCCCAGCTGCATTCCTAGCCGTCGGCTCTCTGTTCATCCCCGAGACTCCCAGCAGTCTAATCCAACGCGGCTTTGATGTTCATCAAGTCTCCAGGCTTCTCCAAAGAATAAGGGGCACAGCCGATGTCGGCGAAGAGCTGGACCAGCTCATCATGGCGGCCACCGATGCTCCGACGTCGGTAACCACCGGTCTCCGCCCCCTGCGCCGAATTACTGGACGAAAATACCGGCCTCAGCTGGTGATGTCCCTCGCCCTCCCCATCTTCCAGCAACTCGTCGGCATCAACATGGTCGGATTCTACGCTCCGGTGATGTTCCGAACGGTGGGGATGAAGGAGAGCGCCTCCCTGCTTTCGGCGGTGGTGATGAGGGTAACAGCGACGGCCACCAATCTGGTGGCGACTCCACTGGTAGACATGGTTGGGCGGCGGGTGTTCTTCTTGGTGGGCGGGCTGGAACTGTTTCTTTCGTTGGTGGCGGCGGGAGGCGTGATGGCGGCGAAGCTGGGAGACCACGGCAACATGAGCGGCGAGTACGCGCGCTTATTACTGGCGCTATTCTGCCTTTTCATTTCGGGGTTCGCGTTGTCATGGGGGCCATTGCCGATTCTGGTGACGAGCGAGATAGTTCCGCTGGAAATCAGATCGGCGGGGCGGAGCATCGGGGTGGCGGCGGGATTCCTATTCACGGCAATGATGGCGCAGGGAATGCTGTTCATCCTCTGTCATCTTAAATGGGGAATATTCTTCTTTTTTGGCTGCTGGGTGTTTGTGATGACTCTGTTCGTCTTCTTCTTCCTGCCGGAGACCAAAGGATTGAAGCTGGAGGAGATGCAGAGAGTGTGGAAGGGACATTGGTATTGGAAGAGGTTTGTGGAAGAGGAAGAGGAAGAAGAAGAAGAATTTGGGGGCCTTATCAAAGGGCGCAGTTAATGCTTCCAATTGCTTAATCAATAACCCTTGGGAATCTGTTATACATACATGCACTTTATAATAGAAGATCAGATCAAATAAAAGGGGGTGAACTTATTAATTACTAATCACGCACAACAGATTGCTCCTACGATTTATGAATAAAAATAATTCTGCCAACGGTTTGTAATGCACTAATGCTGCTGCATTGGCCTCTCACCAAAAGTTATTTATGTTGGGTGTGGCCCGTCGTACATGTGTTGGATGGGGTGCCTCTCGGGCGCACTCGGGTTGGCTCCTGGCATGGATGCAGAGAAACTCTATTGTATGGTTCAGTGCAAGAGAGTTGGGTTGGCTCCGGGCATGAGTACATGGGAGTTTCAGGCGCAGTTTAAGTGCGAGAGAGCTATACGAACCGTTTGACCGCTCCTGCTAAAATAATATAAAACAATTGGTAGCGAACTTCCTAACACTTCGAGGTTTTGAGAGAGTTGGTAGGCGCCATTCCTAACAATTTATATTCCTGGGTTCTGTTGTTCCTATAATTTAAAACAGGCTCAATTCAAACCCAAATATTATATACATATCCTTGCACCAGTTCTTCGTTCCCCTTCACGCCGGCCACTCATGAAACCGAATTTTTTTTTGTGTGGTATTTCCATGTGAAGGATTGGGGGTTTTATTCCGAAGGATTGTGGGGGAAATATAAAATCCTCCTATAATTTTATTTTTTCACGAAATTTTGATCTATGTATTTTTACGCTCGTTTTACGTACTCATATGACTATTTTATGGTGAAAACACAACTGTAAAAAGGTTCTTTTTTTGAACTAAAAGTTCAGTCCAGTTTTTGAATTAAAATCCAGTCCATTTTTACAATCAATGAAAATCCAGTTATATTTTTGAACTAAAAAAAGATCCTCCACCGATCTCTCATGTGTTACCGCACAGAAAATTTTATCCTCATGAAACACAAACATGTTTGCCTTTACCCATTCCTCCTTTTCATAAGAATAATGAACGGACCTTCTACTTTGGTATTAGAGTCAAGGTATCTGCTCTTTGCTCTCTCCTTTTCTAACATCCGTGAGGCCCTCAAAAAATAATTCCTTTTGTTGCGGGTTGCTTGGTTTTCTCTCGGTTTAGAGAATCGGATCGTCTTACCTATAGAGTGTGACGAGCGTGCAAATGGTCCAAAGAGATCTAACCACAATGACAAAAAAGACGCTTTAACGTGAAAAACTCGGAAATTGTGAAAACTCATGTGACCAAATATGTGGTGGGCCGAAAATCACAAGTTTCTTTATTGTTCCAAGGGTTTTGATTCTCGGAGGGTGACACACCATCTCTCTGTTTATAAGCATTGAAGGCGAAGAAAGGTGGAAAAATGCTAAGTACAGGAAGCTAGAGCGTTCTCCTATCCTACTTTTGTGCATGTTGAAGCGTTCCCGCGAACGTTGAGCGGGGACAGAGAGGATTCAAAGTGAAGAAATGATTTAAGACCGCGCCTCGCCAAAAAATCTCAGGGCTATTTCTAATCTCTTTGGATGCTCCTCTTCAAATGAAAGCATAAGGGTATTTTTATAACATTCTTGAAGAGATGTATTGGTAAATGCGTCCGGCTGGGTTTTGAGTTGACGAATGATGTTGCTCTATCCAGATAACCTGTATCACCAATTTTCCTGGAATGACGAACGTCACACTCAGGTGGTCTGAGCGGCTCGAGCAAGTTGCATGGCGACGGTGGAGGCTGAAGGCGACAGCAGTGTCCGGAAGTGGCAGTGGCAGACAAAGGCGGAAAGGGGTCCGTTGGTACCGGAATGGACACCAACTCTCTGCGCACAACTGCGAGAAGGGTCGGATGGCGGAGGAAAAGAGGCTCGGAACTAAAAGACCTGTGAATAGCAAAAAAACAAGAAAGGCGCCAAGCGGCAACTCCAGACTTCGCCCTCTGCGGCGAATGTCTCTCTTGCGACGAACTTTCTTTTGATTGAAAGATGCGGTCAGATAAGGTTAAAAAGAAGAAGTCGTGCGAGCAAGAGACCGCAAAGTCCTAGAATCGAGACCGCAACTCTTAACAAGCGAGCTACTGGATTTGATTCAGCTTGCTTTGGAAGTGTTGCTCCCCCCTATTTATCGGCTCGAGGGCCTGCCCAAGCGGCCATGTTTAAAATGATCGCCTACCCTGGGTACAGGAGAACCAGGCATATGTGGCGGGATACAAAACAGAGGAAAAGGGACAACTCCCAGACTGCACGATCAGAGAGTTTGCCATTGCGGTCTAGACTACCTCCTGCTAGGCGGTTGCTGATTTGCGAAGTGATGCCTTTGTGCGGACAGGTGAATCCTAACTGCATGTTTTGAGAGTTAGCTTGAAACTTGTCGCGGGCTCCCGGGTAAACAGGGTCGTCGGAGCGCGCGAGTTTCCTATGCAAGGAGCATGCACCCTCGCGTTGTGCGTGCACACTACACGCACGGGCTACACCCTCTAGGGAGCGTACACTGCGCGCATCTGATCTATGCGCCTGTTGGACACATCTGTGTTGCGCGCACGCAAGGGGAGCGAACACCAGCATTGAGTGCACGTGCGCCTGTACAGTGTGCACGCTAGGGGCATGTGTATGGAGCGTGTGCACGCTAGGGGCACATGCATGTGTACTGCACGGGTATGTGCGTGACGCAAGAGGCGAGCGTGCATATGATGTAGGAGGCGTGTGCTGGTGTGCATCGTCGGACGGTCGTGCGCACATGTGCCCTCAATATGGGTCGTGTGTGCTAGTGCGCGACGGCGAACAAGTGCGCACGGTCCCTTGATGCAGGCTGCACGGGCTTACGCACAGCGGCAACTGCATGCCCGTTGCACAGGCCGCGCGCACCGTCGATGCAGGTCACGTGCGCGTTCGGTGCAGGCCGCATGCACGCTCGGTGCAGGCCGCGCGCGTGCACGGCGAGTGCCTCTACACGAGAGAGCCGCCCGCGCACGCGACACCCACGCATGCAGGGCCTGTGCTCAAGCGGGTGTATGATGGGCTCTTTTGGGCCGCATACACGCGTTGCCCCACTCGTCCCCTTTTGGGCGGTTTTAGGAACCTTAAAGCGAGCGTGGCTCACTCGATCGGGTTGAATTGCGTGATCACTTCTATTTGGTTTGATTCAGAAAGCTTTTGTGGGAACCACATCACCTTTCAATATGTCAATTGTACAATCTGTATTCTCTTAGAGCAGCCAGAACCACACTAGAGACCAGAACATAATCATGTTGCCAACAGGTTGATTGTAGACCTAATGAGAACTCTATGATGGCCAACTCCATGATGACTCGCTGCTAACTCACCTTAGTAGTTATCTAGAAACTCGCTTGGTCTAAGATCAACTCGCTGGTGGCTGGATTTGTTGGAAACGTCAATGGCCTCCGCCTCTTGGAACCCTTTCACCAAACACCCCTCTTCAAACGAGCACACCACACAAGTAATTGCCGGGACCAAACTTGGCGAGTCCTCCAAGTCGCGCGGCTAGCGCCCAGCGAGATCCCCCAGGCGACCTGCACCCAACGGTAGCAGCTACTACCCGCGCGAGTAACCCCCCTCGTGCGAGACGACCAGGCTACCGCGCGAGCTCCCTCCTGCGAGACGACCCGGGCGCAAGGTCATTACACCAAAACACAAGATCACCTCGCCAACACCTCCTCACTGGCGAGATCAAAGACTGGCGAGACCGCACCTTTGCTTGCGGCTAGATCTCCAACCCGCTAGATGACACAGGCGAGATCACCACCAAACCGCGAGCACACAAGAGAGACCGCACCAACTAGAATAGCGAGGTGCCCAACTCACCGACACGAAACTCGTCTCGCCCGGCAGCGACCACGGCAGACTGCACTGCTACACTTCCTGACCGCTCAGCAAAAACTACCAAGGCTGCTGCTACCAAAACTCAGCGTTGTGGCGCTCCTCTCTCTCTCTCTCTCTCTCTCTCTCTCTAAAACGAAATGTGGAGAGGAAAAATTTCTATTCAACAAACTTCAAAGGAAACTATACAAGCCTTTATATAGGCCAACACAACCACTAGGAGTATGACACTTGGCATGCACATTTAATGCCATCAAAATCACACTCACTCACTCTCATGTTAATTGCTCATAAAGTAATATTAAAATACAATTACTGACTTGGTCAACCCAAACAAAGTCCAACACACTCCCCCTCAAACTTGGCAGCACATGCCGAGTTTGCCCTTCAACTTCAAGAACGTCTCCACCTTCAATGCTTTGGTGGAAATATCTGCAACCTGCTTTTCGGTAGGGCAGTACACCACTTCAACCGTCTTCAGCTCCACTTGCTCCCGGAGAAAATGGTACCTCGTCTAGATGTTCTTGCTACGCCCATGTAGCACAGGGTTCTTCGCGAGTTGGATGGCCGACATGTTGTCGACGTACAAAGTCATCGGGCCATCCTGCGGATGATGCAACTCCTCCAAGAGATTCCTCAGCCAAATCGCCTGGCAGGTACAGGCCGCTGCTGCTATGTATTCCGCTTCACAAGATGACAAAGCGATCGTCTCCTGGTTCTTTGAACTCCACGAGAACAATCTCGTTCCCATATGAAAGGCATACCAGGAAGTGCTCTTCTGGTCATTCACATCACCTCCATAGTCACTGTCCGAATACACGACTAACTTCAGCTCCTCTCCAATGGAATACTTCAGGTCGTGTCCCCTCGTCCCGTTCACATATCTTAGGATCCTCTTCGCTGCCGTGAAGTGATCCTGCTTTGGTTCCTCCATGTACTTACTTACAACTCCAACATCATACATGATGTCTGGCCTGGTGAAGGTCAAGTAGCGTAAACTTCCGACCAGACTCTTGAACATCGTGGGGTCAATCGCTCCTTCCTTCGAGTTCTTCCTTAGCTTCAGCCCTGGATCAGCAGGAGTGGAGATAGCCTTGCTATCCTCCATCCTGAATTTCTTCAGGATCTCTTCTGCATACTTCCTCTGCGAGATTATGATGTCGTCTCCTCTCTGATGTACCTCTACTCCCAGAAAATAGTTGAGCTCACCAAGGTCCGTCATCTCGAACTCCTTCATGGTTCTCTTAAACTCCTCAAACATCACGGGGTTATTGCCGGTGAAGATCATGTCGTCTACATATAGACATACAATCATCATGTCTCCTCCCCTCTCCACATTGGTGTATAAAGCATACTCATAGGGGCACTTCTTATAACCGTGCTTCTGGAGGTAGGCATCAATCCTCCCATTCCAGGCATGAGCCCCCTGCTTCAAACCGTACAGAGTCTTGTCCAGCTTGCACACTTTCTTCTCCTGCCCCTTTACGACGTATCCTGGGGATTGTTCGATGTACACATCCTCTTCTAGGTAACCATTCAAGTAGGCAGACACAACATCCATCTGCAGGATCTTTCATCCATAGTGAGCTGTCAGTGCGATGATCAACCTAATAGTGTCAATCCTCGCCACTGGAGCGAAGACCTCGTCGTAGTCCACTCCTTGGAATTGCCTATAGCCCTTCACGACGAGTCTCGCCTTGTGCTTCTACACAGCTCTGTCCTTGTTCTTCTTCACCTTGTAGACTCACTTCACCCCAAGGGGTTTGTGCCCAGTTGGAGGGTCTACAAGCCTCCAGGTATCATTCTTCTTGATGGATGTCATCTCATCATCCATTGCCTTCCTCCACAACTTCTCCTGGACAGCTTCCTCATAAGAGTGGGGTTCGCAATCTGCAAGTAGGCAGTATAAAGAAAAATTAGTATTTGTCGGCGCCGTCTCCTCGTATATCTCCTCCAACCTCCTCATCCTAGGCTGAGGACGATCTGCCGTGCTCCCGCTAGTACTTGCTCCACTAGAACCACATCCACTAGTGTTTGCTCCATCAGAGTAGGGAGTGAGGGCTCCCCCTGACTCCCTGTTGGATGGTGATGGTGGTTCAGGTCCACCCATCTCAGCTTCTGCTTCCTGACCACCCCCTTCTTCCTCATCATCAAAGAACATCCCCTTGATGCTCCTCACTTCTTCATCCCAGCTCCAGCTGCTACCTTCCTCAAATACAACGTCTCTTGAGATGATATCCTTCTCTGTCACCGGGCTGTATAACTTGTAAGCTTTGCTAGCTGGAGCTTAGCCTACGAAGATGTACTTCTCACTCTTATCATCCAACTTCTTCCTCCTCTGGTCCGAGACGTGGGCATAAGCCACACACCCGAAGACCCTTAGGTGCTTCACACTTGGCTTCCACCCACACCATACTTCGAACGGAGTCATGAACTTCACACTCTTCGTTGGGCATCAGTTTAGCAACTACACAGCCACCTGTACTGCCTCCGCCCAAAACTTCTTTGGCAACCCCTTGCCTTTCACCATACTCCTTGCCATATTCATGATGGTCAGGTTCTTCCTCTCCGCTACTCCATTCTGTTGGGGTGAGTATGCTGCCGTCAACTGGTGAGAAATCCCCCACTCTCTACAGAAGTCATCAAACAACCGAGAGGTGTACTCCTCACTTCTATCTGTCCTAAGCACCTTCAGTAGCTGCTCACTCTCCTTCTCAGCCATCTTCTTGAACTCCCTGAACTTGTCAAGGGCCTCAGCCTTCTCCCTCAGGAAATACACCCAACACTTCCGACTGAAGTCATCCGTGAAGGTAATGTAGTACTTGCTCCCACCGACCGAGGTAATCTCAAACGGACCAGCTATGTCCGAGTGAACTAGCTCAAGTTGCCTTGTCGCTCTCCGGGACTTGCCACCCTCGAAAGTTTGTCTCTTTTGCTTCCCCTTGGTATATGCCTCACAGACCTTCTGTGGAGGCGAGATCTTTGACAGTACTTCTACCATCTTAGAATGAGATAACAACTTCAGGCCTATGAACCCCAGATGGCCCATCCGGTGGTGCCACAGCCAAGCTTCCTCTTCTTCCTCCGTCCTTGCAAGACATGTCGTCTCCCTGACATCCATACTTAGAGTAAAAAGATGATTCGTTGTCATCTTCACCCTTACTACTTCCCTTCCTTGATGATCCTTCATAGCTAAGGTGTCATCCCTCAATAGGACACGATAGCCTTTTTCCACTAGCTGCCCAAGACTTAGGATGTTACTCCTCAAGCCTGGCAAATAGAATACATCATTGAGATGAACCTCCTTCCCATTCATGGTAACCGCAATCACTCCTCTTCCTTCCACTGAAATCTTCGAAGCGTCGTCAAAACTGACCCCACCACCATTTGGTTCGAGGCTAGTGAACAGCTCCTTCTCTCCACACATGTGGTTAATAGCTCTTGTATCCAGGTACCACACTTCATTCCTCCCACCTTCAGCACCCCTGTAGGTTAGGAACATCATCGGGTCACCACCCGTGTTGCTTGCTTCAGCATAATGGTTGGCTTCTCCTCCTTTCTCTAGAGCCCGACAGTCATAGCTCATATGCCCAAACTTGTTACAGTTGTAACATTGAATTTGTGACATATCACCTCTTCCTCTTCCTTGACCTCTTCCTTGGTCCCTTCCTTAGCATCTACCTTGGCCTCTTCCTCTTCCTCCCGCATCTTGCCTCCAACCTTGAGGTTGCTCCACCTCTCTCTGGTTGAACTGGTTTCTACCAAAATCTCTTCCACCTCTTCTTCCTCTATCTCTTCCTCGGTAGCCTCGGCCGCGCTGGCCTCATCCGCTTCCTGAGCTCTCTCCAAAATTTAGCTGAGTCTGAAGTGCTTTCGCCAAATCACTCGACTCCTCATCATCTTGCAACATGCGATACTCATGGGCTTGCATCGAGCCAACGAGTTCATCTACCGTCATCACGGTGAGATCCTTCGACTCCTCAATGGCCACTACCACATGCCTGAACTTCTTAGACATAGATCGTAGAAGCTTCTCCATGAAGCTGACATCGTCCATCGTCTCTCCATTCCTCTTCATCTCGTTTGTGAGCGTCCGTAGACGGGTCACAAAATCACCAACTTTCTCCGCACTCTGCATCTTCATTACTTCATATTAGGCACGAAGGGATTTCAGCTTCACCTTCTTAGCCTTGTCAACCCCTTGCATAGAGCGTTGCAGTATCTCTCATGCTTCCCTTGATGTCCCAGCATCCGAGATATTCTCAAAGGTCGCCTCATCGACGCCTTGGTATAATAGAAATAGAGCTTTCTTGTCCCGCTTCTTCGATTCCCTCAATGTCGTCTTATGTGCGTTAGTCAAAGCTGTCTCCGCTTCAGCAATAAGCACCTCGACGCCTTCTTCCACTATCTCCCACAACTCTTTGGAGGTGAGTAGCACTCGCATCTGAATACTCCAGTTTCCATAATTGGTTTTTGTCAGCTTGGGGACTTTCCCCTGCATGGTACCTCCCATCTCCATCTCTTCTAGTTACTGCACGTCCAGAGCAAACTTCCAGGGGTCAAAACCTGGCTCTGATATCACTTGTTGGAAACGTCAATGGCCTCCGCCTCTTGGAACCCTTTCACCAAACACCCCTCTTCAAACGATCACACCACACAAGTAATTGCCGGGACCAAACTTGGCGAGTCCTCCAAGTCGTGCGGCCAGTGCCCAGCGAGATCCCCCAGGCGACCTGCACCCAACGGTTGCCGCTACTACCCGTGCGAGTAACCCCCCTCCTGCGAGACGACCAGGCTGCCGCGCGAGCTCCCTCATGCGAGACGACCCAGGCGCGAGGTCATTACACCAAAACACAAGATCACCTCACCAACACCTCCTCACTGGCGAGATCAAAGACTGGCGAGACCGCACCTTTGCTTGCGGCTAGATCTCCAACCCGCTAGATGACACCGGAGAGATCACCACCAAACCGCGAGCACACACGCGAGACTGCACCAACTAGAATAGCGAGCTGTAACGCCCCGAAACTCAAAGGAGCAAAGTGGGACGTTTGGGCCAGTTTTGGTTTCTGGCTGAAGGCACACGTCCTGGGACACGGGCGTGTCCCAGGGCGTGTCAAGCGTGTGTCGACACTTAGCCGCGAAGTCGTCGAGTTATACTCGACGATTTGTCGAGAATGGGCACACGGCCTGCGATACGGGCGTGTCGCAGGGCGTGTCGACCCGTGTCGACACTTAGCCGTGAAATCGTCGAGATATACTCGACGATTCGGCGAGAATGGGCACACGGCCCGCGACACGGGCGTGTCGACCCGTGTCGATGATCGTCCCGGGAAATTCGTCGAGATTCGCTCGACGATCGTCGAGACAAGGCACACGGCCTAGGACACGAGCGTGTACAAGGCCGTGTCATCCAGTCGTCGAACTGCACGCGACGAAATGTCGAGACCTTGTACACGGCCTGGGGCCCAGGCGTGTCAAGGTGACACGGGCAAGGACACGGGCGTGTCCTAGGACCCGTGCAGTGCTCGGGTTGAAAACGGGGGAAAATCATGGGGTACACGGCCGGCTACACGGCCGTGTCAGCTGGAACACGGGCGTGTCAGCTCGAACACGGGCGTGTTTGATACCCGTGTGAGGGTCCAGGAGATTCGATTTTGACGGCGAATGCGGCACACGGCCCTGGACACGGGCGTGTGCCAGGCCGTGTTCGGTCCAGATTGGGCATTTCAGCCCCGAATCAAAGCCGTTCGTTTTCTTAGGTTGAGATCCAACGACTGGGGGTTGTTCCTGAGAGGATATACCCGGGTTTTGACTTAGAAAATCCATCACTTTCTTCACTTGTTCTCTTTCTAAACCCTTGGAGAGAGGAGAGCTAAGACAAGAAGAAGAAGAGCTAGATCCGCCATTGGAGGAGCTTCGGAGCTCCGAATCGCAAGCCGACTCCGGATCCACGGAGGCAACGCAAGTGCGGTGATTTCTATCTGATTACTTTTCGATGGCGCCAAAGAGGAACTCAAGGGTAACGATCCTCATCTTGAGCATGAATCGCTCCTTTTCTTAGCATAGGAAGCCCGCTCTCGCGAGTTTGCGGAGAGTTGGAGGCGTTCCTTCGGGTAGATATGTAAAGTCCTCATTGTTTAGAGTCCGTATGCGAGAACGGACGTAGGCATTTTGTGTGAAGCCTACCCGGACATGTTAGTCTGGATCGGTGATGTTGCATTGCATAAGGCCGGAGAAGACTCCGTGCTATTGGTTGTTTTCGGGTTTTCTACGCGGTAGATTGCAGCAGGGAGCCTTGGGGATTAACCCAAAGGTGCACCCGGAAAACTGGGCGGATATGAGATCTTGCCAACTTGGTGGCCTGAGAGCCAACTTGAACATAACGGGGTTATGTGACTTGTGTTAGAATGGGACTCGGTGAAAGTTTGACCCGCGCAAATGGCTTAAATTGTCGTTGCGAAGTGAGCACGGGTTAGATGGAGCCGTACCCGCTTTATGTCGTTCGGTTAGAGAGACCTAAGGTTACGTGGCACTCGTCGTTGGCATAGATGGGAGTCTTCGGCGGTCAATGGCTTGAATTGTCGTGACCCAGGCCAGGAAGACGAATTGCTCATAGGAATGGCCGTCTAAGTGGCGGTGGTGAGTCCGGAATGTTAATGGCTTTAATTGACGTGACATCGACCGGTTCACCGAGAATGTGCCCTGAGTGCACGGGACGTGTGGCCGTACGAGCCAACGTCTGTGATGAAATGGCTATGGTTATATGCATTGCTCGCTTGTGCTAATGAAATGCAGGGAAGGAGCATCGCCGCCCCGAGTTGGGGGCGAGATCGTTATAATTTGGTCAGTATTGCTGACCGTTGCCTTGTTTGCCACCGTGCGGTGGTTTGTTGCTTGCAGGTGCAGCTGGACCAAGCGGTCAATAGCGGGCTAAAGCCCTTTTTGCGAAGCTGGCCCTCGAAGGCCCAAGTGGAAATGTTTTCTGTTTTATTCATGTATGACCGGCCTGCGTGCCGAGGTTTGTAAATCATGTATTATTCAAGTGAAACATTCTGTAAGGCCTTAAGGCCGATTTTGGGTATTTTGTATACATTCCTAATTATGTACTAGTGGACATTCGTGCTCTAATGCTGGGTTCTTGTTTACAACTTATATAAACTGCTTCCGCTAGAATGCTCTGTGTAGGACGTTGAGATTGGTTGGATGGTTTCCATACGTAACCACCCGGTCTGTCTGTGGTATATGGCGTCGGGCCCCGGCCGGACCTACTGCTATATGCTATGCGACGGATAGGGGGTGTTACAATTTGGTATCAGACTACTGGTTTTGGTCGGGCTTAAAGTGAATTCGTGGGCGAATTCTTTTTAAGGGGTGGTGAGCACATTGTGTGCGTCATCGTTATAATGGTAAAAGAACCCATGAATATCCACTTAGGAATGAAAATACTCGTGTTTGAGGAACCTGCGTGTTCCTATAATTGCTGTTTGCAATTTTATGTGGTCGCTTAACGGTGTTTTGTACCACTATAGGTGACCAGAAGTGGTGTTGGGCCGTCAGAACGCCGAGTTTCTGAGGCTAGTAGTGCACCGGATGTTGCTCCCGCAACACCTCTTTCGGCTGAGAATATTCGATTGGTGGCTGAAGCGGTGTTGGTCGTGATTAATGCGCAGCCTGGAAGGCAAACGCAGCAGCCCGCTCCTGTGATGGAGCAAGTACCTCTTCAAGAGGCTGAGCCGAGGAGGGTGGAGCAAGTGGTTGCGGAACCAATAGTGCCAAGGAGGGAAACTGAGAGGCAGTTGAAGCATGTAATGAGCTTTAACCCTCCGTTATTCTCGGGGTTGGGAACCCCATCTCAGGCTGAAGACTGGCTCTCCAGGGTGAAGAGAGTCATGACAGCGACGGAGACGGAGGAGTGGCAAATGACCACCATCGCTACGTTCCTGCTGGACGGTGAAGCGAGGATGTGGTGGGAAGGATTGGAGCTACATCATTTGAGAGGTAGACAACTGATAGACGTTCCGATGGAAGAGTTCTCGGGATTGTTCTTAGCACGATACCTCCCTTCTACTCAGAGGATTTCAATGGAGAATGAGTTCCTGAAGTTGGTGCAGGGTGAGAGGAGCGTGGATGAATATCTCCACGAGTTTACGCGTTTGAGTCGTTATGCTAGCTCCACGATCATGGATGAGGAGCGCAAGACTAATCGCTTCTACGAAGGTCTGAGGGATGAGTTGAGACTATTACTGTCGGGGCCAATGACGCAGGGTTTCTTAACCTTGGTCAATACTGCCCGGTCCTTGGAGAAGGACATGAAGAGCGTGCAAGCGAAGAAAAGCTTGAGTGAAAAGAAATCTGAGTTCAGAGTGCCGACTACTTCAAAGTCCGGCTATCGGAGGGCTTTCAAGAAGCATAGGACTTCGGGTCCAGCTCCTTCTGGCGCTTCTGGGGCGACTATGGGTCGGATCCCGGGTGCGTGTTTTACTTGTGGAAAGACGGGGCATTTCACCCGTGATTGTTGGAGCGGACGTCCTAAGTCCGAGAGGAGGCCGGGAGCTACTTATGAAGAGAAGGGAAAGGCGGTGGAATCGACCGCATCCCATTATGCTCCGGCCCAACCAAGGATCTACAATCTTGGCCAACAGGAGGCCATTAAACAAGCTGATGTGGTGACAGGTACGATTTAATTTATAGCAAGTCAATTTTATATGCTTGTTACGCACAGGTTACCTTACCACTACTTGTTTAGGATTTGTATTGATTTGTGAAAATCCGGCACGGGCACTCTTCGATACGGGAGCTTCACACTCCTTCTTGTCCGAAGGATTTATATCATGCATCGGAGTCCCTTCTTCGATGGCGAAGGATAAGTTGGATGTGTTGTTGCCCAATGGGTGTTCGATGCGAGCGGTTAGGATCTGCGATGTTAAGATTCGTATTGGGGAGCAGGAGTTCGACCTGCGGGCGTATTTACTTCCGTTAGTGGAGTTCGACGTCATATTTGGCATGGACTGGCTCTCGGAGCAGCAGGCCCATATAGATTGCGGTAGCAAGGAAGTCAAGCTGGGAGCAAGTCGTGAGACGACTTTTACGGGCTTAAAGGGGTCGAGCAAGACATTGATGTCTGCTCTTCAGGTGGTGAAGGCGGTTCGTGCCGGAGCAGAACTGTTCTTTACACTAGTGGAGGTTGCAAAGCCGAAGCCCGCATTGGATTGTATTTCAGTGGTATCGGAATACCCTGATGTGTTCCCCGCAGATCTTCCTGGAGCCCCGCCTCAACGGGAGATAGATTTTACGATCGAGCTAGTGCCAGGTGCAAAGCCTGTGTCACGATCTCCGTATCGGCTAGCGCCTAAGGAAATGGCGGAGCTGAAAGTTCAACTGCAAGAGTTGTTGGAGCAAGGGTATGTGCGCCCGAGTTCTTCGCCTTGGAGCGCACCGGTCCTCTTTGTTAAGAAGAAGGACGGAAGCTTGAGGTTGTGTATTGATTATCGGGAGCTAAACAAGCTGACTGAGAAGAACAAGTACCCGATCCCTAGGATTGATGATCTCTTTGATCAGTTAGTCGGGTCGACAGTGTACTCGAAGTTAGATCTCAAGTCTGGGTACTATCAGCTGCGGATAAGGGAGAGTGATATCCCGAAGACAGTATTTAGTACGAGATACGGGCATTATGAGTTTACGGTCATGCCGTTTGGGCTGACTAATGCGCCGTCAGTATTCATGGATTTGATGAACAGGACGTTCAGGGAGTACCTGGACCATTTCGTGATCGTCTTCATCGACGATATTTTGGTGTACTCGCAAAGTGAGGAGGATCACTTCAAGCATCTCCATTTGGTGTTGGAGACACTCAGGAGAAACCAGTTGTATGCCAAGTTCTCGAAATGCGAGTTTTGACTATCCTCAGTGGCATTCCTCGGGCATATTGTGAGTGGAGAGGGTATTGCTGTGGATCCGGCGAAGATTGTTGCGATACGGGAGTGGCTTGAGCTTGCTACGGTAGCAGAAGTCCGGAGCTTTTTGGGGCTTGCCGGCTATTATAGGCGCTTCGTAGAGAACTTCTCGCGGTTAGCGTTACCTCTCACTACTTTGACGAGGAAGGATCATAAGTTCGTTTGGACGCCGGAGTGCGCGCGAGCGTTTGAGGAGTTGAAGGGTCGGTTGACCACGGCGCCTGTGCTGAGTTCGCCATGTGGAACCGAAGGCTATGAGATATATAGCGATGCTTCGGGCAGCGGTTTGGGTTGCGTGCTACTGCAGCACGGAAGCGTGATAGCTTATGGCTCGAGACAGCTAAAAGTGCACGAGAGGAATTATCCGGTCCATGACTTGGAGTTAGCGGCCGTGATTTTTGCCTTGAAGCTGTGGAGACACTATTTGTACGGTATGAAGATTGATATCTACACCGATCACAAGAGCCTAAAGTATCTAATTGATCAGAAGGATCTGAATATGCGGTAACGTAGATGGATGGAGTTCCTGGGGGACTATACATTCAAGATTCACTACATGTCTGGCAAAGGGAATGTGGTTGCAAACGCGTTGAGTCGCCGAGCCCCAGCTCAAGACAATTGGCTATCGGTGCATGATGAGCGATTGGTGCGGGAGTTGGAGGCGTTGGAGATTGTTTGTGTGGACAGACAATCAAGTGCTGAAGCAGTTCTGAATTGGACTGAAGTCCAATATGACCTGGCTGATCGGATTCGGCAGGCTTTGGATATGGATGCTCATATGAAGCAGTTCATGATAGAGGCTCTGGATGGGTCAAATTCCTAATTCGTCGTGGAGGACGGATTGCTTTGGAAAGACGGTCGTCTGTGCGTCCCAAGCATGGGCAATTTACGGGTGGAGTTGTTGTACGAGGCGCACCATACCAAGTACTCGATTCACCCGGGGAGCACGAAGATGTACCGTGATGTGAAGAAACTGTTTTGGTGGCCGGGTTTGAAAAAGGATGTGGCGTTATACGTAGCGAAGTGTCAAACCTGCGCCTTGGTAAAGGTGGAGTGCCAAAAGCCGGGAGGATTTCTTAAGTCCTTGCCTATTCCGGAGTGGAAATTTGACGACATCTCTATGGACTTTGTGCACGGTTTGCCAAGGTCGCAAAAGGGGAACGATGACATTTGGGTGGTCGTGGATCGATTAACGAAGGTGTCGCATTTTGTTCCGCATAGGAAGGACGATCCGGTGGAGAAGCTGGCAAAGCTTTATGTGGATAATATAATACGGCTTCATGGTGTGCCCCGCAGCATCGTGAGTGACCGAGATGGGCGGTTCACGTCCAATGATTGGAGGCTGGTGCAGCAAATGTTGGGAACAAAGCTGAAGTTTAGCACAGCCTTCCACCCACAAACGGATGGGCAGACCGAGAGGGTGAATAGAACCATGGAAGACATGCTTCGCATGTGTGTCTTGGATTTTGGAAAGCAATCGGAAGACCACCTATATTTGGTGGAGTTCGCATACAACAACAGCTACCAAGCGAGTATTCAGATGGCGCCCTTCGAGGCCCTATATGGTAGGAAATGTCGCACGCCGTTGTCTTGGTTAGAAACGGGTGAGTCAAAGTTGTATAAGCGATCGGAAGTGGAGGATGCTACTTCTTTGGTGAGAACCATTCGGGAGAGGTTGCTTATCGCTCAGGACCGGCAAGCAAAGTACTATAATGCCAAGCACAGGAACGTGGAGTTCGCTGTGGGCGATTATGTATACTTGAAGATAAAGCCATTCAAGGGTGTCTCGCGGGTGCGGCAATTGAAAAAGCTAAGCCCGAGGTACCTTGGACCGTTCGAGGTTCTGGAGCGAGTTGGTGAAGCGGCCTATAGATTGAAGCTTTCAGTGGAGCTAAGTGGTTTACATGATGTATTCCATATTTCGGTGCTTCGGAAGGCGGTGCAAGAGCCTACGCAAGTGATCGCGGTCGATCAAGTGTCGGTGGATAGTGGGCTAACGACAAAGGTCAAGCCCGTGCGGATTGAGGACTCGGAGGTCAAGCGGCTACGCAATAAAGAGATCAGGATGGTCAAGGTCCGGTGGGACAATTGCGGTCGTGAGGAGCTCTCCTGGGAGAGAGAGCAGACTATGCTTGACGAACATCTGGAGTTGTTCCGCTCAGGTACAAATTTTGGTTTTGTACATGTCTTTCCTTTATGTAATTTCGTGGGCAAAATTCTTTTAAGAGGGGGAGAGTTGTAACGCCCCGAAACTCAAAGGAGCAAAGGGGGACGTTTGGGCCAGTTTTGGTTTCTGGCTGAAGGCACACGGCCTGGGACACGGGCGTGTCCCAGGGCGTGTCAAGCGTGTGTCAACACTTAGCCGCGAAGTCGTCGAGTTATACTCGACGATTCGTCGAGAATGGGCACACGGCCTGCGACACGGGCGTGTCGCAGGGCGTGTCGACCCGTGTCGACACTTAGCCGTGAAATCGTCGAGATATACTCGACGATTCGGCGAGAATGGGCACACAGCCCGCGACACGGGCGTGTCGCCGGGCGTGTCGACCCGTGTCGACGATCGTCCCGGGGAATTCGTCGAGATTCGCTCGACGATCGTCGAGACAAGGCACACGGCCTAGGACACGGGCGTGTCCAAGGCCGTGTCATCCAGTCGTCGAACTGCACGCGACGAAATGTCGAGACCTTGTACACAGCCTGGGGCCCAGGCATGTCAAGGTGACACGGGCAAGGACACGGGCGTGTCCTAGGACCCGTGCAGTGCTCGGGTTGAAAACGGGGGAAAATCATGGGGTACACGGCCGGCTACACGGCCGTGTCAGCTGGAACACGGGCGTGTCAGCTCGAACACGGGCGTGTTCGATACCCGTATGAGGGTCCAGGAGATTCGATTTTGACGGCGAATGCGGCACACGGCCCTGGACACGGGCGTGTGCCAGGCCGTGTTCGGTCCAGATTGGGCATTTCAGCCCCGAATCAAAGCCGTTCGTTTTCTTAGGTTGAGATCCAACGGCTGGGGGTTGTTCCTGAGAGGATATACCCGGGTTTTGACTTAGAAAATCCATCACTTTCTTCACTTGTTCTCTTTCTAAACCCTTGGAGAGAGGAGAGCTAAGGCAAGAAGAAGAAGAGCTAGATCCGCCATTGGAGGAGCTTCGGAGCTCCGAATCGCAAGCCGACTCCGGATCCACGGAGGCAACGCAAGTGCGGTGATTTCTATCTGATTACTTTTCGATGGCGCCAAAGAGGAACTCAAGGGTAACGATCCTCATCTTGAGCATGAATCGCTCCTTTTCTTAGCATAGGAAGCCCGCTCTCGCGAGTTTGCGGAGAGTTGGAGGCGTTCCTTCGGGTAGATATGTAAAGTCCCCGTTTTTAGAGTCCGTATGCGAGAACGGACGTAGGCATTTTGTGTGAAGCCTACCCGGACATGTTAGTCTGGATCGGTGATGTTGCATTGCATAAGGCCGGAGAAGACTCCGTGCTATTGGTTGTTTTCGGGTTTTCTACGCGGTAGATTGCAGCAGGGAGCCTTGGGGATTAACCCAAAGGTGCACCCGGAAAACTGGGCGGATACGAGATCTTGCCAACTTGGTGGCCTGAGAGCCAACTTGAACATAACGGGGTTATGTGACTTGTGTTAGAATGGGACTCGGTGAAAGTTTGACCCGCGCAAATGGCTTAAATTGTCGTTGCGAAGTGAGCACGGGTTAGATGGAGCCGTACCCGCTTTATGTCGTTCGGTTAGAGAGACCTAAGGTTACGTGGCACTCGCCGTTGGCATAGATGGGAGTCTTCGGCGGTCAATGGCTTGAATTGTCGTGACCCAGGCCAGGAAGACGAATTGCTCATAGGAATGGCCGTCTAAGTGGCGGTGGTGAGTCCGGAATGTTAATGGCTTTAATTGACGTGACATCGACCGGTTCACCGAGAATGTGCCCTGAGTGCACGGGACGTGTGGCCGTACGAGCCAACGTTTGTGATGAAATGGCTATGGTTATATGCATTGCTCGCTTGTGCTAATGAAATGCAGGGAAGGAGCATCGCCGCCCCGAGTTGGGGGCGGGATCGTTATAATTTGGTCACCATTGCTGACCGTTGCCTTGTTTGCCACCGTGCGGTGGTTTGTTGCTTGCGGGTGCAGCTGGACCAAGCGGTCAATAGCGGGCTAAAGCCCTTTTTGCGAAGCTGGCCCTCGAAGGCCCAAGTGGAAATGTTTTCTGTTTTATTCATGTATGACCGGCCTGCGTGCCGAGGTTTGTAAATCATGTATTATTCAAGTGAAACATTCTGTAAGGCCTTAAGGCCGATTTTGGGTATTTTGTATACATTCCTAATTATGTACTAGTGGACATTCGTGCTCTAATGCTGGGTTCTTGTTTACAACTTATATAAACTGCTTCCGCTAGAATGCTCTGTGTAGGACGTTGAGATTGGTTGGATGGTTTCCATACGTAACCACCCGGTCTGTCTGTGGTATATGGCATCGGGCCCCGGCCGGACCTACTGCTATATGCTATGCGACGGATAGGGGGTGTTACACGAGGTGCACAACTCGCCGGCACGAAACTCGTCTTGCCCGACAGCGACCACAGCAGACCGCGCGGCTACACTTCCTGACCGCTTGACAAAAACTACCAAGGCTACTGCTACCAAAACTCAACGCTGCGGCGCTCCTCTCTCTCTCTCTCTCTCTAAAATGAAATGTGGAGAGGAAAAATTTTTATTCAGCAAACTTCAAAGGAAACTATACATGCCTTTATATAGGCCAACACAACCACTAGGAGTATGACACTTGGCATGCACATTTAATGTCATCACAATCACACTCACTCTCTCTCCTATTAATTGCTCATAAAGTAATATTAAAATACAAATGTTGACTTGGTCAACCCAAACAAAGTCCAACAGGATTAACTTTGCACGTGGGATGGAGAGTACATGCGTTGACACTTGGTTATATCCCACTTTAGTTTTTGTTGCCTATAAATACAACCACTAATGGGCCCATAATATACCTCGCTCCAACTCGTGAGCTCTCTCCAAAATGCTTGAAGCCTTTCATTCCCCCGCCTAGTACAACCCTTTGTTCATGAGGGAAAGATCGTATACACTCATGGGTGTGTTTTGGGTATCTTAGTTGTAGTTAGATGATATTGGGAGTCGTTCGAGGGGCCAAACCCGCATCCTTTCTATGCAACCCCATATTTATTGAGTGGATTCGAGAAGAACTCGAGTAGTTGGAAGACCAAAATAGGCATAGACAGGCACGAGGCGAGTAGGGCATTTTTGCCAACACTTGCCCAAGGCTCAGGGCGGGGGGCAAGTCACCCACCTCACCGAGCACTCACCATCCCAGGGTGAGCAGGAAAACATTGTCCTGACTTGCCTATGGTTTTGATGACTTATTTCCCCAAGAAACTCATGTGGGCCTGCCGCTAGCCATTCCAAACAACGGGATCCTACTGTTGGCAGACCAAATTAGGTTACAATTAGTACATTCAAAAGACGGAATTTCACTATCCACAGAACACTCTCATAAAATTATAAATAAACCTTCAAGGGCATCTTTGGAGAGGCCTTCTTTTCGGCTTCTCTCTCCTTTGACTAGCTTGGTTGGCAAGAGCTCCAGCTTATTGCTCACCGTGGTTTCCGGGTGTGCAGTCGGGAGCTCTCAAGTGCCATCTAAGGTGACTGACTTAGCATTGTCTTGGGAGGGGAAGCTCTCTAAAATCTTTTAGGTATGTGTAAGGACCTCCTCACTGCTGCTCAAGGGTCTGTGCTAGTTTTCCATCCTTGAGAGTGAGGCTCTTTGCTCCGAGTATCTGGCCTAGTGTTCTAACTTAGGAGAAATAAGTATAAGCTACCCCTTAGGTCCAAACTCCTTGTTGAACTGTGGATTCTAGATTCAATGCTTTCCCTACGTGTTCTTGGGCCCTTGGGTTTTGCTTTGGTGGGCCAACAACCCAAAATAATACCCAAGTCTAAACATTGAGGTCAAACTCTCGGTGTCAACGTCTTGGTGCGGTGAGCATGTGTTTGGTTTTTCTCTATGGTATCACATCAGTGTGTGCGCAGCGGAATAAATTAAATGGAAGCCCTAAACAGTAAACAAGATCTTGCAAAATACATAAATCTAAAAAAAATAGATGGCATATACCTGTGTGGAATCAAGTCTCTACTCGATCAAGATGCTCCAAAGTTCTGCTCTAAAAACTTCATAAGTCTAAGTTCACGACAACAGGAAAATAGGTTTGTGTCTTTACGGGAAGATCCACACCAACGCCGAGAAATGTCCCGCTTCCGTCACACGAAAGTAGGCTAGAGGAGAGATCTAGGCCTTCGTCTCCACAAAATGCTTGGTTCGCTTACAGGATAAGATTGTTGCACAAGGTTCTGGTTTGTCAAAAGGAAGCCGCCAGATTCGTCATTCTCTGAACTCTTCAGAATAGGGCTCATGAGTAGTCTAAAGCTATTAACCCTAGATCTGAAATTATATCTATATATAATGTTCAGTGAACTGGGTATAACTACAACAGGAATTATCCAAAGAAAAGTCGAATCGGGTACAAGCTTTAAAATAGGGAGAAATAAAACTGTCTTCTATTGATTCAGCTAGATGTCTAGTCGAATTTATCTAGTCATTTGGCTAGAACATCTAGTTGAATGGCTAGACCATTTTGTCAAATATGTCTATTCAATATTGAATTTTCAAGACGAATTCTTCTAAGAATTCTTTCAGACCACCAAGCCGAATTCTTTCAGATCATAAAGACGAATTCTTTCAGACCATTAAGTTGAATTCTTCCAGGCCATCAAGTCAAATTCTTTCTGACCATCTTGTTGAATTTTTTCAGACCATCAAGTCGAATTCTTCTAGACCATCAAGTCGAATTCTTCTAGACCATCAAGTCGAATTCTTCCAAACCATCAAGTCAAATTCTTCCAGACTATCAAGTCAAATTCTTTTATTCATCCTAGTTTGGCTCCACATGCATATCATATATGAGTCAAACCACCACGATCAATCATCCAATTTATCATACATTATTATATGCTATCTTATAAGCTCATATTATGTTGGCAGCGAGATTAACTTGTTGACTACTTTCAGATCACCTAAGACTCCAACTGTGTGAACATTGGGAGGAGGACAGAAAAACCCGCTGAAGAAGAATACCATCGTACTTGACAATTAGCAGGTACGAGTCACGATGCCTTGTGGAATCGCATCGACCCAATCACGCAAACCAATTTCAAATAACACGCGACAAGGCGGAGAACATCAATAAGGAAGCTTTAAATACCAGTGTATGACATATGTGTAAAAGTCGCTCGAAGCATCTGAGTGGTGATCAAAGTGGAATCTCCTCCCCGTTGCCCCTAGGTGGGTATAAGTAGGCAAACCCAAGGAGTTTTTACGGGTATCGGATCTACACGTGTCCAAACTGACTTGTTATGCCTCCGAACTCGTTATTCGTCCAAATGTACACTAACAATCTCCTCCTATATTTGTGACAAATAACGTGTACGTTTCGGAGTGCAGAAAGTGGAGAGTATCAAAACACGGGTTTCCGACTTTACACATTTTCAGAAGAGTTAGCACAGTTTAAAATAAAAAACATGAACATTAGTTTTAAACAATAACATAAACCATCCAAATAATATAAATGTATTACTCCATAACAAAGAAGTCTGGAAAAACAAAATAACAATGGATAAATGTGTAATAATTCTACTCAGAGAGTAGATCATCATCATCCAAGTAAAAATCCATTTTCTCTCCTCCAACTTCACCAGTGTCTGCAAGGAATTTCATGAGTCAGACTCTATGAATTCATAAACATATGCAGGGATGTATCAAAGTAAACTAGCTCTACCTAAATGAGCTTAGTATTTGTAACAGTAGTGAAGTAACACTGTCAGCATCTCTATCCAGTCTAGCTAGGAGCAGTCAAGTTTTGGTTTCAATAAATCAAACGTTGTTATCTTACTCATTAGTGACCACTATGTACCTCATCATATGATATGACACACCATCATTTGCAACACTATCAATGTGGAATAATGTGTTATGATCGCTAATGTTAGATTAACTCATATAACGACGTTTTATTCCTAGTTGAATAATTCTCAAATCCAACTTACAATGAGAAATATGTTAATTTATCAGGTGTGGAATGACTACCATCTAGCCATCTTGGGCTTTCATCAAGAAATTATTTGGTGTTTTCAATCTACTATTACATGCTTGAATGTTGCGACTATAGGTTCTTGCTATGAAAACATAAACATAGGAGGAAGTTTCATATTTCTATAAACTTTAATCTCATCTCCCCCGATATTTTTATTGTGAGAACTCTATTTAAGCACTTTTTCAAGTCGTCTGTAACATTACCTTTTGACCTCACATCAACGAGGTTCACAATCCCTTGACTCGTAAGGGAGGTCAACCAACCTTGTTTCATCCGTGGTTGCCTTCTTTTACTATTGAACAAAATGTTCGTAGCAATCGTTTTAGTAGCATGATTGTCGCAATAAAATACAACTGATAACTTCTCAAAAAGAAGTTATCTAGCTCAAGTTTTGGACTTTTTTGCTCGTTGATTCGGGAGAAAAAACCCGTTCAGTTGAAGTCTAATTGCAAGCGAATTCACTTTTATTTTATTAATGACTAATGTGGTCTTTTTCCTAGGTGTTCATGCAAGAAAAGCTAAGGAGAATGGCTGGGAAGAGGGATTTTGTCAAATATGATGTCTTGGAGAAAATGTTGCAACCTCTGAAAAAAGGTTGCAACCTCTGGACGAATTTCAAATTTTAAAATTCGAAAATTGCTCAATTTGCAAAAATAGAAAGAGGCATCCATTGGGGAAAAGGTTGGACGTTTTTTTGGGAGGATTATTCAGAAGTTGGGGGGAATCATCATTATCATCCATTGTTGGTTGGAGAAGAAAAAAAAAGAAGAGTTCTTCCTCTGAGCCTAGTTCCAGACAAGGAAGACGGACAGATTTCGGCCGAATTAGAGAGCGAAACACTACAAGTTTTTAATTTCTATCATCATGTGCTGTAAGATCTACTCATACTTGTGGTTTCCATCCGCCGTCATGAACTAATTCTCTCGATCTTGTGTTGTGAAAGTACTATGTCTTGTGTGATGAATGACCTTTAGTTTTATCTTTGTAATTGTATAGTGAATTTACTTTTATTGAATTCATAATCTATATTTTGAAGCTTTTGATCACGGTTTCGTCTTTTTACTACGCTCCATAAATCGAGAGATGAGTTGCGTAAGTGCGTTATGGATTCCATATAGCACGAAAAGGGAGAAAGAGATTTCCCCTGAGTGTTAGCAACTCGGGTTTTTAACCTCTAATCGGTTTCCTATTTCACCCAAGGGGAAATAGAGGACTAGGGACCTCCGATATCGAGAGATACGGTTGTATACTCTAAAATCGTTGCAAGGTTTTCCACCGCTCATTTTCACAAAGCATCATTTGTAAATTCATTGTAGTAGACATAGGAAATCACCGCACAAGATTACTTCTCCAATTTGAATCTGAAAAGTTTTCCCCTAAGATACTATAGTTTATTTTAACTTATTTTAGAAATTCTTCATCATTTAGTTCTAAATCAAAATCATCATCCTGTTTCACTTGGATTTAGATAAAAGGTCTAACTAGTAATTGCAACCGCCAAATTCACCACCTCTCCGTGGAAACGATTTTTATTCACTCTTTATTACTTGAACTGGCACGTGCACTTGCGTGTATTACGCACACCTATTTGGGGCGTATCAACAACAGAACTCAACTTCAGGCTCGACAGTAGAATGTTCATCACCAAATCTTTTATCCACTTTGCTTTTTCTACCGCCGAAGTTAGAGCGTAGAGTTCGGATTCCATAGAAGATAATGCAATACATGATTGCCTCTTGGACTTTCAGGCTACAACTGCACCTCCTAGTGTGAATATAAATCCACTAGTGGACTTGCTGTCATTTAATTCTGAGCATCAGGATGCATCAGAATATCCTTCGAAAACTGGAGGATGATCGTGGTAACATAAAGCATACGTTTGGGTGTGCTTTAGGTATCACGTCAGCCTATCGAGAGCATCTCAATGGTCTTGGCTATGATTACTAGTGAATCTGCTTAACATGCTGACCGTAAAGGCTATGTCAGGTCTTATGTAGACCATAGCATACATGAGACTTCCAATTAGTTTAGCATAATCTAACTGTCTAACTGCAGCTCCATCATGGGGCTTCAAGCAATTATGGTAATCGTAAGGTGTATTCACTGCTCTACATTCACCGTATCCCCACGTGTCCAACATGTACTTTATATAGTGGCTTTGACTTAGGGAAATGTCATTTTTTACAAAGCTCACTTGCATGTCTAGTATAGTGTCAGCTACACCAAGGTCTTTAATGTTAAACGTCTTCATTAGTTCTGATTTAACATCATCCACTACAGATTGATCAGTACCAAGAATCAACATATCATCCACATACAAACATATTATAGCAACTTTGCTCGATCCATTACGTATGTAAAGATATTTGTCTGAGAGACTCAACATGAATCTCATGTTCCCTACACTGTAGTCAAACTTCTCATGTCATAATTTTGGTGCTTGTTTGAGTCCATATATCGACTTGATTAACTTAACGTTCTATTCTTTATCTCGGCTATACCATTCGATTGGGGTGAGTAAGGAGCAGTGGTTGTTGCTATGATCCCTTGAGAGGCAAGGAAACCCCGGAACTTACTGGACATGTATTCTCCTCCTCTATCACTTCTAAACCTTTTAATCTTCATGTCCAGTTGATTTTCTACCCTTATTTTGAAAAGACAAAACTTTTAAAGTCACATATATCAGAATGTATAAGCTCTAGGGGTGTTGTGCTCCAAGTAACCGCACTAAAAGGTTTCCTAGTGATCTTAGTCTAAGCACACACATCACATTTCTCAGGTGGTGATTTGGTGTCTAATGTGATCTTGTGAGTTCTAGCTATCTGGAACATTTTCCAATAGTTCACATTTACTAGTCTCTCATGTAGAGTCTTATGGCTAACTAAGTTTATTTGAACTGACTTATTTGCTAGACTCAGTCGGTACATCCTATTTTGGACGTATGCACATCCAAAATAGTGTGAGTTAACTGACAGTATTACTCTACCGCTACAAAAAGTAAATGACATACCAGCATCACACAATAGACTAATAGACACTAAGTTAGTAGCTAATGAAGGAATAAATTTAACGTTCTTTAAAATTAAAGACTTACCTGAGGATAACAGCAAGGTTGCGTTCCTCACCTTCAGCACGTCAGTTGTCTAGTTATTGGCCACCATCACAGACTCTTTCACAGTAGTGAGCCCTATCATAAGAGCATAATTATTGCAAACGTGACACATCGCCCCCGAATCTAAGTACCACTCTGTGCTGGCCTTAGCATTTCCGACCATCGCAACAAAGTCGGAAGGCTCAGCTTGGCTAACCATATTGGCTTGGTTGTCATCCTATGCTGCTTTGGTTCTTTCTCATTTAGGGAGTCTGCAATCAGATGCACTGTGCCCATATTTGTTGCAGTTAAAACACTTGCCCTTGAACTTTTTACTGCGTTTGTTGGGGCCTGCAACTTGGGAGCTACCATGGGAGGGTCTGCTCCTCTTAGGGTTCGACACGCGTTTAGAACTGAGGACCATGTTAGCCACATCCTCCTGCTTGCTAACATTTTCTAAAGCGTGTCGAGACCTATTTTCATCCTCAATGCGAATGAATCGCGTGAGTTCATTTAGACCAACCTGCATCTTCTTGCGGTACATTTCAATTTTAAAACTGTACCACGTGGAATGCAACTTATAAACAATTGTGCCCGCAACAAAACTATCAGACAGAGAGATACTCTCACTGTGCAAAGAATCGACTAAGTTTTCAAAAGCAGATACCTAAGGGAGAATGGCTTTATCCTCGTCAAACGTGAAAGAATGAAACTTGTCCACCAAGTGTGCTTTCGACAGGTCCTCCTCCTGTCTGAAGTGCTCCTCCAGAGCCACTCATATCTCCTTAGCAGAGCCCATCTTGATGTATGTCTTGGCCAGGCTAGAAGATAAGCAGTTCAGCATGTAATCTCTGCAGAAGTCTTCATCGGCAACCCACTGAGCTTCTTCATCAGTAACAGAAACTTCAGCACAGTCGGACTGAACGGTGTAGAACACATTCAGATATTTCATCCCAAACTAGTTATTCAGCCTCTAGTCATTGAACTTGGTTACAGTGAACTTTTCCAACTTGAGCATCGGCACCGGAGACGAAAAATTCCCCCCTTTCATCATTTTGATGATAGTAGACACAGGAAATCATAAAATAGTCCACCCTGCGCAAAACAGCAGCACTCAATGCCAAGCAAGGCAACTCGACACTAAAAAGGCCACTCGATGCTAGACAAGGTCCACTCGACGCCAGACAAGGTCCACTCGACGCCCAACGGCTGGACTCAATGCTTGGACGTGGACTCAACGCCTGGAGTCTGGTCTCAATGCTTAGAGGCTAGATTCAACGTTGTTGACGTCGGGAGGTCACTACTCAATGCCTGGAAACTGACTCAACGCAAACAGACTACACTCAACGCCAAAAGGATGGACTCAACGCCTTGCAGTTGCAATCATCGAGCAGCGGGGTTCATCGAGCAGCGGGAATTCGTCGAGTAGTGGAAATTCATCAAGCAGTGGGAATTCGTCGAGCAGCGGAAATTCGTCAAATGCAGAACGACTAGCGATTCGCCAATCGTCTGGGAATTCGTAGAACGCAAAACGGCGCCGACAGACACTGAATGCAGGAGACGTTTCTTCCTTCCCGATCGATTACTAACGGCTACGACGCAAGTTCTCCGTCTTTCCCGATCTGGATAGCACTACCTCTTCTCGAGCGGATCCGACGGGATCTTCCCTATTCCAGACAGTGGGAACGATCAACAACAGCGGCCGGAGCCTGGTTTTTACTGGCGACATCCAAATCTCCTCCACCGGCATGCAGCGATGGCGGGATATTTCTCCTTCCCGATGAAAAACTGGCGGCGATGGCAGCAGAATCTCTTGGCTTGCAGTCGGCGGCAGAATCGTGAATCCCGACCAGACGGAAGAAAGGCAGCGGCGCACGGCGTGAATTCCGGCGGCCAAAAAACGAGAACGGTAAACGGTTACAGAATGCAAAACCGTAAGCGACTGGGGGCGGTTACTTCGAGAATGTAAAAGTCGCTTGAAGCATCCGAGTGGTGATCAAAGTGGAATCATCTACCTGTTGCCCATACGTGGGTATAAATAGACAAACCCAAGAAGTTTATATGAGTATCGAATCTACACGTGTCTGAACTGACCCGTTATGCCTTCAAACCTGTTATTCATCTAAATATACACTATCAGTATGTCATTATGTTGGCATAGCGGGTGTGCCCTCCACGAGCAGCGTTCTAGTTATTCCACCAATGAAGCAAGTTTGACCTTGGTTCCCGCACCCGGATGAAATCCCACTCATCTGAGTCCAACTCTTGGTCAATCTCAACACACTATCAGAACAACAAGAGGCCCGTTCTGAGAGAATTTTTGTGAGAAAGTCAAGCCACCCCGCACCTTTCTGACATATGTCATCTACTATAAAGAGCTATTCGCCAATGGACATCTCGCTAGGCTCAAATTTCTATTGTTTAAGAGGGGTATTTTAGTCTTTTTTGTAATCTCTAATTTCCCCTATAAATATAAAGGGGTTAGGATTTTTTCTCTTTAAGTGAGAGAGATTGGAGTTGTGTGAAGTTGGATTGTATTGACCTCTTCTTTTCTCCCCACCGGTGATAGTGAACAGCCGCTTCCCGTGGATGTAGGCGCTCCTCGTCGAACCACGTAAATCGCATCGTGTTCTATTGTTTGTGGTTGTGTGATTTTTATTTTTCCGCATCGTTTCGCACAACAAGTGGTATCAAAGTGAGCTTGGCGGTGCGATTTTTTGTTTTGGAGGCGGCGTACATCCGGCCTCTTGTTTTCAATCGGAAGAGAACTACTGCAATTTTGGATCTCCTTTTTTCGTTTGGTGGAGGTGGTGCCGTAGATCTGGCCGTTTTGTTTTGGAGAGGAGGCGGAGTGGCCCTGTTGAAGGAGGTGATTGTAACGTCGGAGAAGGAGGCAGCCATCGAAAAAAAAAGATGTTTTTTTCTTTTGCTTGAGTCTCACGGCAGAGGTACAATTACCAAAAGGGAGTTTTTTTTGGCATTAATTGCAAACAGTGAATCTGGGGATTTTAAAAAAAATAAGAAAATAAAGGGAATTGATATACGCAAACCATTTTTTGCTATCCGCAAACATTTGATATTTGCAAACCACTGTTTTTCAAATTAACTATCCGCAAACATAATTGTTATCCGCAAACCACTGTTTTATAAATTTGTTATCCGCAAACATAATTGTTAGGCGCAATAATGACACCACAAATACATAGATATTAATAAGCTTCTCAAAATATCATCATAATGTAATTAATTTTAGTTTTTCTAAAGTCCATACGAACATAGTTAACATTCAAAAGAAGTTATGATTGTAGTCTAATATGACATTGCTTCACACCGATGTTTTAGCCTGCAAAAATGAAAAAGATATCAATATTAATAGTTGCCTTGAAAAGAAGTCAAAAGAAGTCGTGACTAGCCTCTAAAGTTGTCTTGAAAATATTTAGCATTGTTTTTTGGCCTAATCTGTCACTGTATTTTGTCAGTGTTTTTGCCTGCATATGGAGAAAAATTAATATTAATAGTTGTAACATTACCATTTGAAAAAAAAACTTTAAGTGAAATTGCATAAAAAATATTTACATACCACTTTTCATTATCAATTATCCAATATCAGTAATGTACTTGGTCCCGTTACCGGCGGTGGTCTTTGCAACCGTTCGTTGTAATGCACTCTCCAATTATAGGCAATATCGTGCTGTCGTGACGAAAGTTCACATACGAGTCAGATTCGTCAACATGGAGCCCGACCACCACATTTGCATACATGGGTTCTCAGTCACCTTCTTCGACGCCTCCAAGCATGCAAGCCCCTACTTATTATTTATTATATCTATATATATAAGTGTAAACATATATGTATGAATATATATATACATGCTGTACGGGCAAGTCATTTTGGTGATCAAGATGGTCCCAAATCGAAAAGTGATCAACACGAAAGTTGTAGATCTTGGTGAGACGAACAACTTTCATGTTGACCACTTTTTGATATGGAGCCGTCTTAGTCCTCGATTTGGGCCCCGAAATCGGGGGCGGCGGAACGGTTTACTGTAGCAGTTCCGCCGCCCCCGATTTCGGGGCCCAAATCGAGGTCCAAGACGGCTCCATATCAAAAAGTGGTCAACATGAAATTTGTTCGTCTCACCGAGATCTACAACTTTCGTGTTGATCACTTTTCGATTTGGAATCATCTTGACCCCCAAAATAACTGCTGTTGGGTCGAGGTATATGCAAACCTTCGCCATCATTGTTTGCGGATATAAAAAAATAAAACCCTAAAAAACTACTTAACCTGGTTTGCGAATAGCAGGTGGAGGTTTGCGTATATCAATTCCCAAAATAAATCTTTTTTCTCATTCAGCCCCAGCTTGTTTTTTTTTTTTGGAGCTTTCTTTATGTTCCTCTCTCCGCACAAGCAGCATTCGCATAAAGCAAAAAAATTTATTGCCTTTTCTACTCGGGCAAGCTCAGGAACTCTCTCTGGAAAAAATAAAAGGGCAGCCCGTGAATCAGGAATAAGTTTTTTTTGGTTTTGATTCTCTTCCACTGCGTAGCAAGAGCAAAGTGTGTTGTTTGATCGTGTTCTCACATCCGGCTTATAGTAGCGTAACGACGAAGAAAAATTGTGTTGTTTGTTTTCTTCTTCTCGGCACACAAGAAAGAAGAGGACGTGATTTTCTTCGTTGCGGAGGTAATAAATATTTTTTTGTTTTGTTTTGGATTAACTAACAAAAAAATATTTTGTTGCATTGCGCTGATTTGGTTTTCTGTGTAATTATTGTTGTAATTAACCGGAAAAAATGGGAGACTCCGGTGCGACTTCTTCATCTTCCGGGGCAATGGAATCCACGATCCATCATACGGGTTTACATCCGGTCAAAATTGATGTTACTAAGTTTGACGGAAAGAGCAACTTTGGCATGTGGAGATGCGAGGTGATGGATGTGTTGTGCTCTATAAATTTGGAGGACGTTCTTGATGGTGACGAATATCCTGATGGGATGACTGAGAAAGTTTGGGCGAAGATAAATCGAAGCGCTTGCGGGTTGATCAGAAATTGTTTGACTCAAGAGATCAAATATGGAGTTATGTTGGAGACGTCTGCGGGAAATCTTTGGAGGACGCTGGAGAATAAATATCTTACGAAGAGCGTGGAGAATCGCCTCCACATGAAGCGTCGATTGTATCGGTTTCAGATGAGACGTGGAGTTTCAATTGATGAACACTTAAACGAGTTCACGAAGTTGTTAGCAGATCTGTTGAATTTGGACGAGGATGTTGGCGATGAAGACAAGACACTCCTTCTATTGAATTCGCTTACAGATGAATATGAGAACTTCACGATGTCTCTCATTCATGGAAGGAGGTCTTAAAGTATAGTAAAGTGTCTACGGCATTGTTGAATCACGAATTCCGTCGAAGAGATAAAGAGTCATCGAAGGCGGAGTCGGCTGAAGCACTTGTGTCTCATCGAGGCAGATCTGAGAAAAAGAAGAATTGACACAAGAAGACCAATAACAATACTCATAAGCGTGGCAATTCACGTGGTCGCAGTCTTGGGCGAAATCAGTGCGCATTCTATTTGGAGACGGGTCACTGGAAGAAGGATTGCCCTAAATTAAAGGAGAAAAATAAGGGGCTTCCCTCAGAGGCGAAGGCGCATATTACTCAGGAGACTAATGGTGGTGATGAGTCTGATGTTTTTCTCTGTCACTCCACAATGTTTATTCAGTGATGATTCATGCTGGATTCTGGACACGGGTGTTACCTATCATATTTGTCCCAATCGGGAGTGGTTCTGTACTTTCAAGTCTTTGGATACTGGTGTTGTTGCTATGGGCAATGATCAGACTTGTCGTACTATTGGTGTTGGGAGTATTCTGGTTCGGATGCATGATGGTGCAGTGAGAGAGTTGACAGAGGTTAGACATGTTCCGGAGATCAAAAAGAATTTACTGTCTGTTAGGGCTTTAGAAGCCAAAGGCTACAAGGTAGTGATCGAGGAATGAGTTCTGAAGATCAGTCGCGGAGCTTTGGTTTTCATGAGAGGAGTTCGACACCATAATTTATATTATCTTCAGGGGAGTACAGTTACCGGGACTGTGGCTGTGGCTGATGATTCTTTGGATGTCAGTACTTTATGGCACATGAGATTGGCTCATGCTGGAGAGGCTTCCCTCCAGGCTTTATCAAGACAAGCATTGATTAAGGGAGCGAAAAGCTGCAAATTAGATTTCTGTGAGCATTGTGCACGTAATTGGCAAGAAGACACGAGTATCTTTTGGCACTGTCGTCCACAGTACGAAGGGTATTTTAGATTATGTTCAGACAGATGTTTGGGGCCCGACAAAGACGAAATCTTTCACTCGGCGACAATACTTTGTACCCTTCATTGATGATTATTCCAGATATGTTTGAGTGTACACCATGAAGAGTAAGAGCGAAGTTCTGGAGATATTTGTGACTTGGAAGAAGTGGATTGAGAACCAGACTGACAAAAAGATTCGATGTATTAGATCAGACAATGGAGACGAATACACCTCGAAAGCGTTCTTGTAAGAGTGTCAGAGATCAGGTATAGAGCATCACTTCACAGTCAGGGAGACACCGCAGCAGAACAGGGTGGCAGAGAGCATGAACCGGACTTTGGTGGAGAAGGTTCGATGCATGTTGTCTAATGCTGGGTTAGGCAGGATTTTTTGGGCTGAGGCTATTGATTATGCTTGTCACTTGGTGAACTGTCTGCCTTCTGCAGCTATTGGAAAGAAGACACTAAAAGAGATGTGGTCGGGGCATCCTGCTAGAGATTACGTGCACATGAAAGTATTTGGGTGTCCAGCTTATTATCACGTAAAGAATGATAAGTTGGAGTCACGGGCAAAGAAAGCAATCTTCATTGGCTTCAGGCGTGGAGTCAAAGGCTACAAACTATATAATCAGGCAGATAGGAAGATTGCTATTAGCAGGGATGTTACTTTTGACGAGGCGAGTTTGCTAAAGCCTCGGGACTCAGAGCATGTGGAGAGTTCGAAGCCAATCATTACTACTGATCAGAAGGAGTTTGATGTGACTCCATTTTTTCCATCAGTTCCCCACACTCCTAATGAGGTATGTGATGAGACTGCTGATGAGGTACCAGATACTGATGATCGGGAGGTGGAGGAAGTAGAGGAAGAGAATCAAGTTCAGGATTCTATTGCTAGGAGCCGGACCAGGAGGCAAAATGTCCCGAAGCCAGCTTGGTTGAGGGACCACATTGCATTTGCACTTTCAGCATCTGAGGCTGAAATCCATTGTCACTTCAAGGAGGCTATAGAGAGTCCTGAAGAAGATTTTTGGAGGAATGCGATGGATGAGGAGATGACTTCTCTAAAGAAAAATGCTACATGGAGATTAGTGAAGTTACCTCCAGGTAGAAAAGACATTGGATGCAAATGGGTGTATGCGAAGAAAGAAGGATCTCATGGAGCTGCTGATGTACGTTACAAGGCAAGATTGGTGGTCAAAGACTTTGCTCAGCATGAAGGTATTGACTACGACGAGGTGTTTTCCCCAATTGTTAAGCATCCGTCGATCAGTGTTCTCTTGGCCTTAGTAGCGCAGTATGGTCTGATTTTGGAGCAGCTTGATGTGAAGACTGCATTTTTGCAAGGAGATTTGCAGGAAAAGATCTATATGAAGCAGCCACCTAGATATGAGGCTCAGAGTGACTTAGTATGCAAATTGGATAAGTCATTTTATGGTTTGAAGCAGTCACCAAGACAGTGGTACAGAAAGTTCGATCAGTTTATGCTGGGACAGAAGTACACATGCATTCAGTATGATCACTGTGCATATTTTAAAAAATTGGCTGCTGGTGAGTTCATCTATCTTCTACTGTATGTTGATGATATGCTGATTGCCGCTTTAAGTCAGTCAGAAATTGATAGAATGAAGAGGCAGCTCTCAAAGCAATTTGAGATGAAGGAGTTAGGTGAGGCTCGCAAAATTCTCGGGATGGAAATCTGCAGGGACAAGAAAGCTGGAAAGGTTTGGCTCACTCAGAGAGCTTATATTGAGAAGGTGCTAAAGAGGTTTGGGATTGATGTTACTACTAAGGCAGTGACTCTACCATTGGCAGCGCATTTTCAATTAAGTGTTGACTTGTGTCCTAAAGATGACCAAGAGAGGAAGAGAATGAAGCCAGTTCTGTATGTCAGTGCAGTGGGCAGTTTGATGTATCTCATGGTTTGTACAAGGCCAGATATTGCACAAGTTATTGGCGTGGTGAGCAGATTCATGCATGATCCCGGTCAGGGTCATTGGCAGACAGTTAAGTGGATTCTGAGGTATCTCAAGGGTACAGTTGATGCTGGTTTAGTGTACGAGAGGCAGCAGTCCAGCGTTGGGTTGTGTTTGGGCTACACTGATTCAGACTATGCAGGTGATATAGATAGGCGCAGTTCGATGACTGGATATTTATTCACTTTAGCAGGAGGTCCAGTAAGTTGGAGGTCGACTCTACAGTCAACAGTGACTTTATCTACAACAGAGGCTGAATACATTGCAGTGATAGAAGCTATGAAGGAGGCCATCTGGATGCAGGGCCTATTGGATGATTTGGGTGTGGAGCACAAGGCTTTAACCGTCTTTTGTGACAGTCAAAGCGCGATTTTCTTGGCGACCAATCCAGTGCATCATGCTCGTACCAAGCACATTGATGTCATGTACCATTTTGTTCGAGACTTGATCGAGACATGCGAGGTTTTTTTGAAGAAGATTGATACCAAGGAGAATCCAGCCGACATGCTCACGAGGGTGCTTTCAGTCCAGAAGTTCACATATTGCAAAGGATTGGTGAACGTTCGAGCTCAGAGGTGAGTGTCTTGAGAGGCACTTTTGAAAAACTACGCATGGCTTGATCCCTTGGGAGGGGGGTACGTAGGCATCCTACTTGGCGCAGCCGCATTTTTGTGTTGTTGTTTATTGTGTCATCTCATATTTGTTTTGTGTCAAATAAGAGATGAGGTGGAGATCATAGTTTAAGAGGGGTGTTTTAGTTTTTTTTGTAATCCCTAATTTCCCCTATAAATATAAAGGGGTTATGGTTTTTTCTCTTTAAGTGAGAGAGAGATTGCAGTTATGTGGAGTTGGATTGTATTGGCTTCTTCTTTTCTCCCCACCGGTGATAGTGAACAGCCCCTCCCCGTGGATGTAGGCGCTCCTTGCCAAACCACGTAAATCGCATTGTGTTCTATTGTTTGTGGTTGTGTGATTTTTGTTTTTCCGCATCGTTTCGCACAACAATTTCTAACGTGCTCTCGGGATTGCAAGTGCGAGGGTATTGTCGCGTTGCGACACTTGTTGTAAAATCCGGTACACAAGCAGTCACAGCTATAATATTTTGCAGTTAACAAGAACACAGAAAACGACCACAAAATTTATATAATGAAAATATAAATTCAAATACAATAGAAATAGGAGAAAAATGACCGTTCGGCGACTACGCCGTGGATGCACCTGACACGTACGATCCGCGGCGAAAATCTGAGATCTGGATAGCAATACGCCTTGCGGACGCACAAGGTTCACCGAACCTTCAACGTCGAAGTCTGACGTTCAACTGCACCACCACTGGAGAACAACGCCGCCACCGGAGAACGTCACCATCGGAGAGAAACCTCCGTCGAGCTTAACTGCACCCGCACATGTCGTCGACACCACGCCTCTCCACACCGAAGAACGCCACTGCAACGCCGCCGACAAACTTCACTAACCCGGCGGGAACACCTCCCTCAACGCTGACGGATATCTCCTCTAAGACCAGCGACAACACCCAAAAGCCGGCGGCCCCTCCGAGTGCACTAGAGAGAGAGAAGGCGACTTCCTCCAAAAACCTTTAGGCAACTCTTCTCTGAGATTGCTACAGGCGGGCTGCTCCTCACTAATTGCTACAGGCCAGCGCTCTAACAATTCTAACGGTGGGCTCATACCTACATGGCTACATGTCAGCCAAGGCCTTCTATATATGTAGAAAAAATATTTAACCGCCCCCAAAAAAAAAATAAATATTTTTTTATCTTCTCCACATGGTAAATCCGAAAACAAAGGAAATCTTTTTCCTTTTTTTCTGATTTAGGAAGCTCGCAGTTTTGGAAAAAATTAGAATTCGAAAACAAAATTTCGGATATGAACCAACCAATCCAACAACACTGTCATGGTCGGAATACCGCCGCGGCAGCACGGAGGGCCCCATGCACACTCTCATAACATTTTAATGTCATAATTAAAACAAGAATTTTTGCACGGGTTCGGCTCGTGTTCGCATGCTCCTAGTAAATTTCTTGCAAATTATATGAACTTTCGTTACGGGTCGCCTGATCTTTCCCCAGTCCGGAAAATTTGATCGTCTTAGCTCGGAATCGGGCCGGGCGCGCAAACAGTCAAAATGAATTGCAGCAAATGACAAGAGATGTTTTTTACGTGGAAAACCCGGAAGGAGTGAAAAATCACGTGGTTGGATGTGTTGAGTCAAAATCCACTATCTTCTTGGAGTTTTACAGTGTTTGATTTGATATCGGGGGCGACAAACCGCTACTCTGTTACAGGTGCAGAAAAATGAGAAAAAATGGTTAAGTTCTCGTAGCCTCGATGGATGTGCGTCGGCCTTGGAATGTTGTTGAGCTCGCGGAACCTGAGTGGGAGCGTTCCACCTGAAAAATTCTCAAAGTTCACGGAGCTTCTGGAGAGAGCGCTCTCGTTAATGCAGAGCCTTGATGGGAGAGCTCTCGCGGAGGTGGTTGACTTGACTTGGAGCGTGTTGGTGTCTGTGCGCAAGGAGAAGAGCGGAGAGAATTCTTGAGCGGAGAATCGGTCTAAGTTCACGATCTTGTCGGAAAACCTCATAACTCTTTCTTGTCTCTGAAGTTGTTTGTTTTCAAATGAAGGTATGTTGACCTATTTATAATTTTCTGGAGGGTCATGGTGGTAATTACGGCGAGTAGTGATTTTTGCTGATGAATGACGTTCCGTTTTGATCACTTGGATCACCATTTTTACCAAAATGACGAAAGTACCCCCCCCCCCCCTTCTCTCCGGGTAGTTCGGGCGGCCCGGCAAGGTGCCCGGAGGCGGCGTCAATGGCCGGTGGTGGGCGGCCGGGGACGACGAGGTCGCGGTACTGCAGCCGCATGGGGGTGCGATACCCGCAGCCACGTGGGGGCGGACCTGCGGCCGCGCGCAGGCTGGGGGCGTCTGCGCGGGCTTGGTTCTTCCTATGGGGGCTCCCGGGACTTGCGGTTTTGTTGTGCGTAATTGATCTGGTCGGTCTTGCACGTACTCAGTCTAAGTGTTGTCGGTTTGACTTGAAAATCTCCCGAGGGACGCCATCAACTTTATACATAGAAAGAGGAAACATAGATGATTAACAATGATTTGTTCATAGATCAATACAATTGTTAAATATTGTATTTAATATTTATTGTGCATTTATTGTCCTATTCATTTAGTCCCACATTGCTTAGATGGGTTCTCTCCCCCTTCACTTCTCCTATATGTAAGACCTATTTGGTCCTCTTTTCTTAATGAAAGATAGATATTGTTACGTGCATTTTCCATTTGTAACATGGTATCAGAGCGAGGTTAATTTTCGCCACTCTGCCCGAACCTACACGGAGCTGTCCGCTTGATCCAACCCGCCCTCCTCCCCGAACCCGCCTACCTCCCCAGCCCAGCCTGCACCTCCCATACGCTCCTAGCCGCACTGTCCGCAACTCCACCCCAACCTCCAGCCCAGCTCGCACCTCCACCCCTGTCCGCAACTTCACCCCTGTCCGCAACTCCACCCCTGCCCGCCCTCCCCGAACCCGCCTACCTCCCATCCGCTCCTAACCGCCTTGTCCGCACCTCCACCCCTGTCCGCAACTCCACCCCTGTCCGCCCTCCCCCTCCAGCCTAGCTCGCAACCCCGCAGCTCGCACCCTCAGTCCGCCCTCAATCTGCCCTCAAGTCCTCACTTTCAGTCCGCCTCCGACCAACTCCATGCAGTCCGACCTCAAGTCCGCCCTCAGTCCGCCCTCAGTCCGCCCTCAGTCGCAACCTCTGTCCGCCCTCAAGTCCGCCCTCAAGTCCGCACTTTCAGTCTGCCTCCCTCCATCTCCGGAATCCCAGTCCGCCAACTCCCTGCAGGTTCCCCGCTCCATTGAGACTCTATGGCTGCTCCTCTGATCTCGCCACCTCTGAAGGCCACGTCCTTCCAGCTCGCCGGCGCTAGCGACTGGCCTGACTGGGCCCTCGCCGTTGAGGCCGCTCTCTCCTCCCGTGATCTTTGGGATCACATCATCGGTGCGCCTCCCGCCCCTGCCGCCAAGCCCGCCCCTGCACCCGGCTCTGCCGCAACTACTGTTGCCTCCACTTCTACAGATGATCTCACTCTTTGGCGACAACGCGATCAAGCCATCCGGGCTTACCTCCTGGAATCCATTGTTCGACCGCTCCTCACGTCTATCGGCCGCCTTCCTTCCGCCCGTGCCATGTGGGAATATCTCCAAACTCGCTTCGTTCCCCGTGGAGGCGCTCAGCGTCACCGTCTTATCTGCGATTCCCAGTCTGCCCGCCAAGACGGGCGCTTCATTCAGGACTTCTACACTGTGATGAGTGCCTACTGGCACGAACTGGATTCCATGATTCCCTTACCCTGTGGTTGTCCTCGCTCTTTGGAATTTCAGCGCCACCTCTTCGAGGGTCATCTTCATCAGTTTCTTTCTGCTCTGCGTCCTGAGTTTTCTCTTCTTGCCACTCATCTCCTTCACCGGGTCCCGCTTCCTACTCTTGATGACGCCCTGCTTGCTCTGCTTGATGAAGAGACCCGTCTCCGACCTCCAGTGGCCCTCCAACCCGCTCTCCAGACCGATACTGCTCTTGCAGTTCCTCCTCGTCACAGTGTTGTTACCTGTAACTACTGCAAGAAGGTGGGGCATATGAAGTCTGCCTGCCCCACTCGTCCCCCTCGATCTGATGAGCACCGAACTTCTGACCATCGTCGTGACGGTCGTGGTCGGGGACGTGGTCGTGGTCCTGGCTCTCACCCCACTGCTGCTGCTGCTACTGATCGTCTGCAACGCTTAGAGGAGCTTCTACTCCAGTCACCTCTGTTTCAACCTGCCTCCTCTGCCAGCTCCTCTGCGGAACACGGTCTCTCAGCTGCTTCTGGTACTGCTGCTGCTCAAGTTCCTCCTCCTGCACCTTGGTATTCCGACTCTTGGGCATCCTGCCACCTCACGTCCGACTCCCGCACCCTAACCAACTGCACCTCCTCCCCCACTACCCTTCAGGTCACCACTGCTGATGGGGGCTCTCTCCCTATTTTGCGCTCTGGCTCCATCACCCCGGCCTCTGCCCCTCCTGGTCGACTTACTCTCTCCAACGTCCACCATGCCCCTCGGCTACACATGAACCTCATTTTTGTCAGCTCCCTCTGTGATCTCGGTCTAACGGTTTTATTCTCTTCTTCTGATTATGTTGTGCAGGATTCACGGACAGCTCAGAGGATTGGACAGGGTTGTAGGACTGGTGGCTTGTACCAGATGGAGTATCTCCATGTTCCCCCCTCATCATCTTCAACTTCTGCTCTCTCTGTCGTATCTGATGCCGACTTTTGGCACCGACGTTTAGGACATCTGTCTACTGATTGACTCCGAAGTGTTATCCGTTCTGGAGCTTTGGATTGTGTCTCCCCTTCCCCCCTCTCTGTTTGTATCGGCTATCGTTTGTCAAAGCACCTTGCTCTACCGTTTCAAAGTAGGGCTTACCAAACATCAGCCCCTTTTGATTTAGTTCATTCTGATATTTGGGGCCCAGCGCCCCTTGCTTCTCATTCCGGGTATCTTTATTGTGTTAGTTTCATTGATGATTTTTCACGTTGTGCTTGGGTTTATCTCCTCCGGAATCGTTCTGAAATACCCGACGTGTATCGCACGTTCACCGCTATGCTTCACACTCAGTTTACGCGTCGTATTAAGATCTTTCGATCTGACTGTGCTCAAGAGTTTCTCTCCTCCACCATGCGCAATATCCTCACCTCGCATGGCACCCTCCACCAACAATCTTGCCCGCACACCCATGAACAAAATGGGGTTGCTGAACGAAAACATCGTCACATCATCGAAACAGCTCGTGCTCTCCTCATCTCTGCCTCGGCTCCTCACTCCTTCTGTGTCGAAGCCGTCATCACTGCTGTTCACCTCATCAACATCACTCCTTCCACGACCATCTCTGGCGCAACTCCATATGAACTACTTTACTCCCCCCACCGATATATGTCTCTCTCCGCACGTTTGGGTGCACCTGCTTCGTTCTCCTTCCCGCCACTGAACACACCCAACTCTCTGCTCGCTCATCTCGTTGTGTTCACCTCGGCCTAAGCCATCATCACAAAGGCTATCGTTGCTACGATCCGGTGACTCATCACATTGGCATTTCTCGCCATGTCTCCTTCATCGAACATGAAATGTTCTTCTCTTCCACACCACCAAACCTCACCTACTCGACCTCGCTTGCTCCACAACTTTCTCTTCCGCTACTTCCTCCTATTCCAACTCGCCCCAGGACTCCACTTGCCCCTCCTACCCTGTCACCACCTCGTCCTCCGCCCGAGGATCCTCCTTCGCCATCAGCTCCCCCTCCGCCGCCCACAGCCCCTCCTCCCGCTACTCCTTCTGATACGGCTCTGTCTGACGCTCCGTCCGCCTCTACCACCGTGGATCCTGCTCCTCCTCAGCGTAACCCTGCTCGCCATCGCCACCCACCTGCTCGCTACGACCAAAGTTCTGACCGGTCTACCCCTTCTGCTCTCACCACGACTAGCTCTTATTCCCCTGCTTTTCAGGCCTTCCTCACCGCTCTCCACGCACAATGGGAGCCCCAGTCCTACCAAGAGGCAGTTGGAAAACTCGAATGGCAGCACGTCATGGCACTTGAACTTCAAGCCTTCCACAGGGCTCACACTTAGGATCTCGTTCCTTGTCCTCCTGGTGTCATCCCTATCAGCTGCAAATGGATATTCAAAGTTAAGACTCGTCCGGACGGTTCTATTGAGCGTCATAAAGCCCACTTAGTTGCTCGTGAGTTTTCACAGGAACATGGAATCGACTATGACGAAACCTTTGCACCGGTTGCCCGGATGACAACCGTCCGCACCTTACTCGCGGTCGCAGCTGCCCGAAACTGGCCCCTCCATCAACTGGATGTCACCAATGCCTTTCTACATGGCGATCTCACCAAGGTTGTATACATGACACCTCCCCCGGGTCTCTCCGCTCCACCTGGCCACGTCTGCCACCTCCGTCGGGCCCTCTATGGTCTCAAACAGGCTCCTCGTGCCTGGTTTGAGCGCTTCCTCACAGCGGTTCTCAAAGCTGGTTTTGTTGAACGACAGACTGATCATGCCTTGTTTACTCGCACCTCCGCTCAGGGTTGCGCCATACTGCTCTTGTATGTGGATGACATGATTATCACCGGAGATGACCACGCCACCATTGCCTCTCTTTAGACACACCTACGCAGTCAGTTCGAGATGAAGGACATGGGACCCCTTCGCTACTTCCTTGGGTTAGAGATTTCCCGCTCCAAACGCGGCATTCTGGTCTCTCAGCAAAAGTACATCTCGGATATTCTCTTTGTGGTCGCTCTCACTGACAACCGCACTGTTGACACCCCAATGGATCTCAATCTGAAACTTCTTCCAATAGATGGGGAACCGCTTTCTGATGCCTCTCGCTATCGGCGCATTGTCGGGATGCTAGTCTATCTCACTATTACTAGGCCTGACATTGCTTACGCTGTTAGCTTCGTCAGTCAATTTGTTCAAGCTCCTCGCTCAGCTCACTATGCCGCGGTCCTTCAGATTCTCCGCTATCTTCGCACCTCTGTCAGCCGCTCGCTATTTCTCTCTGCCACTTCGCCACTCACCCTTCGAGCATTTTCGGATGTTGACTGGGCGGGGGATGTTACGACTCGTCGCTCCACTACTGGGTTCTGCATTTTTCTGGCCGACTCTCTGATCTCCTGGCGTAGTAAGAAACAGGAATCCATTGCGCGCTCCAGCACGGAGGATGAGTATCGTGTCATGGCTTTCACCACTGCTGAAATAGTTTGGCTCCGTCGTCTTCTTCATGATCTTAGTGTGCAAATAACAGGACCCACTCCCTTATTCTGTGATAATCGAAGTGTCATTCAAATCGCCTCCAATCTGGTGTTCCATGAACGTACAAAACACATTGAGATCGATTGTCACTTTACTCGTCAGGAATTCCTCGCCAACACTATCTCTCTACCGTTCATTGCTTCTGAAGAACAAGTTGCGGACTTCCTCACAAAGTCTCTCACAACTGTCAGATTCTGTTATCTTATTAGCAAACTCTCGGTTCATGATCCACCATGAGTTTGAGGGGGCGTGTTAAATATTGTATTTAATATTTATTGTGCATTTATTGTCCTATTCATTTAGTCTCACATTGCTTAGATGGGTTCTCTCCCCCTTCACTTCTCCTATATGTAAGACCTATTTGGTCCTCTTTTCTTAATGAAAGATAGATACTATTACGTGCATTTTCCATTTGTAACAACAATGAAGGAACAAATTGTCGTCCATAATTCAATTAACATCTACATGGTTGTTTGTGTCCCGCCACTCTTGTTAATTATAGGCAAAACACATAAATCAGTCTCAAAATTCACCTCATTTATGAAATTGGTCCTTAAAGTCTAAAAAGTTGGAAATTAGTCCCAAATGTTTAATTCATGGAGGAGCAAAATGGTAAAAATTATTTATTTTACAAATAACCTGCACTAATATGAGAAACTGCATATTCCGAGCAAGTTCATGTCTATCGGAGAATCTCTCCACTGCCCTTTGAAATCTGCCACTGCTTGAGAGTTGTCGCCGCCGCGGGTCTTTGAAATCCATCGTTGTTGAGACCGGCAAACGGCGAAGAGCTTTGCTGCCGGAGGCCTTTAACCTCAAATAATCCGATATTTGTGGTTGGAGAGACGGTAAGAGAGGGAAAGAAGAGAAGCAGAAAGGGTTTCAAGTGGTTTTAGTTTTCTGACGGTGGTGGATTGGGCCCCACTCACTTCTACTTGTCTTTTACCACGTTCTTCCTCAATTCCAGCCCAAATCAAAAATTAGTAGTTTAATGATCCAGTCATCGTAAAATATGGGCGTTGTTATCCGCACCGCAGTTTTGGCTATTCGCACCGCACTTTCTCCTAATTTTTCATATCTTTTGAAAATACGCTTTGTACATGCATTTTTAGGAAACGTGTACGGCACGAAAGTTATAGATCTCGACGATATCTACAACTTTCTTGTTGAACATTTTTCCTAAAAATGTATGTACAAAGTGTATTTCCAAAAGGCGCGAAACCTGAACTTATTTCTCAAGTACGCCTTGCACATGCATTTTTAGGAAAAGTGTTCAACACGAAAGTTGTAGATCTCGTCGAGATCTACAACTTTTGTGTTGAACACTTTTCCAAAAAATGCATGTATAAGGAGTATTTCGAAAAGACACAAAAAATTAGGAGAAATTGCGGTGCGAATAGCCAAAACTGCGGTGCGGATAGCAGAGCCCTAAAATAATTCACGTGTATTAAACTTGAGGTTAACAGCCTCCGACAGCGGGGCTCTTCGCCGTTTGCCGGTCTCAACAACGATGGATTTCAAAGGGCCGCGGCGGCGACAACTCTCAAGCAGTGGCGGATTTCAAAGGGCAGTTGGAAGGAAAGATTCTCCGATTGAAATGAACTTGCTCGGAATATGCAATTTCTAATTTTAGTGTAGGTTATTTCTAAAATAAATAATTTTTTACCGGAAAATTTAAAGGGGACTGAACTCCTCCATGAATTAAACATTTGAGACTAATTTTCAACTTTTTAGACTTTAAGAACCAATTTCATAAAGGAGGTGAACTTTGAGGACTGATTTATGTGTTTTGCCTTAATTATATGTGGCTGCTTGTCGCTTACATTTTTTCTTTCCCATTTTTGCTCCGCCACTCGTGTGGGATATGAATTGTGAAAACTGCTTCATGTTAACTTTGCTTTCTAAACCCTAAATATTCAAATTAAGGGTGTTTATATTGGCAGCCCCTATATGGATATTGGCAGCCGAAAGATAATGACAGCCTAAACTATGGCTATTGGCAGCCCGATGGATAGTAGCAGTCCAAAAATTAAATTTTTAAATAGAATTTTTTAAAAAAAAAAAGTGTTCAACATGAAAGTTGTAGTTCTCGACGAGATGTACGACTTTTATGTTGAATACTTTTTCTAAAAATGCAATATAGTATGCTTATTTTCAAAAGGCGCGGAACCCGGGCGAAACTATGCGAGTTCCGCCCGGGTTCCGCTCCTTTTTAAAATAGGCTTATTATATGACATTTTTAGAAAAAGTGTTCAACATGAAAGTTCTAGATCTCATCGAGATCTATAACTTTAATGTTGAACACTTTTTCTAAAAATATCATATAGTAGACATATTTTCAAAAGACGCGTGTTCCGCATTTTGGGCTGCTATTAGCGGTCATATTATGTATGTTTTTTTATTATTTTACTGGGCTGTCAATATCCAAAGCTGAGTTGTCAATATAAACGCTCCAAATTAATTGCATCTCTAGTGTACACCGCTTAATGCCATATTGCTTTTTCTAAAAAAAAAATTCAACACTATAACAGGACAAAAAAATCCTAAGCAATTGGAACAAAAAGTTACGGGACCCCGGACCATTCGTGCCTTGTTACGCAACAATTTCTTCGCTTCCAAGTTGCACCCTGCAGATTACTGGTAGTTCACATTAAGCAAAACAAAAAATGCTAATTGTTGTCAAATGTGAATTGTTATATATATTGAGTATCGACGAGCGTCCCCGTGAAATTTTCGAGCCGTTCCAGCCCAAGAACAAAAGAGCTCAACCAGACCAACGGCACACCGAAAACCGCAAGCATCCGAGAAGACCGGGAGGGCGCGTTGGGCCTGTGCCTAAGCACGCATGACTGCGCCCCGCGCAGGCAACACGCGCGTGGCCTGCGCGCGCGCAACTGCGCAGGGCCGTCACCCGCACGGCCGCCGGGCCACGCACCAGCGAGGCCACCGGGCCGTACGACATAGCAGATGTGTGCTGCTCATGTGCCGCGTCAGCGCACTGCCGGCGGCGGCGGGCGCAGCCGAGCCCCGACCGCCCCCTTCGTTGTCGGTTGTCGCCGCTGCCTCTGTGCACCCGGCCCGGGGGAGGTGGCACTTCTGTCATTTATTTAATTTTGGTGATCCGCATGATCCAAATGAAGCGACATCATTCACCAACACAAATCACTCACCGGTGCAATTACTGACGTGTCAATTCAGAAAACTACAAATATTCATTCATTTCAAGCCAAGCAACTCGGGAGTAAAGAGACAGCTCTATGGTTTTCCGGCGAGATCGTGGACTTACGTCGATCCTTCGCTCAGGAATTCACTCTGATTTTCTTATTGCACTACGGATTCCTCACGCCTCAAGTTACGCCAACCGCCTCTGCGAGTGTGCTCCCATCTAGGCTCCGCATCAACAAGAGCGCAACCTCATGAAGTCACGTGGACTTAGAAGATTTTCTAGCCGGAACGCTCCCCCCAAGGTTACACGAGCTCGACGTCATCTCAAGGCCGGAGCGCTTCCATCGAGGCTCCGAGAACTTAGTTGTTTTTCCTCTTTTTCTGTACTTGTAATGGAGTAGCGGTATGCCTCCCTCCGAGATCAAACCAATTTCTGTAACATTCCAAGAATCTAGTGGATTTTGGCTCAGCATAGTTCTAACCACACGGTTTTTCATCATTTTCCGGTTTTCCACGTCAAAAACGTCTCTTGTTCGTTGTTGCAGTATTCTTTAACTGATTGCGCCTGACTCGACTCTGAGCTAAGGCGGTTAGATTCTCCGGACCGGGGAATAGGCCGGGTGACCCACTACAGTTTGGCGCCATATGTGGGAAAGTGTTCCCAGAAGCTCTGACAAATCACAGTATTCCTCCAGTTCGCGACAATGACAAAGGGAAGCACACACGCTACCAGCCAGTCGGCTCCCAAGGAGTCTAACGATCAATCATCTAACGAATTGCCCTCCGACTCAACGCCACGCCTCAAAAGGGTAATTACCACGCTAGCGTCATCAGTGGAAGAGCGCATGCGCCAGATGGAGGAGTGCCAAGCACAAGCACTCACTTTACTGAAAGGGATGGGAGCATCCCACACCCCGGGGCACACCTGATAGGGCGCGACCCAACATCGTTTCCCTCAGGATACCGACCTCTCATTGGGGTGACCCACACCACGCACCGCACAGAAATTCAGGAAGCACCACCTGCCAGAAGCCTGACCCCCGGGAAGCGCGTGGAGCTCCCCGACAAAACCTTGCATGCCAGAGGGCAACAATCCTCCATTAAGCTTGGCACTTCTCTTACAGAGGTCATATATACTCCCAAGAACCATTCGTAACTCTAGAGGCCTAAGGCGCTCCCTCGGGGGAGGGACGATCAGTCCAAGTACCTACTCTTCCATGGGCTCCTCAAGGAATTTCACTGGAAGGATCAGGTCGTGGCGCCAATCCCAAGAGAGCCTGCAAGGGGGAAACACCATGAAGGGACACCGCGTAGGAAGCAGCTAGAGCCGGTTCAACTCGTCGCCCCAACCCGCCCCCGTCCCCCCAGTACCTGCTCTTCAGCACATCCCGACAACTCTCGGAAGCTCGTCGGTGTACCTACTCTTCAGCACATCCCGACAACTCTCAGAAGCCTGCCGGTCGAAGTATCCGGGATAATAATCGACGATGACGTATCCGCCAACATGTTGTTCCTGTCAACTCTTCACCATCTCGGGATCTCCGGGAAGGAGGTCCACCTCGTTTCAAGAGGAGCATATGTCACAGGGCACCCGACAATCCCGATCGTTGGAAGTTGTATCCTTCCAGTAACTCTAGGAGTCCCTCCTGTACTGGCCACTTTTGATATCCAGTTTGTCATCATCTAGGCCGTCTCAACATGTGATACCATCCTTAGGGGACCAATACTAAGAGCACACCGCGCTGACGCACTAACCCAAGGCATCATGCTAGACCTCAACCTATAAGATACCTCACCATAGGAACCTGAGTCGTGAAGATCTGAACAAGAATTCAGCCTGACATCCTTCGCCGTTCTTCTATTTTAATAAACCGCGGGAATAAACTCGCCAACACCAGTATCTTCTTTTCAGTAATTTAGAGTCTGTTTTTTCCTTTCTACTGTAGACGGGTCATCCCAAGACGAGACTTGTGAAAGCCTTTCTGCACCTCTGAGGCGAGACTGACGAAAGTCTTTCTGCACCTCAGGAGAGATTGGCGAAACCTTTTTGCACCCCCCGGACAGACCCCGGTCCTCCCAGGGGAGACGGACAAAGGTATGTCTGCACCTCCCAGACGAGATGGACAAAGGTTCATCTACACCTTCACTTGGACGAACCTCGGTTCTCCTGAGGCGCAAACGAACAAAAGTTATTTGTCACCTCCACCCGGACGGACCACAGTCCTCCCAGGCGAGACAGACAAAGGTCTATATGTACTTTCACTTGGACAAACCTTGGTTCTCCCTGTGAGCAAGCGAACAAAGGTTCTTCGCCACCTCCACCCGTATGGACCCCGATCCTCCCAGGCGAGACAGACAAAGGTCTTTCTGCACCTCTCAGGCGAGATGAGCAAAAGTCCATCTGCACCTTCACTTGAACAAACCACGGTTCTCCTAAGACACGAACGAAAAAAAGTTCTTTGTCGCCTCCACCCGGATGGACCCTGGTTCTCCCAAGCAAGACGGACAAAGGTCTGTCTGCACCTCCCAGGCAAGATGGACAAACGTTCATCTGCACCTTCACTTGGATGAACTATGTTTCTCGTTAGGTGCGAACGAACAAAGGTTCTTTGCCAACTCCACCAAGACGGACCCCGGTCCTCCCATGCAAGATGAATAAAGGTTCATCTGCACCCTCACTTAGACAAACTTCGGTTCTCCTGAGCCGCGAATGAACACAAATTATTCTTCACCTCCACTCAAACGAACCTTGATTATTCTAAAACGTGAATGGACAAAGGCCTTCCGCCACCTTCACTGGATAAACTCTGGTTCTCCTAAGGCTAAATGAGCAAGAGCACTTTGCCACTTCCGCTCGGACAAATTCTAGTTCTCCCAACAATCACAGACAAAGGTCCTTCATCATCCCAGATTAAAATGCAAGCGAGCGAGCGAGAAATGCTCAAGCAGAGTGCAACTCTTCAAGAAGAAAGAGTATGTGCGCCAGAAAACACAACCAAGACAAACATGTCTAAAAACGAAAAGGGTCTCTAATCAAAAAATAAGTGTCACATGGGCTACATCGTCATCAAAAGAAAAAAAACATGTAACAGCGCAAGAGTGCGCCTACAATGCAAAAGCGGACAAATAAAAACAAACTCAGAAATAAGAATTCCTGAGGATCATCCCTCCACAGTAGCTTTAGCGTCGTAGTCTGAGGCATCCTCCACACCCAAGGTATCGTGCTCTAGAAGCCTCCGAGCCACTTGAAACCCCTTGCCAAAGCCCAAGGAATACGCAACTTCGTATGTGTTCTCTACTAGAAGATCAAGCTCCATCGCCATCATCTTGGAGTGCGCTTCCTCCGCAATGCGAGACCGCTCCACCTCGAAGTCATGAGAAGACCTGTACTCGGCTACCGAAGCCGCGCGGACGGCCTTGACCTCCTCTCGCTCAGAAATCAGCCGAGCATGCTCTCCTTTCAGCTACTCAATCTCTGCCTCCTGTTGACATATTGTAGCATCGACCGCGCCGATATAAGGAATCACCTCCTCAAGAGTCACCTCAACTGAGGCCAATCTCCCTCAAAGAAACCCGATCTTAGAGTCGGCGGCGCGCAACTTGGCCCAAAGAGACTCCACCTCAGACAGAAAAGAGGACAACTGGGACTTGACACTGACCAACCAAGAAGTAACCTCCTTCTTCTTCCTCCGAGCCTCCGCCAGCGTCTCCTCAAATGCGGCCAGCTTCGCCCGCAGAGAAAGAAAATCATCCTTCGTGGACACGTAGGTGTCGTTCGACAAGAGTGCAAGGTCACGAGCCTCATCGAACTGCAAACACATAACATAAATTATTCTCATGCACAGCTCAAAGACAAAGAGAAAAAAATACTTAGGGCGACCAACATACCTTCTACAGAAACCCTTGGTAAGCATAACACTCCCCGCTCTTCCCCTCCCCGCCTCAAACGACGACTCCGAGACCGCACGAGATGCCGAAATGATCGCAGTAACCTCTAATGCATCCTCAGTTTCCATGGGCGGCAAATCAACAACCTGGCCATCCGGTCAATCATTGGTGACATCAATGATGACCTCGGGGGCAGTTGAGGGCGATCCACTTTCTCCTAGCTGCTGTGAAATGTCCAGCTTACTCTTCTTGCTTTGCCCAAGGGGTGTGACACAAATTCGCTCTATATTCATCAAAAGACCAGCTAAAACTAGTTGTTTCTCAACAACGAACGTACTGATCTTGAAAAGAACAGCACCAAGCTCACGCGGATCCTCGAAGCTTAGCAGTGGAGTAAAGTCATGCTCTTTCCCCTTCAAGCGAAGACAATGATCAGGAGGATCATTCCAGGTCTCGGGAAGCTCTCATTGGTTCTTGATAAACCCATACAATGTCCCACCATGATGATGGTCGGTTCTGTTATCGAACGACAACCACCTCTTGTTGCTTCGTACATCGACTCGATCGCCCAGGCCAAGACAGACCTCACACCACTCACAAAAGAGGTTGACCGACCTCCGAGAGTTGTGCTCTCAAAAAAAGCAGAGTAGACACATGATCCTCGTCTGTCCCGCAAAAGAGAACTGTGTCACAGGCACGCCGCAGAACTAAAAAACAACAAATGCCTCCTCAGCAATGTGTGTCCCTCCGTAATTGCGAAATAGCCCGCAGGAGGGCACTAAACGCGCACTAGAGAGGACGGGATTATGATCTCCACGTCCTCCAAAATACCAATATGTTCCTCCAACTGCCTGTGTGGGCAAGGTTCAAAGTTGACGGGAGGCGCAATGACCGTCACAGAACACCGCCCTTCGGCACCTGCAAAAAAGAATGGGCGTCAACACCAGTGCAAGCAAAGGAAAATAAAAACCAGTGTGCCAGGAAACTGGCACAGAAGCAGCCCCGGAGCAAACGACTCCACACAAGCCCGCGCAAAGGCAAACGAGCACGCGCAAGCAACCCCGCGATGGATTGCATGCGGGCAGTCGTCTAATACGCCCGAAACAGGTGTGCGTATTACACGCAAGTGCACGTGCTGGTTCAAGTAATAAAGAGTGAATAGAGATCGTTTCCACGGAGAGGTGTTGGATTTACTGCTTGCAAATACCAGTTGCGTCTGTTCTCTAAATCCAAGCGAATCGAAATGATGATTTTGAGATATTAAAAACTGTAACGAAAACTATTAATTAAAATTAACTACGGATGCTAGAGAAAATATTTGTGTTACCAGTTATGAGAGGTAATCTTGTACTGTGATTTCCTAAGTCTAGTGCGATGAACATATAAATGTGACCTTGTGAAAACGTATGGTGAAACGTCTTGCAATGATTTTAAAATAGAGATCTGTATCTCTCGATAACGGAAATCTCTAACCCATTATTTCCCCTTGGGTGAAATAGGAAACCGAATGAAGAACGAAAACCAAAGTTGCTAATACCAAGAGGAAATCTCTTTCTCTCTTCAAATACTATGTCGAATCTATAATGCACACACACAACTCCTCTCTCAATTTATGAAGTGTAGTATAAAAGCGAAACTTTGCTCACAAGTTTCATAATAAAAAATTATAAACTCGATAAAGAACATTCACCAAACATTCACAAAGTTAAAATCAGAGAATAGCCATCACACACAACTTAGTACTCTCGCAATACAAGATTAGAGGAATTAGTTCATAGAGATGGAAAAAAACCGTGAAACGATTGGAGAGATCTTACAAAACATGATGGATTCAACGATTAAACGCTACAGGATTCTCCTCCTGAAGTCGCTCACTCGATCAACACCAAGCGTCCGTCGTCTTCTTTGTTCTAACCGCCTTCTTCAATGGAGGATTTTTACAAACCCTAAATGAAGAACTCTTGATTTCCTCTCCTCCTCTCTCTTAGAATGCCTTAGAATACATGATTTGGTGGACATTTTACCTCTTAAAAACATAGCCACCCCTTTGGAAAGAAGCACCTTTCCATATTTAAAATCGGAGCCAACTTTGAAATTCAAAATCTGAAATTCGTTCAGACCACGTTGCAACCTGCTTTCCCGCATGTTGTGACATACTTTCCTGATTTTTATATTTGGGCAGATTTCTTTCTCCAATCAGATTTCTTTGGCCTTTCTTGCAATAACACCATGGAAAAAGACCTAATTTGCCACAAAATAAATAGATATGAATTTACTTTCATTTTTATTTTATTTAAAATCTTTTTAAGCATTTTATAATGAATATTAAGTCTAAAATTGAGCTAGATAACTTCTTTTTGGGAAGTTATCACACCTCCACAATTAAACCTTTGTCAGTCCCTAACAAAGACAATACTAATCTTCAAAATTGAGTGAGAGGGAATAGTCGAAATACAAACTCACAAAATCCCTCTTCTCAAACACAATTAAAGAGAGATTACTCAAAGGTTTCAAATTGATCCAAATGAGGATTTGTCACACCTTAATGGTTCGAAATAATCAAATATTCACTAGCTTGATGAGAGATAAAGCTCAATTAAATTTTCTAGTGTGGTGTGTGTCATCCTCTAAAATCATTTTTCTCCCATAAACTTTTCCATCGAACCTCCTTAGTAACCAAGAAAGAATGAGATGAAACCAAGTCTTTGACTTAACCTCCACTAGGATTCATGGTTTAATTTAAAAAGAGAAGATGAAGACTTGTGGTGGAGATGACCTTGGCTTAGTTAGGAATGAAATGCGATAGTAAAATGTATTTCCCTAGTTAATATTCTTAATAACTCTCCAAACTATGGGGTTCATCTCTTAATTATCAACTTCTTAGATCGTATTAGGGATCATTCCAAGTAAGTGTACACACACTCGGGCCACATATCACAACAACTCACATGGTATTATTTTTTCTTCTGTAATCATAGTTGAGATCATTTCAAGTATGAATATACATACATGAGCTGCATATCACTATGACATGTTCTCTTTTTTTATCTTCTTTTTTATAAAGTCGTAGTAGGGATCGTTCCAAGTAGGTATACCACACACTTAGGCCGCATATCACTACGAATTTTTTTAACAGTTCTCCATAGTTGAAGATTTACTAAGAAATAACTATTAGAAATAAATGGAAATGGTACGTGAAAATTCAAATTTCAAGCTCAAAGGATGGTGGATGATCAAATCAAATAACGGTAGTGAGGCACAAATTGATCAAAGGTAAGTCCTAATCGTTCTTTCAAATCAAATAGACATCACATTTCGCTTTGGTTTACATCTTTGACTTGGTTCATGCTAACCCTTCCATCATTACTTTTAAAAGTCGACGAGGGTCAATTAATTTTTAGTCAAAGATTTGAACCGTTAGGATGGACTATCCTACTAAACAATAATCATTAAGGACTCTGGATTAACCTACTCGTTAATTATATTGAGACGTGGAATTAACAATTATTGTTAAAAATACTCCACTCTCACTCAATTGGTAGGAGTATACTACCCCCACCTCCACACTTGCGTCATTTGCTAGTCCCTATCAAATAGACTTCAATTCTCAAGAAATTTTATTTAAAATACTTTAACGAATCAACATATAAAGGAAAGGGCCAAAAAAGGACAAAATGGGGACTTGAAATTTAAATACTCCCCTGAAGGTTGAAGTGTCAGTATAATAGTTCCACACATCCCGCTTGAACCTCCTTGACAACCACTTATATTAAGGCTCGGTTACGATGTAAGAATTGACAGAACGAGAAGCTCAGAGGTAACCTGTATGAACATCAACACAAGGCCAAAAGAAAACTAGACGCCAAGCTTAGCGTAACAGTTGCAATGTAATCTCCGAGTGCAAACATATTAATAGAAAACCACTTCCAATCACAATACGCATGTAAGCAATTAAATGTTCAAAATAATTCTAGTTCATAATGTGAACTAGGTTACCCCGTGCTGATGCTAGTTTCATGATGGCATTTGTAAATATGTCAATACAATGTGTCGCATGTGAATAATACAGAAGCATATCAGCATATACTATCTTTAATCACAAAGACAGAATACAGGAAATATATTAGCACAATACTAAGTAACCAACGCCACACAACTAGTAGCATGAAACCATGACAGAAATGAAATATCAAACTAACATCACAGCTTAGTCAACAAAATAAACCTCACACGCTGATCAGCTCATCCAACTAGCGTAATGGAAATTCAAAATGGTATAAGTAAAGAAACAAGCTAGAAGGAACTACTATTCATCCGCCGCATTCTACTCGGACAGCTTCAGCAATATTTCAACCCAAGTTTTGACCAATGTTCAAAATATAATTATAACAATATCTAATAACTTTGAATGTCATAACGGGGATCAGATTTTATCTCATGAAAGTTAATACCAGACACGCAACTGTCCAAGTGATCCACTATAACAGCATGATGGAATTTAAGTGCGCGATCTAATCACAACAACGCACAAAGTTTCAAACATCACAAAAAAGAAACACAGTCAAAAACTACTAAATGAGCACATAACCCACCAGTCAATCCATTAATCAATCCCAAAAGTAGTCAAACCCAAAAGTTACTCTTTGTCATCGTCCGCAGCCTCCTCTTTTGCGTCTTCATCCTCTTCCTCTTCCTCATCGTCGTCTTCATCCTCCTCATCCTCCGCCATTTGTTTAGCTTTTGTCAACGTTGGATCAACCCTCGACCAATCAGAATTCAGGAGGTGACTGGCTTTGTCAAACTGGGACTACAACTCATATCTAGGCTCTGTCACTGGAATCTGGGCCTTGCGCATCAGCTTGGCTTGATTCACATATAGGAAGTCCAGCCTTGAATTAAAGTAGACAAATTGACATCGATGGTACGCTTTCATGTACTCAATCTATTCGCTCATTGTGTCGGGATCCGCTTCGTTGTCGACCGCCGGAATATTAATGTGCTTTGGGGCCACTACCGTGGGCTTTGCAGATTTGGTAGCACCCACAGCCTCCAACCTGCTCTGCTTCCGAGGGAGTTCAGCTGCCACCTTGATGTGTACGTTCACTACTGTTTCGGTGATGTGGCGATCCACTTGAGTGACCATGTCACCCTCGCCCTACTCAACTCATGTCGTGCAACATAGCTCGGTGATAGTGGAGGGGAACCAAATATGCTTCATTTTCTTGTCAAATACTTTCTTCCAGATGAGACTGGAGATGATTCTTCCCACATTTAGCCTTACTCCTTTTATGATATAATAAATGAGTGCAATTCTGTCTAGTTGTACATGGTTTAGATGGCGTGTGGGCAAAAGACTAGTATTAACGAAGTGAAGCCACACCTTCGCTTCTCTTGATAGACATGTTGATTTCAGCGTGTTCTCCTTAGCGTTCACCCAATCTGGACCTGACGCACTACAAATAACAGCAGTCAACTCTTCCTTAGATACAGTTGTTAGGATCGAGGCATGGTCTGGGATAATGTCATTGTCCAGATCGAAAATTGTGTTGATCGCTACAGTAGAGAAATCCACCTTCTTTCCTCTTACGAATACTTTTCCCCCCTCGGCGACTGGTGCGTTGGCATAAAATTCATACACCCAAGGTAAAACTGCCTTCGTCCTTGGATGACAGAACGTTTCCCAGCTCATAGCCTTAATTTACCCCACGTATCCTATACTCCAGTCCCATTTCTCCATTTTGAAACCTCTTTCATAAATGGACAGAATGGATTGGAGGGAATGAAACCTTTGGCCAGCTTACTCACTCATAAACCTCGCTTGTTTGCGAGCAATCTCTTTCCCCTTTCCTTTTTGTCTTGAAGCCATGACCTAACCCCCAAAATCCGAACAAAAACTAAAGCGAAACGAGCAAAAGGCTATAGATAATCCAAGGTAGACCCAGGGATTGAGAAATGTATACCTCCAGAAGCTTCTGATGTTGAACTAGTGTCGTCGGTGGTTGACGTAGGTCACCAGAGAGCTGTAACTCTCCGACTCCCAAGCTTTCCTCTTTTAAAAACCAACGGCTGCTCTCCCGCTCTTGTCGATGTAGATCACCGATGCCGTAAATCTTGCGAACCTTCGTCTCCCACGGCAAACGTAGGGTCGAAAGGTACATTTAAGTACAATATGTCTGGAGGTTGAAATCCCCCACCGTGTCGCCAATCGCCGCCCACCGTGCCGCCAATCGCCGCCCACCGTGCCGCTGACGGAAGCCGCGTCCCTTCAACTTCCGCATTTAGGGGAAGATGAGGAGATCGACAAAAGTCGAATGAGGGGAGAACCGGCTGAATAAAGAGCTATTTAAATACCTGCGCCAAACCGGCAGGAGTTAACCGGTTCAGCCTGTCAAACGCAAGAAAGCAGTAAAAAGAAAGTCACGACTTCATTTTACATGCGTTTCAACCTACTGAGTTCGGATAATTGTGACGCCGATTCAACTGAACTGAACTGGACCATGGTTTACCTCATTCCTTCAAATCCAAACAGCAAAAGAAAAGTCGTGACTTGTTATTTTCAGGTTGCAACAGACAATTTAATATTAAAAATTCCAATTATTCTACGATTTTCCCCCGATCAAACGATGATATATGACAGAAAAATAAAGGATCATTATTATTAGGATAATTATTATGATTTTTATTATATTTATATTTATTATATTTTTGTTATATACATATATATATTGTTATTTATTTAACTAATTAAGTAAACATATTTAGTAGACGATGGTTGCCTCCCACCAAGCGCCTAATTTATCGTCCCTGCAGGACGATACTAAATCACAGAAACCTCACACACGACACCACCCGATCGATATCGTATTTCAGATACAACTTGAGTCTCTCGCCGTTAACTTTGAATTCTGTCTTGTCACTCTCGTTAATGATGGTCATTGCCCCATACGGATGCACTATTTTGACTTTAAACGGCCCCGACCACCTCGAATTGAGTTTCCCGGAAAATAACTTCAAACGGGAATTGAAGAGAACCAGTTGGCCCGACTCGAAGTGCTTTTCTTTCATGCGTCGGTCGTGCCACTTCTTTGTGCGCTCCTTATAGATCCGCGAGTTCTCGTAAGCTTGCATCCAGATCTCCTCGAGTTCATTTAGTTGCAGTAATCTCTTCTTACCGGCGTCCCGAAAATCATAATTTATTTTCTTAATCGCCCAGAATGCCCAGATTTCTAACTCGAGTGGTAAATGACAAGATTTTCCGTAGACCAACCTATACGGGGTTAATCTGATGGGAGTTTTGAATGCAGTCCGGTATGCCCATAATGCATCTGTGAGCTTTCACGACCAGTCTTTCCGATTTATGCTCTTTATTTTCTCTAAAATCTTTTTTATCTCCCTATTCGACACCTCTGCTAGTCCATTTGTTTGAGGGTGATAAGCGAGCGCGGCCTTATGGGTGACCCCGTATTTATTTAGCAATGACGTGAATTGATGGTTGCAAAAAATGACTTCCCCCGTCGCTAATGATCGCTCTAGGTATCCAGAATCGATTGAATATATGGTTTCTTAGAAAATTCAGGACTACCTTGTCATCATTCTTAGGTGTTGTGTTCGCTTCCACCCATTTAGACACATAGTCTACTGACAATAAAATGTATAAATTACCATTTGAATTGACGAACGGACCCATAAAATCCATTCCCCAAACATCGAACAATTCAACCTCTAGCATGATATTCATTGGCATTCCCTCGTTCTTTCTTAAGTTCTCACACTGTTGACATCTATCACATTATTTACCAAATTCATTAGCATCACGGAATAAATTAGGCCAAAAGAATCCAGCCTCTAACACCTTCATTGTCGTCCTTGTTCCCAAAAAATGGCCTCCGTACGGTGAAATATGACACTTCTCTAATATTGATTTCGTTTCAATCTCCGACACACATCGCCTTACCACTCCATCCGCTCCAATTTTAAATAGATAAGGCTCGTCCCATAGATAGGAGCGTGCCTGGTGTAAAAATCGCTTCCTTTGTTGATACGACATTTCAGACAGTAGAATATTACTCACTATGTAATTTATGTAGTCAGCATATCAAGGTGGAGTTCTATCATGGATAGCTAAAACCCTCTCATCTGGAAATCTCTCATCAATTTTTGAATTATATGATGATCGTGTAGACTCTATCAGATACAAATGGTTCGCAACCGGATTATTAGTATCTTTCCTATCCTTAATCTCTACGTCGAATTCTTGCAACAGAAGCACCCATCTGATCAATCGGGGCTTTGCGTCTTTTTTATCCATGTGGTAACGGATCGCAGTATGATCCGTATAAACAGTGCTCTTTGTGCATAGAAGATATGATTTAAGTTTCTCGAAGGCAAATACTACCGCTAGTAATTCCTTTTTCGTAGTTATGTAATTTATTTGCGGGTCAATCAAGGTCTTACTAGTATAGGCTATCGTGTGAAACACTCTCTCTCGTACCTGTCCTAAAATAACTCCAACTGTGTAATCACTTGCATCACACATTAAGACGAACGACTCCTCCCAATTGAGAGTTATCACGATAGGTATTGTGGTCAAGCGATGTTTTAATGTGCTGAAAGCGTTTAAATACTCCTTGCTCAACTGAAATTTAACATCTTTTTCTAGTAGTACACTCAATGGTTTTGCAATTTTAGCGAAGTTTTTAATGAATCTCCTATAGAAGCCTACATGTCCTAAAAAACTTCGCAACATTTTAACATTATTGGGTGGTGACAGCTTTTCAATCACATCTAGTTTCGCTTTATCAACACCTAAACCATCCCTTGACACATGATGACCAAGCACAATACCCTCTCGCACCGTGAAGTGACACTTCTCCCAATTTAGTACGAGATTAGTTTCCATACAATGCGACTGCACTTTTTCCAAACAGCCTAAACATGCATCAAAAGAACTACCGAAGATAGAGAAGTCATCCATAAAAATTTCAATGGCATGGTCCATAATATCAGAGAAGATAACAATCATGCATCGCTGAAAAGTGGCAGGTGCATTGCATAAACCAAATGACATCCTTTTAAACGCAAATGTTCTGTATGGACATGTGAATGTGGTCTTCTCCTGATCCTCCGGGGCTACCGTAATCTGATTATACATTGAATAGCCATCAAGAAAACAAAAAAAATCATTCCCCGCTAGTTTATCTAGCACTTGATCAATGAAAGGCAAAGAGAAATGATCTTTTCGTGTGGCTTTACTTGGCTTTCGATAATCCATACAGATACGCCGCCCGGTAATTGTCCTAGTCGATACTAGCTCATCCTTCTCATTTCGTACTACCGTCATCCTTCCCTTTTTTTGCACATATTGCACCGGTGATACCCACGAGCTATCCGAGATAGGATAGATGATCCCTGCGTCTAACCACTTAATAATTTCCTTCTTCACCACTTCTTTCATGGGTGGAGTAAGACGACGCTAGGGTTCGATCGATCCCGTAGAAGATTCTTCTAAAAGAATCTTATGCATATATAGTGAGGGGCTAATCCCTCGGATATCCGCTATGGTCCACCCTATGACTGTTTTAAATTGAGATAACAATTCTAAGAGCTTTTGAAGTTGATCAGTTGATAATCTAAAATTGATGATAACCAGCAATGTGTTGTTTTCGCCTAAAAATGCGTACATGAGATGGTCTGGGAGAGGCTTCAACTCAAGATTCGGTGGACTAACAATAGATGGCTTGTCCGCCAACGCCTTGTCCGGCATCTCAAAGGGCTCTGGTCTCCTAACGAAAGCAGCTTGTGCCTCAAATACTTCTAGGTAATCTCGAATTTCCTCTTCATCATCTGAAATCTCCTGATACATCAGATGTCGGGTAAACACGTCATTTTGCCCCGTGGATTTGTTTTTCAGATTATAATCATGGATTGAAATTTGATTTACCACCTCCATATGATCTTCTTGACTCCGGGTAAATTTCATAGTTTTAAGTACATTAAAAGTTATTTGTTCGTCGTTAACTCTCATGGTCAACTCCTCATTCTGTACATCTATCAGTGTCCTACCGGTGGCTAGGAATGGTCGACCTACTATGATGGGCACCTCTTTATCCTCCTCCATATCTAGGACAACAAATTCTGCTGGAAAAATAAACTTGTCCACCTTAACTAGGACATCTTCAACAATCCCCTTCGGGAAAGCGAGGGTTCTATCGGCTAGTTGCAGAGTGATGGAGGTCTTGGAGATTTCTCCTAAACCAAGCTTCCTATAAATAGAATATGTAATTAGGTTGATGATCACACCTAAATCACATAAGGATGTACCCCCGAATTGGTAACCAATAGAGCACGGTATGGTGAAACTCCCATGATCTTTTAATTTGGGCGGGAGTTTCTTCTGAAGTATAACGCTACACTCCTGAGTAAGTGCCACCATCTCGTGTGTTCCAAATTTCATTTTCTTAGATAAAATGTCTTTCATAAAATTCACGTAGCTTGACATTTGCTCCAATACTTCCGCGAAAGGGATATTGACTTGCACTTTTTAAAATATTTCAACAAATTTTTGAAATTTTTGATCGAGTTCACTCTTCTTTAATCGTTGTGGAAACAGCAGTGGTGGATAGACTTTTATATTATCATTCTTCTTTTTATCTTCAGTGACAGGTTCTTTCTTAGTCTCTCCAGATACTTCTTCTACTTCTTCATATCTAATATCATTTTCTTTTAACTTCTCGTTCAATGCATTTGCGCCAACACTCTCCAATTCTTTTTCTTCGACAATTTGATTCTCACTCTCATTTACAGTCTCACCCACTAACTCCTTACCACTCCGTAAGGTGATGGCCTTGTAGTGAGGAATATCTCCCTTCGGATTTGTAGTTGTATCCGTAGGGAGCGATCCTTGGGGTTTAAGACTCAAAGCATTAACAATTTGTCCTAACTGAGTTTCAATTACACGCAATAAGCCCTCTAAACTAGAAATGTGAGCAACCCTCTTCTGCATGGATTCTATAAGTAACTCATCTGATAGTTTTCTAGATGACTCTTGTTGATTATAATTATTATTCTGGAGTGGATGAGGGTTTGAGTTGAATCCGGGTGGGTGTGCCATTCCCGAATTATTCTTCCACGAAAAATTAGGGTGATTACACAAATCTGGATTGTAATGAGTTGGGAGTGCATTATGATTATTATGATTCATGTATCTCGGTTGCCCGCATATGTAGTTGACCTCCTCGTTACTACTAATGAGTTGCTCCACTGTGAGTGAAGGATTCATATTAATCGGAGGAGCAATTATACTATTGATTTGAGGGTTCATTTGAGTTTGATTTTGATTTAAGGTTAAGGCATATAACCGCTTGTTCATCTAGTTGAATTGTGCTGTAATTTGTGCGGCGAAATAAGGGAGTTGATCAACTTGGTGTACACCTCCCATAGAAGAAGAAAAAGGGGTTTGTCGGTCGAACGACTGATAATTATTCAAAGATGGGTCCTCGAGGATCGCATATGCATCCTCGGGATACTTGTTCATGAGGGATCCTCCCGCAGCTCCATCTACTTAGATCATCGTAGATGTCTAGAGGCCATTATAAAAAGTCCATACTTGTTGATGCATCACTAACCTGTGGTGAGGCCACTTCCTTAAGAGTTCTTTGAACCGCTCCCATGCATCGTACAACATTTCCTCATTTCCTTGCATGAACGTACTAATGTCCCGCATCAGCTTTGCCGTTTTAGCGGGTGGGAAGTACTTGGCTAAGAATAAGTCGACCACTTGCATCCAAGTGGTAAGACCGTATTGGGAATCAAGCCACTCTTTCGCTCTACCCGACAGAGAGAATGGAAATAGACGGAGTCTAATTGCTTCGTCTAACGCACCATTGATCTTGAATGTATCGCACACATACATGAAATTCCATAAATGGGAGTTTGGGTCCTCATGACTAAGTCCACTGAATTGTATCTGCTGCACTAGGTTCATTGTCATGGAGTCAATTTTGAAGTTGTTGGCTTCAATGGCGGGCTTGATGATGTTGTATTACAGTCCCCCTCTAAAAAGCATATTGTACTCACGACAGGTTCTCTTAACCTCAGCAGGTTACCGATTATGTTCTACCTGACCCTCCTAACCTAGGTCGTCCTGGTCATTTTCATTGGGAGCGTTTTGATTGTTAGGATTCATGGCTGCAGGGTTATTATTTTCTAATCGAAATGATCTTTTATTCTGTCTACAAGTCCGTCCGATCTCTAGGTTCAAAGGCAATAGCTCAGGTGAACGATAACGGGACATGAACTAGACGAAATAGTAAATGACAATAGATAGTAAGCAAACAAAACAAACAAAAAAACACAGTAAAAATAAAAACTTGAACTCTAAATACTAAGGATTCACTAATATTGCAAGAAAGAAACCCTAAATGCATCTCACCTCCCCGGCAATGGTGTCAAAAACCTGATACGCTCGAAACAAGTGTGCGTATTACACGCAAGTGCACGTGCCGGTTCAAGTAATAAAGAGTGAATAGAGATCGTTTCCACGGAGAGGTGTTGGATTTAGTGCTTGCAAATACCAGTTACGCCTGTTGTCTAAATCCAAGCGAATCGAAATGATGATTTTGAGATATTAAAAACTGTAACGAAAACTACTAATTAAAATTAAGGATGCTAGAGAAAATATTTGTGTTACCAGTTATGAGAGGTAATCATGTACCGTGATTTCCTAAGTCTAGTGCGATGAACATATAAATGTGACCTTGTGAAAATATGTGGTGAAACGTCTTGCAACGATTTTAAAATAGAGATTTGTATCTCTCGATATCGGAAATCCCTAGCCCACTATTTCCCCTTGGGTGAAATAGGAAACCGAATGAAGAACGAAAACCAAAGTTGCTAATACCAAGAGAAAATATCTTTCTCTCTTCAAATACTATATCGAATCTATAATGCACACACGCAACTCCTCTCTTGATTTATGAAGCATAGTATAAAAGTGAAACTTTGGCCACAAGTTTCAAAATAAAAAATTATAAACTCGATAAATAACATTCACCAAATATTCACAAAGTTAAAATCAGAGAATAGTCATCACACACAACTTAGTACTCTCACAATACAAGATTAGAGGAATTAGTTCATAGAGATGGAAGAAAACCGCGAAACGATTGGAGAGATCTTACAAAACATGATGGATTCAACGATTAAACGCTGTAGGATTCTCCTTCTGGAGTCGCTCGCTTGATCAGCCCAAGGGTCCGTCATCTTCTTTGTTCTAGCCGCCTTCTTCAATGGAGGATTTTTACAAACCCTATATGAAGAACTCTTGATTTCCTCTACTCCTCTCTCTTAGAATGCCTTAGAATACCTGATTTGGTGGAGATTTTGCCTCTTAAAAATGTAGCCACCACGTTGGAAAGAAGCACCTTTCCATATTTAAAATCGGAGCCAACTTTGAAATTCAAAATCTAAAATTCGTCCAGATCACGTTGCAACTTGCTTTCCCGCGTGTTGTGACCTACTTTCCTGGTTTTTATATTTGGGCAGATTTCTTTCTCCAAGCAGATTTCTTTGGCTTTTCTTGCAATAACACCATGAAAAATGACCTAATTAGCAACAAAATAAATAGATATGAATTTACTTTCATTTCTATTTTATTTAAAATCATTTTAAGCATTTTATAACGAATATTCAATCTAAAATTGGGCTAGATAACTTCTTTTTGAAAAGTTATCACTGTCCTCAGCCAAACGAGTGCGGTCGGCCCTGCTTGCACGCGTACGTGCACTCTCACATGTAGGTGTCTCTCAAGCGCAGCAGGCCTCGCGTCCAGACGACCTCCCCATGCTCCCTCATGCTCGTCTCCCTCCACGCTCGCCACCACTTCCATCATCTCCGTGCCAACGCCCTTCCAGGAGGCGCTACCATTGGCACTTTCTTTCGCTCCCCTCCCTCCTCATTTCCGAGCAACAAAAAAAGAGAAAAGGGCGCCGAACTTCTTCGAGGGAGACATGGTGACCGCAAAAATCCACTAACTACGGGACCAAACACCGCAGGCCCGAAAATCTCTACGGGCGTAAGAGAAGAACAAAATGACCCTCTATTTTATAGATCTCAAGAGAGGAACCGTAATGGAAGACGTCCGAATAGGCGAAAATATTTTGCCAAATTTTTCTGTCTCATAACAGGCAGCGAATAAGATTCAATCTTTGACCAGAATCCCACAAAGTATTGCAGGGGATCTTCTTATGGCTGAAACATTCTAGGTGACGCTAGAAATTTTTGCGCTCATTGCTTCACGAAGCATGTCTCGTGAAAATTTGGGGGAATTTGATAAGGTACCCATGAAATTTCTGAGTCGGTTCAGCCCAAGTACAAAAGAGCCCGACTAGAACAGCGACACGCAGAGGCGGACCCAGCAAGATTTTCCAGTGGGGGCGTTCAATAATATAAAAACACAAAATGTTGATACATACATACAATAAAAATGACAACAAATTAGAATATTTTGAATTAACAGAATTAAAATACTTACTTGCGTACAATACTCCTCTTTGATGTTTCATGTTCTGAAAACATTTCATAATATCTTTGTTGTCGATAGTAGAAAAGATATCTTTTTCTATATAGGTTACCAGACAAGCATTCATCCAATAATCTCCCATCCGACTGCGTAATGATGTTTTGATAATCTTCATCGCTGAGAAAGCTCTCTCCACACTTGCAGTTGTAACTGGTAATAGTAGTGCTAACTTCACGAGCAAATATAATAATGGGTATAGAACATCTTTCTTTAATTGTACTAACTATTGAGCCAATCATCCAAGTTCTTTAACATCTATGAATTCTCTGCATGCCCGAACGTCTAAAATGTAACTCTCAAGTTGATTATCAAGTTCCATTAAGGCAATTGGAGAAAAGTCCAAGCGGATAATATTCAGCGAATCGAACTAATTTCTGCTTATCAAAAACAGAAAAATCATTATTTGGATCTAAACATGTCATACATAGAAGCAATTCTGTGTTTGCTTCATCAAATAGACTATTAAGCTCAGTAAGTTGTAGATCAATAACTGCATAAAATAATTCAACTCGATAGAAGTGAAGGTTCATATTATTTTCGGATTTGCGTCTCGATCTCCCTCGAGCTACAAACTTGTCTTCCATATTTAGAACAGTAATATCATGTTTTTTGCAAAAGATAGCAACTTCATTTAGTAGAGGATCCCATCCATTGTCTCTCATTCAGAGGCGGACCCAGCAAGATTTTCCAGTGGGGGCGTTCAATAATATAAAAACACAAAATGTTGATACATACATACAATAAAAATGACAACAAATTAGAACATTTTGAATTAACAGAATTAAAATACTTACTTTCTTACAATACTCCTCTTCGATGTTTCATGTTCTGAAAACATTTCATAATATCTTTGTTGTCGATAGTAGAAAAGATATCTTTTTCTATATAGGTTACAAGACAAGCAATCATCCAATCATCTCCCATCTGACTGCGTAATGATGTTTTGATAATCTTCATCGCTGAGAAAGCTCTCTCTACACTTGCAGTTGCAACTGATAATAGTAGTTCTAACTTCACGAGCAAATATAATAATGGGTATAAAACATCTTTCTTTAATTGTACTAACTTTTGAGTCAATCCTCCAAGTCCTTTAACATCTGTGAATTCTCCGCATGCCCGAACGTCTAAAATGTAACTCTCAAGTTGATTATCAAGTTCCATTAAGGCAATTGGAGAAAAGTTCAACGGATAATATTCAGCGAATCAAACTAATTTCTGCTTATCAAAAGCAGAAAAATCATTACTTGGATCTAAACATGCCATACATAGAAGCAATTCTGTGTTTGCTTCATCAAATCGACTATTAAGCTCAGTACGTTGTAGATCAATAACTGCATAAAATAATTCAACTCGATAGAAGTGAAGGTTCGTATTATTTTCGGATTTGCGTCTCGATCTCCCTCGAGCTACAAACTTGTCTTCCATATTTAGAACAGTAATATCATGTTTTTTGCAAAAGATAGCAACTTCATTTAGTAGTGGATCCCATCCATTGTCTCTCATTGCCTGCAGTCGTATCTTGGAAATTTTGACAAGAGTCATAGCATTTACAAGATCTTGATCATTCCTTTGTAATGCTTGCGACAACTCATTTGTAATTCCTAATACAGATTTCATTAAATGAGTCAAAAACACAAATTCAAAACATTGCATAGTCTCCAACAAATCACCTGCTTCAGCTCTATGCTCTGAAAGATTGCCCTCCTCTTCAATTACTTCAAGCACATTAATCACGGAGGAGAATAAGCAAATTAAATTCAAGAGAGTTCTATAATGAGAATTCCACCTTGTGTCCCCAGCCCTTGTAAGCCCTCTCTCTTGATTCAAGCCTCTTCCTGTTTCCACTTCGCCACTATAAATTTATTCAATAACTTTTGTATATTGCTTCTCTCGGAGAATGTCTCTGCGCTTGCATGATGCTCCAACAATATTTGTTATAATTGTTATCAAGCTAAAAAAAGAGCAAACCTTGATATGTTTTTTTGCGACAGCAACGAGTGTCAATTGAAGTTGATGAGCAAAACAATGAACATAATATGCAGATGAATTTTCAGCCATAATCAATACTTTAAGCCCATTAAATTCCCCGTGCATGTTACTTGCTCCATCATACCCTTGGCCCCTCAAGCTTGATATACTCAACCCATGTTTAGCAAAAGAAGACCCAATAGCTGCCTTTAGTGATGAAGCTGTAGTATTCTCTACATGCACAATGCCTAGAAAGTGCTCTATTACTCTTCCTTTTTCATCAACAAAACGTAAAACAATTGTCATCTGCTCTTTGGCTGATGAATCACGAGCTTCATCAACTAAAATTGAAAATAATTTAGCTTGGACAATATCTTTCATGATAGAACATGTAGTCTCTATTGCTGCAGCCTGCACAATATCCCTTTGAATGCTTGGTGCTACTAACTTGAGATTTTCAGGAGCATTCTTTAATATCACATTACTTATTTTTTCATTATGGTCAGCGAGAAAGTGAAGGAGTTCAAGAAAGTTTCCTCGGTTGCTTGAGTCACAAGATTCATCGTGACCTCGAAAAGCTAATCCTTGCTTTAGAAGAAACCTAATGCAATCCACTGATGCTTCTAGGCGTGTACGATAATCCATTCGAGCTTGGTCAGATTGAGTACACAAAGCAATTTAAATGTGTTGCTTTTCATTCATCAGGTTTATGCAAGCCTTCAAACATTGGTTGTGGAAACTATTATGATTCCCAACATGAACGTCTAATCTATCTTTATGCTTCCAATTAGTGAACCCACCGCTAACGAAAGCATCTCCTCCGCCTTGGTCACCATGAACGGGCTTGAATAAATAACAACAAAAACAAAATGCAGCATCTTTTTCTATGCTATATTCCAACCAGTAACTATATTCTTGAAACCATGAACTAATAAATCTACGTGGGTCGTTTCCAAACATTCTTGTAGGAAAAATATGATTTCTGGGTTGGAAAGCTTTTTTTTGCAGATACCATCTTCGAACCTTCTCTCTATCATTCGGCTCATAATCATAAATATTTTTTTCGTAATCCAGGGTCCGCAGGAAGATCATCTACATTAAGCTCTAACCGTGAACGTACAATAGAAGAACTTGCATTTTCTTCATTTGCTTTTCTTTTAAAAAACTTTTCCATGACTAGTGAACTGAAAATATAAACATCGACGATTAAATATACTAGTAGCATGAAAACAAAGAAAGGGATTTATGAGTCAAGGATCATAAACTAAGTTTATAAAGCCCAAGTTATAAGTAAAATAATAAATTAGAGAAAGAGTACAGATAAATCATATTAGTAGTGATTAGTGAAAGTTCACTCCACTGATCAAGCAAAGGGATTAAGGGAAGCTAAACTGCTAAAGTATACTACTTGACTCCCAGAACTGAAAGGGACTCAAGGGAGCAAGCAGGTTGCTAGAAATCAATTCAAGAAAAAAGAACAGAAAATCCCCAAAAAATGAACAATGAAATATGAACCCCAGTACCCCACAAGCTTCTTCAGATCCTCCAAATCTAACAAGTAACAATGGAGTACAACAATGGAATTTTTACTGGTGCACACACAAAAAAAAGACATCGATGACCTTACCTCAATCGAAGCTCTCCGTGTTTGCCAAACCGGAATCAGAAACAGCTCGCTGGAGTCTGGAGATGTAGAATGAAGGACGAAGACGGGTTAGACAGGAATCATAAACAGCTCGCCGGAAATTACAGTACCTTCCGGCTTCCGACCTTCGCCTTCGCTGCTTCACAGTTTCGCACTTTCGCAGTTTCGCGGCTTCGCAACTGGCGAGAAGAAGACGTTAGGGTACCTCCTAACCTCCGCCGGAGAAGATAAACTGGGAAGATTGTTGGAATGGTGGAACGCAGCTTGGCGTTCGACGATCGTCGATCGTCGAACGTAGCTTGGCGTTCGACGATCGTCGATCGTCGAACGCAGCTTGGCGTTCGACGATCGTCGATCGTCGATCGTCGAATGCGGCTCAGCGATTGACGATCGCTGAGCCTGGTTATTTCTCGGGGTATTGAAGCCCTGCACTTTTGGGGCTTAGGTTACAGAAACGAAAAACCACGAAGGTGCTGCTGTTTGAAGAAGGACGGCGGAACTTCTCGAGATCAGAAGGTGATTCGAATCTTTACAAAGATAAACAACGAGACGAGAGGGAAGAAAAGCCGCACCTCCTTACCTCCGGCTCCGTGTCTGGCGAGAAGAGGAAGGAAAAAATTGTGCTCGCTAGTCGCTACGCCGACGCGCCTACGCTCGCTCCCGCAGTCGGAATGACAGACCCTATTTCCGCGAAAAAAGTTCAGTGCGGGCGGCCGCCCACTCTCGCCCTAATATAGGTCGGCTCCTGCTCTCATTGCCTGCAGTCGTATCTTGGAAATTTTGACAAGAGTCATAGCATTTACAAGATCTTGATCATTCCTTTGTAATGCTTGCGATAACTCATTTGTAATTCCTAATACAGATTTCATTAAATGAGTCAAAAACACAAATTCAAAACATTGCATAGCCTCCAACAAATCACTTGCTTCAGCTCTATGCTCTGAAAGATTGCCCTCCTCTTCAATTACTTCAAGCACATTAATCATGGAGGAGAACAAGCAAATTAAATTCAAGAGAGTTCTATAATGAGAATTCCACCTTGTGTCCCCAGCCCTTGTAAGCCCTCTCTCTTGATTCAAGCCTCTTCCTGTTTCCACTTCGCCACTATAAATTTATTCAATAACTTTTGTATATTGCTTCTCTCAGAGAATGTCTCTACGCTTGCATGATGCTCCAACAATATTTATTATAATTGTTATCAAACTAAAAAAAGAGCAAACCTTGATATGTTTTTTTTTGCGACAGCAACGAGTGTCAATTGAAGTTGATGAGCAAAATAGTGAACATAATATGCAGATGAATTTTCAGCCATAATCAATGCTTTAAGCCCATTAAATTCCCTGTGCATGTTACTTGCTCCATCATACCCTTGGCCCCTCAAGCTTGATATACTCAACCCATGTTTAGCAAAAGAAGACCCAATAGCTGTCTTTAGTGATGAAGCTGTAGTATTCTCTACATGCACAATGCCTAGAAAGCGATCTATTACTCTTCCTTTTTCATCAACAAAACGTAAAACAATTGTCATCTGCTCTTTGACTGATGAATCACGAGCTTCATCAACTAAAATTGAAAATAATTTAGCTTGGACAATATCTTTCATGATAGAACATGTAGTCTCTATTGCTGCAGCCTGCACAATATCCCTTTGAATGTTTGGTGCTACTAACTTGAGATTTTCATGAGCATTCTTTAATATCACATTACTTATTTTTTCATTATGGTCGGCGAGAAAGTGAAGGAGTTCAAGAAAGTTTCCTCGGTTGCTTGAGTCACAAGATTCATCGTGACCTCGAAAAGCTAATCCTTGCTTTAGAAGAAACCTAATGCAATCCACTAATGCTTCTAGGCGTATACGATAATCCATTCGAGCTTGGTCAGATTGAGTACACAAAGTAATTTCAATGTGTTGCTTTTCATTCATCAAGTTTATGCAAGCCTTCAAACATTGGTTGTGGATACTATTATGATTCCCAACATGAATATCTAATCTATCTTTATGCTTCCAATTAGTGAACCCACCGCTAACGAAAGCATCTCCTCCGCCTTGGTCACCATGAATGGGCTTGAATAAATAACAACATAAATAAAATGCAGCATCTTTTTCTATGTTATATTCCAACCAGTAACTATATTCTTGAAACCATGAACTAATAAATCTATGTGGGTCGTTTCCAAACATTCTTGTAGGAAAAATATGATTTCTGGGTTGGAAAGCTTTTTTTTGTAGATATCATCTTCGAACCTTCTCTCTATCATTCGGCACATAATCATAAATATTTTTTTCATAATTCAGGGTCCGCAGGAAGATCATCTACATTAAGCTCTAACCGTGAACGCACAATAGAAGAACTTGCATTTTCTTCATTTGCTTTTCTTTTAAAAAACTTTTCCATGACTAGTGAACTGAAAATATAAACATCGACGATTAAATATACTAGTAGCATGAAAACAAAGAAAGGGATTTATGAGTCAAGGATCATAAACTAAGTTTATAAAGCCCAAGTTATAAGTAAAATAATAAATTAGAGAAAGAGTACAGATAAATCATATTAGTAGTGATTAGTGAAAGTTCACTCCACTGATCAAGCAAAGGGATTAAGGGAAGCTAAACTGCTAAAGTATACTACTTGACTCCCAGAACTGAAAGGGACTCAAGGGAGCAAGCAGGTTGCTAGAAATCAATTCAAGAAAAAAGAACAGAAAATCCCCAAACAAATGAACAATTAAATATGAACCCCAGTACCCCACAAGCTTCTTCAGATCCTCCAAATCTAACAAGTAACAATGGAGTACAACAATGGAATTTTTACTTGTGCACACACAAAAAAAGACATCGATGACCTTACCTCAGTCGAAGCTCTCCGTGTTTGCCAAACCGGAATCAGAAACAGCTCGCTGGAGTCTGGAGATGCAGAATGAAGGATGAAGACAGGTTAGACGGGAATCAGAAATAGCTCGTCAGAAATTACAGTACCTTCCGGCTTCCGACCTTCGCCTTCGCGGTTTCGCACTTTCGCAGTTTCGCGGCTTCGCAACTGGCGAGAAGAAGACGTTAGGGTATCTCCTAACCTCCGCCGGAGAAGATAAACTGGGAAGATTGTTGGAATGGTGGAACGCAGCTTAGCATTCGACGATCGTCGATCGTCGAATGCGGCTCAGCGATTGACGATCGCTGAGCCTGGTTGTTTCTCGGGGTATTGAAGCCCTGCACTTTTGGGGCTTAAGTTACAGAAACGAAAAACCACAAAGGTGCTGCTGTTTGAAGAAGGACGGCGAAACTTCTGGAGATCAGAAGGTGATTCGAATCTTTACAAAGATAAACAACGAGATGAGAGGGAAGAAAAGTCGTACCTCCTTACCTCCGGCTCCGTGTCTGGCGAGAAGAGGAAGGAAAAAATCGTGCTCGCTAGTCGCTACGCCGATGCACCTACGTCCGCTCCCGCAGTCGGAATGGCAAACCCTATTTCCGCGAAAAAAGTTCAGTGTTGGCGGCCGCCCACTCTCGCCCTAATATAGGTCCGCCCCTAGCGACACGCCGAGAACTACAAGCACCCAATAAAACTGGGAGGGTGCGCCAGGCTCGCGCCTAAGCATGCATGACCGCACCCCGCATAGGCAGCATGCCATGACATGCACGTGCGTAACACACAATGTCGAGTGCGGCCTCCACCTACGGGAGCACCAGGTCGCACACCCGCGCGATTACCTGGTTGCACGCCCACGCGGTCGCGCACTGCGTAGGTTCCGCGCATTGCCGGGGACCACACCGCCGCCGGCGAGCCCCGACCGCACCCTTCGTTGCATGCCGCCTCCTGCCGCCGCCACTGCCGCCTCCGGACACCCTTCCCGGGCCACCCGAATTGCCCGGGGAGAAGAGAGGGCACTTACATCATTTAGTTAATTTTGGAGATCCACGTGATCAAAACGAAGCAGCGACATTCACCGGCACAAATCAGTCCCTGGTGTAAATACTGATGTGCCCTTCCAGAAAACTATAAACTGGCTCCCAAGCCTTCATTTCAAGTCAAGCAACTCCATAAGCAAGGGAGAGCTCAGAGGTTTTCCGGCGAGATCGTGTACTTAGGCCGATCCTTCACTCAGGAATTCACTCCGCTCTTCTCCTTACGCTGTGGATTCCTCACGCCTCAAGTGACATCAACCGCCTCCGCGAGAGCGCTCCCATATAGGCTCCACATCAACGAGAGTGCAACCTCTTGAAGCCCCGTGGACTTAGAAGATTTTCCAGCCAAAACGCTCCCACCAAGGTTCTGCGAGCTTGATGCCATTTGAAGGTCGGAGCGATCGAGGCTCCGAGAAATTAGTCGTTTTTCCTCTTTTTCTATACTTGTAACGGAGTACGGGCTTGTCATCCTCCGAGATCAAACCAATTTTTGTAACACTCCATTAAACTAGTAGATTTTGACTCGACAAAGTTTTAGCCACGTGGTTTTTCACCCTTTCCGGGATTTCCACGTCAAAAATGTCTCTTGTACATTACTGTGGTTTCCTTTAACGGATTTCACGTCTGGCTCGACTTCGAGCTAAGGCGGTCTGATTCTCCGAACAGGGAAAAAGGACGGGTGACCCACAACAATGAGGTTCATCCTAAGGATTTTCGAGTAAAATCGGGATGACTTCAACCAAAAAATGAGAACACAAACCAACCCAACCGAACAAACCGTGTAAACGATCTGCCCTTGCTCTAAGGGTTTGAAGACACACTGAAAGGGATAACGAAACCAAGCGCACGTGGATACCGCACAAGGATCGCATATGCGCGAAGGCACATGAATGCAGCAAGCGCGTATGTGACTGTACAGGGCGTAATGTGCATGGGGTATAATGTGCGTGGAGTTTACAGCATGTCTCTAGATGCGAACGGATGAGTTTGGAGCGATGTGATCCTCACAATGTGAAGGCCGCAATGTGCGCAAAGTGTAATGTGTACGAGGCGCAATGTGCGCGGAGTGCAATGTGCACGTGGTGAAAGGTGCATGGAGTGAAATGTATGCGGGGTGCGACATACGCAATGCACTACGTGAGCAAGGTGCGACGTGCGCAAGACGTGACGTGCACAAGGTGCGACATGCGCAAGGCACGGCGTACGCAATGGCCCTCGAATGGGGTCGATGATCTTCGAAGACGCAAGGAGATCTTTGAAGGAACTCTCTCATGCAATGGAGACGAAGTAGGAGGATAATATGGAATGAAAGGAGATTCTAGGGCCCCTTTTATAGTTTTTGTGGGTGTTTTTTCGTAAATAAGTGGTGGTTACGGTATTTATGCGGTTGTTCACACGTACACCGTAACCAATTTATGCATATATTATGTGACAGTGGCGAAGCCAGGATTGAAGTATAAGATGGGCAAACTTTGTATTATGAAATGTTAAAAAAATCAATCAAAGTATTAAAACCTAAAAAAAATTAAAATGTAAAATACAATGTAAAATTTTAGTGCTGAAAATCTAATTGCATACATAATAACTTTCAAAGTTAAAAATTTATCCAAAATACTTTAACATTTGATGAAATATTTATAGTATTCCTCGTCGAGACTTCATATTCTGAAAACAAAACATGATCTTCTCATCATCGATAGAATTAAATGCTTCTTTTTTTATATATGTGATCAAACAATCCACCATAAACTGATCTGATATTCTGTTACGGAGACGATTCTTGATAATATTCATTGTCGAAAATGTTCTTTCAACTGTCGATGTTGCAACTGGTAATATAAGTGCAAGAGTTATAAGAATATAGACATGAGAATATAATATTTTTTTTCTTCTCAACTAACTTCTTAGCAAGTTCTCCAACACTTCTCAAATTTATAAAATCATCATTTGATCTCATATCTAGGATGTAAGTTTCTAGTTTGTTGTCAAGCTGAATTGTAGAAAGTTGAACTGTTGGAAATTCCTTTGGATACATCAAAACAAGTTGAATCAACTTATTTTGTCCAAAGCAGCAAATGAATCAGTTGGACTTAAGCAAGATACACAAAGTAGCAACTCAGTATTGGTTTCATTGAATCGATTGTTGAGTTCTTGAAGTTGTAAATCTATTGCTGGATAGAACAAACCAACTCGAAAATGATGCAAAGTAGTTGTTGTCTCAACATTTCGACGTGATCGTCCCGAAATAACATAAGGAGCATCCATGTTTGGAATCTCTATATTATGCTTCTTACAAAATGAATAAACTTCTGCTATCAAAGAGTCTCATCCATTATCTCTCATCAGTTGTAGTCGATATTTTGATATCTTAACTAATATCATAGCATTGACGATATCTTGATCTCTCATTTGTAATGCTTGAGATAATTCATATGTGATCCCTAATATTTTGATCATCAAATGAAGTGAAAATATAAAATCAAAAGTTTGTATTGATTTTAGAAGAGTGTGCGCTTCCAATCTTTGATCTGATCTTAATTTCTTATCATTGACAATAATGTCAAGAACATCAATAATTGTAGAGAACATATTTGTCAAGCTGATCAAAGTATTATAATGTGAACTCCAACGTGTATCTCTAGCTGGTTTTAAAGTAGTTGATTGATTTAAGCCTTGACCACTAGCAAGTTCGCTATTTTGAAGCGCTTCCTTGATCTTTTTGTATTGTTGTTCTTGCAAAATATCATGACGTTTACATAATCTGCCCACAAGATTCACTATATTAGTAACCAATTCAAAAACAGATGCTATATTCATATTTTTCTTTGCAATAGCGACAAGTGCAAATTGAAGTTGATGTGCAAAACAATGAACATAATATGCTTGTAGATTCTCTTTTAAAATTAGTGGTTTAAGACCATTAAACTCTCCTTGCATGTTACTAGCTCCATCATAACCTTGACCGTGGATTCTTGACAAACTCAAATTATGTTTCAGTAAAATTGATTCAACTTCTGATAATAGTGATTTTGATGTTGTATCAGCAGCATGAGTAATTCTTAATAGACATTCAATCACTTGACCATGTCTGTTAACATAACGTATAACAACTGTCATCTGCTCTTTTGTAGATACATCACGAGCTTCATCGACCAGAATAGAAAACAAAGCATCTCCAAGATCTTTAATTATCAAATTGGTAGTCTCCATTGCACAAGCAGAGACAATATCTTTTTGAATATCCGATGAAATTAACTTTAGATTACCAGGACTATTGTATAAACAAACTCTTTTTATTTCTTCATTTAAGCTTGTCATCAGCTTTAAAGTTTCCAAAACATTTTTCTGATTATGTGAATCAAAAGATTCATCATGGCTCCGAAATGCCAGTCCTTGCCGTAATAGAAATCGTGCATCAATTATTGAAACTTTCAACTGAAGTTTGCAGTCACTACGATCTTGATCAATTTGTTTATTCATTATTGTCTCAATATGTTGATACTGTTTCATCAAATCTTCACAACTTTTTTATGCATTATTATGAGTGCTACTAGGTCCCCCAACATGTAATTGAAGTTTATCTTTTCTTTTCCAATTTCTAAATCCTTCTATAACAAAAGCATCACTACTTCCAACATGCTCTTTGTTTTTAGATTTGAATAGATAACAACATCGGCAATAAGCATCATCATTTTCTATGCTATACTCTAACCAAGTTGGATGATCATGAAACCATTTTGGATTAAATTGCCTCAAAGATTCCCCTTACATAACTTGTGGAAATTGATGCATAGTTGGTTGGCAAGGACCTCTTAATAAGTACATTCTTCGAACTTTCTCTCTATCCTTAACTTGATAGTCTATGATCGGCCTGCGCAACCCATGATCTGCAGGTGGATTTTCAGGATCAAGCTCTAAGCAAACTCTTTTACAACTTGATTCTCCTTTTTTGAGTTGAGTCGCAATTTTAAGTTGTCCACTCGAAGGTGGTGTTGACGATTTTTTTGAAATAACGCTCCATGGCTAGTCTTGATTGAAAGCAGAATACGAGCAACAACATGCAGTCTGTGGACTGGGCTTACAAGTGCTGCAGATTCTCCTTCCTCATTTCAAAATGCCACCACAATTATACTGTAATTTTTTAACTAAGGATATATTCAATTTTTCAAATGCCACCACAATTATACTGCAATGTTTCAACTAAGAATATATTCAATTCCTACACGAGCATCTCAAAACCAATTAATCGAGCAACAACAAACAACATATGAAGACTAAGTGTTTATAAAAGACTAAACTCTAAGAAATAGGGGATCTACAAAACATTGAAAATTAAATGATTAAAAAGATACATGAAGGCCAGCTTGACCATTGTCTACTGCATTGAAAGCAGATTTCAGAACACTAAGTGTTTCTTAGAATTTCCATGCACGGCTGCACCATTTAAGTGTCTCCACTCTCCACTCTCTAGTTCTAGATTTGAAAGTTGTCGAAGAAACAACCCTAAACATGGTAAGATAGGGTAGCCTGTGAAGAACATATACAAAATAGTTATCTCAAATCTATGAAATGACATGGAATCGGGCAATCTAGTATCAGCTGTTAATGGAGGCCGCTTGATGAAAATGAAATTGATCATTGGTGATTGTGCGCCCTTTTCCAATTTACAGCAGCCTACTATCCTTAACTTAAGGTCTCCAGTTCTATCATCTGTGCAACTGTGCGCCCTTCTCCCCCCAAAAATCGAAGTTTTCAGCGGTGAGCGGTCGACTTCCAGTTTCAGAGTTTCCAGTCTATCCTTTCCGGCTTTACGGCCAGCCGCTGCTACTCACCGACGCACCTAGACACAGCGACGTCGTCGATGAAAAAAAAACAGGAATGAAAACAGAATACGGTATACCTTTCTTGCTTTCCAGCTATCCGACCTAGATGTCATGATGGCCCGACGAGTCGACCAGGACTGGACTCTGGAGTCGACGACGACGAGGCTTTCCTGCCTTTCCGGGCCTCTGACGGCTTTGCGCTTTTGCTCCTCGCCTCCTCCAGTCCTCCATCTGGAAATCACGAAAGCAGAAAGACGGACAGGCGGAAATGGAGAAAGGGTCGGCTTTGGCCAGTGCTTATCATGCCTCATGGTATTTGTTTCTTAAACCTAGCTAGAATTGATCAGCGGATTTCACGCAAGCGGAAATTTTGAACGGTCTGATTCAAAAATAAGAATAATAATTGGTTTTTTTGTAAAATGATAAGGTGGGCATTTGCCCACCTTATAAATAGTGTAGCTTCGCCCCAGAATTTATGTGTGGATTTGTGGTTATTCTCAGATCACAACTAACTTGTGTGTTATACACACACTAGTTATGAATATGACTATGTGCACACCATAACCATATTATGTGTGATACATTGACTGGTTCTTATATTTTATGATGAAGAATTTTTAGGAAATTTATTATGTGCACACCATCATGGGATTCTACTATGTGAACCCCCATAATGAGTGGATTTTACTATCTGAACCCCATAATGGAGGATTTTACTATTTGCACCCCCCATATTGGAGGATTTTACTATTCACAGGCTCATGATGAGGAGATTTTACTATTCAAAATCTCATGTTGGAGGATTTTACTATCTGCACCTAATGATGAGGAATTTTACTATTTGTACCCACATGATGAAGGATTTTACTATCAGCACCCAATGATGAGAAATTACTACTTGCACCTCTATGTTGGAGGATTTTACTATTCACACTCAACGAGAGAATTTACTATTTGCACCACCATGCCAAAGGTTTTACTATCCACACCCCGTGATAGGGAAATTTACTATTTACACTCTTATGTCAGAGGATTTTACTATTTGCACCAATATAATGGAAGATTATACTATTTGCACATTATGTGGAGAATTTTACTATTTGCACCCTCATGTTGAAGGATTTTACTATCCACATCCCATGATGAGAAATTTTACTATTTGCACTCACATGATGGAGGATTTTACTATCCGTACCCGATGATGAATTTTACTACTTGTACCCCAATGTTGGAGGATTTTACTATCCAAGCCCCATGATAGGTGGTTACGAAGATAGTGGGGTGTGATAGCTGTGACGCAAAAGTTACCCGGCTGGGGTGGCCACACGGTGGCGGTCGCATTGTGGAGGAATGGAAGTTACTAGGTCAAGGTGGCTGCACGGTGGTGGTCGTAATGTAGAGGTTGGGAGGTGGAGTGTGGTCAAGTGCCCGAGCGACGAAGACTGGCTGATATAGGCCTGTCAGGCAGCAGTTATCGACAGGCAGAGGCTGGCTGGGTGGAGGGGACCGACCGACGATGCGCAGCCAAATGGACAGTTGGTCCTACACGATCAGACATGCATGGTCGTGCAATTATTTGGGGTCGCACGACCCGGCATGGCTGCATGGACATGCCGAGCTAAGCGGCCAGGTGGGGCCACGCGTATGGTTGGGCGCGACACGGTAGGGCCACACACAGGTGCATGCGACCAAGTGGGGCCACGCGCAGGTCTACGGGTGGTTGTGATGGGTCGCACACAGAGTGGCGTGTGGACAGGCAGGGCTATGTGTTGCATGACCAAAGATGCACACTCGTTTGTCCTCATTCCCGATGGTCGTGGGCGGTTTTGTGTTCGTGGGATGAGTGGGGTTAGTGGGTTGACTTTGGTCAACACCACTCCCCTACGTTTTTGCCAAAGGAAATGTAGTGGTGCAGTTAACATATGTGATCGTACGTGTGTATAACCCATAATTCATCAAGAGCACATATGATTGAGAACAACGTAGAAGATCTCACGCACCTGATGCGAGTAGAGAATATCTCATCCATATGGGGCAAGTAGAGAAGATCTCGCCCATCTGGGGCAAGTAGAGAAGATCTCGCACAACTGGGGTGAGTAGAGAAGAACTTACCTGCCTGCGGCGAGGGCAAGAGATCACGCCCAGCTTTAGCAAGCGCAGGAGATCTCGCCCACCTACGGCAATTGTAGGAGACCTCACCCACCTGAGGAGAGTGTAGGAGACCTCACCCACCTGGGGCAAGCTTTGATTTTCATCTCATCCCAGTCCATTTAGACATGTGAATATCACTTTGGTTAAGCTGGGAGAGGCTATCCGTAAACTATACCCCCTTTAGATTTGCATATATATAGAACCCCGAGGCAAAGTAGAAGGCACCTTCCCCCCTATGGTGGGCAAGTTCAATGTCTGCCTCACTTGTGTCGAGCTCAGCAATTGCTTTAGGAGGGGAAATTTCTATAGACTATCGAGTGTGTGGCAGGACCTCCTCGCTACAACACCCGGGTATTATTGTAGGTGATTTATGAGAATTTCTTGTGCTTGCTAGCCACATCTCGTCATATCTCATCCGGGTCAACAACTAGACCTGTAAATTTTGACCACCCCCAGGTCCGAACAGTAGGGTCCAAAAATCTTGGTTACAACAACGAGCGTTTTGACATCCGTTTGTAAGTGTTGAGACTTGTGGTGATCGGGCGGTCTGTCTAGTGGTCTGCTGACCGGGCGGTCTGTTTTTTTGGCTCAGCGGACTGGCTGTTTAGCAGTTCTTGGCAGTTTTGTAAACTACAGTTGTCGGCTGGCTTCTCGCAGTGCTGTCCAGGAGGTTTGCATACTCACGTAGCAGTCTGATGGCAACACGCAGGTACAATCTGGTGGTAACCCGCAGCTGCGGTCTAGTAGAAACTCACATTGTGGTCTGGTGGTAACCCTTATTGCTGTTTAGTGGCAACCTGCATCAGCGGTCTGGTAGCAACCCGCTCTGCGGTATGGTGGCAACCCGCACTGCGGTATGGTGGCAACCTGCACTACGGTCTGGTGGCAACCTACACTGCGGTCTGGTGGCAACCCGTAGTTTTAGTCTTCTTGCATAGTTTTGCAGTTTGACACGATCAAACTGCATAGACCGTGCGGATTGTAATTGGTCCCACATCGCTTGTTGTATTCTCCTCTCTCTCTCTCCCATTTTCTATAAATACGAGGCCTATCTTTGTATTATTTTTATTTTTGGAGCAATAATATTTGCTTTTTATTTAGCATTTTTTACACGATATTAGAGCTAACCGGTCCCTTTGGTCTAGTTTGCTCTGCGGATTTTTGATAGAGCTCACGGTTTCTTTTTTCTAACCGTTTGCGATCTCCTTCCCGAAATGCCTCAGCTCTTTTTTGGCCACTCTTATGGCTTATTCTTTACCTGTTTGCATGGCTTCTGTTATGTTCGCCCGACTTGTTCTTTACCTTATTCGTGCGGCCTTCGGTCTCTCTCTAACTGTGCGGCTAGAGTTTCCCTTATGCCCTACTCTGTTTGTCTGTGGGGTTTGCCCTGCTTTATCTATCTGCCCTGCTCTGTTTGTCCGTGTGATTTGCTTCTTTTGTCCAATTTTTCTCTTTTTCTATGTATACTCCGGTTCTCTCTTCTTCTACTCTATCTGCTTCTCTTTCTCTTTCAACTTCTTTTGCTTCCACTCATTCTGGTAATTTGGGTACTCCTTCCAAGCTTATAGACCCAAATTATCCCGACTGGAGTATTTTCTTTATCTTTTTGTTACTCTCTCAGTGTAAGCGTCATCAACTGACTGATGATCCTCCTGCATATGAGTCTATTGTTTTGAATGATTGAGATGCTAGTGATGCTTTAGTAAGAACATGGTTGGCCAATAGTTTGTCTGATTAGTGTCTTCTCGTCATTCGGCATGATGTGACAGTTAAGACTGCTTGGAATCATCTTGATGCCTTATACTCTAAGGGAGCACAAACTTCACACATATATACTTTGTATGCAGACCTTTTTGTCTGGCCCATCATGACTCTGGTTTCTTCTTATCAAGAAGTTCAAACTCTCGGTGCTGAACTTCTTTAACATCAACCTTTTTTTGCAGATCTCGTTGAGCAACATAAACACTTTCAGGAACTTCTTATTGTTTGCTACATGCTTCGCTTGCCAGAATCTTATGATATGATTCGACAATAAATTCTTGGAGAGGCTGACCCTCCTACTCTGGATGTTATTGTTGCTAGCATTTTCGATGTTACCACTTTTTTTCAACGTCCTTTACTTCCCTCTCCACCTCCTCCTAACACTATTGCTCATCTGGCTCATCACCATACTCCCAGTGGCCGAGGAGGCCGCTCTGGTGGTCGTAGTTTCTCTAAATATCTATGTTCTCATTGTGTCAAGGTTAGTCACCTTCATGATCACTACTGGGCCAAATATCCTCAACTTTTGCCTACTTTGGCTGATACTTCCTCAAAGAAGTCTACTTCTTCTCTTGCTACATTGTCTGGTGCTGCTCAGTTGGCCACTACGAGTAGGTGGCTCATTGTTTCTAGTGCTACTAGTCATATGACGAGAAATTCTCGTGTTTTCTATCTTCTAAACAAACATAACCGGTTACCTCTAGTTTTTATCGTTGATGGTTCTCGGTCATTCGTGTGTGGATCTAGAACAGTGCATGTCACTCCCTCTCTCTAGCTTGAGGACGGTCTTTATGTCCCAAACATTCCTTTCAACTTACTTTATATTACCTCTCTTTGTAAACAGTTGAGTTGTGTGACTATTTTTACCGCGTCTACTTGTTCTTTTCAGAATTCTCACTCCACAGAGACGATTGTGAAAGTCTTTAGTTTTAAGGATAGCTAAATCACCTAGAGGGGGGGGGGGGTGAATAAGTTTCTTAGTCCTTAGTGACTATCTTTTGTTTTCTTCACTTAAGATGCTTTATTGGTTGATTATATTCAGCTTTCAAGACATGCAACCTGCAATAAAACCATCACAGAGAAAACACACAAAGCACACAAGATTTATAGTGGTTCCCCTAACTAGGGTACATCCACTTTCCCTCACTCATATCCAACTATCTTGTTGGACTAGGAACTTCTCAAAAACTAATGCTCCAAGGAGCTTACACCTCAGATCCCTCATGATCTCTCACTCTCCTCTAAGACTTATAACTCGGCCATAAGGGCCTACAACTCAGTGATCATCTGATCACCTATCTCAGGCCAAAGGCCCTACATTCAGGCTGGGAGGACAGCCCTATATCAGATCCACTAGGGATCCTACAACTCAGAGAGAATGACTCTCCTACAATCTCAGTCACAAAGGCCCTACACTCAGATCTGCACCCAGATTCTACCTCAAGCACAAGTGCCCTACAGCTCAGTGAGAATGACTCACCTACCTCAGACTTGAACCCAAGTCCTACAGCTCAGACAAATTTGCCCTACCACTCAGATCTAATTGGATCCTACAAGATGGAAGTGAGTTGGTGTGGTTCTTGATTAGACACAAGAGAAATTTCTTTGTATCAAGCAACCTTGACTGAGATAGACTCCGCCCAACTTTGACTCCAGGAATATATTTCCTGAGTCTACTTTTACATGAATTGAGATTCACGCAGTCCTAATTTCTTATTCACAGCACTAGGGATTTTTCCAGCTGGATCTGTGAAGTGACTGCAACAAAACTTGCTGATACTTGGGCTGAAAAGATTCTCAGCACAACTTCTTTATAGCAACAAGTATACAGATAGCTTGTGCTGGAAGTAACTGACAGATAGATGTTCTGCTTCCACTTTATTTCCTGGGATGAGGATGTTCAGCCCTAACTTCTTCTTTATAGCCTCCAGTAGATGATCTTCTATGTTATCCCCTGGATCTGTGAAGAACCTGCTGGTGCAGATGGAGAAATGGTACCGGCTAACTTTCTTTCTCTTCTTCAGAGTTTTGCACTGGTCTTGATGTAGTCGAAGATGTAGACAAACATCTAACTTGTTGAGCATTTAGACCTCCAGTCTTTTTGCTCTATGTTCTTCTCTTCGCAGCAACAAATGGCGACAAAGAATAACTATCTCAATAGCTTTTCTCAAAAAGTCATCTTCTTCTATAAAGGTTTCTTCTTTTATCATTTATGTCCCAACGGCTCTTTGAGTAGTGGGCCCCACATTTTTAATGTCAGCTGCATCCTTGCTTTAATGCCTAAATTTCGTACAGTAGGTCTGCGATGCCTTTTGTCATGTACTGTAGCTTTGACGCTAATATTTTGAATAAGGTTGACTTGTTGACTTGCTGACGTCAGTACCTGTGGACTTAGTCAAAAATCAAGCATCAGTAGTATAGGCGTTGAGTGAATGAGCTTCACTCAACGCCAAGGTATTTAGATAGTTCTGTTTATCTAGGCGTTGACAACGTTGACTGAGTAAGCTTCACTCAATGCACATTAACCAATTCTACAACCTTTTTTGCATGCCTGACGCTGAGAGAGTTGAGTGAGCACAACTCACTCAATGCCTTGTGCTTTAGCTATGCATTCTGTCATTTAGGCGTTGAGAGCGTTGAGTGAGCATGCCTCACTCAACGCTTTCTGCCTTAGCCAATTTTCTACTTCCTCAGCATCTTAAGCATTGAGAGCGTTGAGTGACCACGCCTCACTCAATACTTTTTGCTTTAGTTAGATTTTCTGAGTCATGGCACTGAGAGCGTTGAGTGAGCATGCCTCACTCAACACATTTTGCCTTAGCCAGATTTTTTTGCCCCTTGGCGTTGAGTGAGTAAGCTTCACTCAATGCATTTGGACATAGCCAAATATCTGCACAGCTTTTCTATGGCTTTGACTAACAGGGCAATACTCAACGAATATGGAGTATGGCGTTGAGTGAGTGATACTCACTCAACGCGTATGGACTTAACCATTTTTCTGCACATTTACTCTTAGGTTTTTACTGCATAAACCTGTCTCACAGCCTTTTGTTGTATGGCGTTGAGATAGTTGACTTCACTCAATGCTTGTGGACTTAGCCACATTCTCAGCTTGCCACTGCTTTGGATTTAACTATATAGTCTCCACTCAGCGCTATAAGTCATCTGACATTGAGTAATGACCTTCACTCAATGCATATGGACATAGACATTTTTTTATCAATCCACATCATACGTAAATGTTTACCTGACCTAGACACTTAGGCTATCTGTCCCATCAATGTTGTTAGAACATCCTGCAATCATTAAACTTGAGCATAAGTTAGATCACCACATTTGTATACATTATTTACTAGGCCTTCTTCAAATCCAGGACATTATGATCAATAGACCCAACAATCTCCCGCTATTTGAAGAAGTCAAAACCCATGCCAATGTATACACTAACATACTGATGCTACATATACAAAAAAAAGTACGATCACAGCATAAGTCAGAGAAATACTATCACATCATAAATCGGAAAAATCATAATCATAGCAAATGATATTTCATTTAATATATAATGATTTAGAATATTTGTGCATGAAACAAAATGTCACATTCCTCAACCCTATAAGCAGAACCTGAAACTTTTCAAGTTTCAGGTTCCCTTATCACAATCCCACTGCCCTTGGATTTCTTTACAGGTTTGCCCACTGGTCCAACTATCTTCTTTCCCTTCTTGTCTGCTTTATCAGCTGTCTTTGCCTTAGCTTCTTTTTCCTTTTCAGCTTCAGCTTCAGCTTTGTCTTTCTATCTTTGAAAATAGTTGAAGGGCTTGGGAAAGTATTTGGAGGGTTCAACTGTATCAGGAGCTAGAAGGTTGGCATTTTTATTTCTCCAGTAAATTCTTCTTTCTGTGTCCCTCTTCTCCATCTTGTCTCATTCTGTTTTGATATACTATTTTCCTCTGTCCGACCTCTTGTTCTTGACTTGATCCCAAGCAAGCAGAATGATAGATCTGGACTTTAGGCTCCATTGCTTGAAATCAGGCCTTTTCTCCATTTCTTCTTTGTATTTCCTCTTCCTCATCCTGACTTCCTCTTCAGTTTTCAGCAGCTGCAATCATTTCTTTTGTCTGTAGTGTCTGGTCTAAAGTGGGGTTGAAGAAAGGAATTTCAGCAGTAGTGGACTGCACTCCCCACTGATTTCTAGCATTATCACCTTCTTCTATATATAATCCATACTCCTGATTATCTTGATCAGGTTCTCTGTTCAAAGTCTCTAGCACATGAGCAGACATCATTGGGATGTTATCATATTGCACTGGTTCAATTCTCAATGAGCCTCTTACCACATTAGTTCCCTAGATCATATTTTCTGTGTTAGTCCTTATGGCTTCTCTCTCACCCTTTTTGACTTCTTCAATATTTTGAATGGTCTGGGAGGAGCTTGTCTTGCTTCTTTCTTTCTCCAAGTAGTTCACTCCAATAGTAACATGATTTATGACTTCCAACATGTAGTCATCAAGTAGCTTAGTGTAGGCATCCATCTTGGTAAAGATTTCCGTATTCTGTTCACTCCTCAGAACTTTATCATTTTCATGGATGGTCACTGAGTTCTTAGCTTGAATCTATTGATTTTCTATGATAATGACTATATTTTGTCTTGACACATCCAGCCTCTCCATGGTATAGTCTACAGCTGGAGCAGCTCTTTTAAAGAATTTGACAGTTTCACCCTTCAGTAAGTTTACTTCAAATCTTATAGATTTGATCTCTGTTGCCAGATCGTTTCTGACATCCTTGAGGGATTCATCCACATAATTTTGTAATGCCCTCCTCTGTTCATCCAGCAACCCCTTTAGTTGGTCTAGGAATGTTAGCGGCTACTGATCTATTCTGGTAGATGTGCCTTCATCTAGAGCTTCCTGTACTAGCTTGTTCCCTGTTCCTTGAGCAGTGTCACTCTTGAACTGGCCATTCTCTAGATGTGCTAAGGAGTGTGTTTTCTCATGACTAGATTTCTCTTTTTCAGATTCAAAGGAGATTAAGTCATGTACTTCATGAGCAGGGAGTTAAGATGGTATCTCCCCCTCAGGCTTTGCCATGCCTTCTTTTGCATGCAGGTCAGCAACAGCAGTAGTATCAACTGTAGGCTGAAATTCTGTTGAGGGGATCTAAAATTGCTCACCCACAACTATTGTATCTTCCATTATTTCTTCTGCAAGCTGCTCCCCCTCAGCCATTGCAGTCTTGTCCTCACCAAATGCAATTTCTATTACTTTATCCAGTAGATGCTCATCTTCAGATATTGTTGTCTCTCTATCAGAAGCTAGATTGATCTCCCCCTCACTCTGAGGCCTGAGAACATAAGTATCATCAAGTCTGGAAGCATCTTCCTCCATCCTTGCAGAGATCATATCAACAGCTAATATTGCCACTACTTCAGCCATCTCAGCAGTAGACACATCATCTCTAGGAACAGTATCTAACTCAGGTCTGCTTACAAGACTCTATGGGGTTAATTCTGAAGAAGCTGATACCTGAATGTTCATGTCCTTCCTGGATTCTTCAGCAGAGGATGCTAGTTCTGTATTACGAGGTTCTTCCTCCTCAGATGAGCTGCTGGAGGAGCTGGGCTCAGAAGCAACTATCTTCTTTCCTTTCCTTTCTACAGCTGATGGTCTATGGGGTTGAAGTACCCTGTCCTACCTTTCCAGCATTTTGTAGTCCATTCTTCTCATGTGGTGTATTTTTGCTCCGAGCTTCAGGTTTAGGATTTCTAAGACAGTCTGTCGCAAAAATAGGGAAAGAATTCTCCTTAAGTTTGGTTTAGCAAGGCATTCCACTATCCTATCAAATACTACTTTGCCCCAGTCAGTTTTTTTTTGTTAGAATGACTCTAGCCATAAATTCAAACATCTTCTTTGAAATTTTATCTTGGGACCCTGTTTTGCATAACAAAGCCTTCCCAATGACATCAGCCAGGAACTTTCCCCTTAGATTCAGTTCCTTTCTCAAAATGGAGCCGGAGGTGTGCTTAGACAATCCGCACCATTTTACTGCAGACTTTATGTCTTCCTGCGACAATTCATCTTCATCATCAGTTGCGGAGAACTTTGTCATCTTTAGGGCTTTGGCCAGCCTTCTTGGTGTTATCTTGACTCTTCTTCCACTTACAGTAGTCTTAATTTTCTCAGCTGTAGCATCTCCCCTGATATTGGAGAATAATTCCAGAATCTCCCGCTTCTAGAGTAAACAGGGTTCCGACAGGATGAATTCTAGGTCAGAAGTTCGGAGAAGATGAAGAACATACTATACCTCTTCCGGAGCATCCTTGAATCCATTTCTCACCAATTTCGAACTTTCAAATATGAAATTTTTTTCCTTTGAGCTCCATTTCGCTGGAGAATTTGAGAAGGCTAGCGAGAACGGCTTTCCATCGATTCAACAAATACGGGCGGGATAGGGCAAGGAAGAGTACTTTTGCTTTATGCATAAGCTTTTCTATTTATAGTTGTTTCTTAAGAGAAGGTGGAAAGTCACGATCCTATTTTGTTGATCAATTTTGATTAACGACTGGGATTGAATCTCAGATCTTATCCACAGGTTGATTAATCAACAGATTTAGTTTAGTAAACTTATTTTTCCTCAATTTTTGACTTCTTGTTTTAAAGTAATTGACCATTTCTTTAACAATTAAATTGCCTTTGACTTCTTTAGTAATACTAAATTTGCCTAATCAGCAGGGGTTTAGATGAGCTGCAATTCTCATTATAGTATGTGTTCTAGTTGAGTGCAATTTGAACTAGCTTCAACATGTCTATGTCAATTTTGAGGATGTTGAATCTAGTTACATCTTGTGGCATAGTGAACATGTGAGCCACTAACATATTTATTGAGAAGAGTTTTTAGATAAATGTTTCACATCTTCTCAGACATCTATTTCAACTATATTATCTTTAACATGCATAATTTTAGCAATTGAGCAATTATTTAGTAGAATTAAAAGCTAGGTGAAATCTACTTATCTCTGCCCTGTAGACTTGAAGCACATACTGGATTCACAGTCTCCAAGCACACCAGCAACCTTGCTCCTAATCTTTGGCCTTTGATGTGCATCTGACTTTCCTTAGCTATCTCCCCCTCAATAGTTGCACATGTCTTTGACATCTTGTGCAAGATGATTAGTTGAATCATTCCTTGTACCAAGAATTAGGTCTGGCGCACCTCTGTCCAAGGACCATAAATGGTCATGGCCACTTGGACTATCCTACAAAACAAAAATTACCTTACCTTAGGAACCCAAGATGACTTTGGTCCTAGGTTCCTGTTAGCATAAGAATGTATATGTCTACCTACAGGAGTCCTATCAGGAAGACATTGCCTTGTCTTTGGCATACAGGGGTTGTGCCAACAATTTATAGCAAAGTGACCCACTTTGCCACAACATCAACATTCATGGATATTGTATCTCTTTTTCCGAACACATTTTGAAGTGTACAGGCCATTTTTGGCTGTCTGTTCAGTGGGGAGAACTATGGCCTTCTTCCTGTCTCTTCCAGCAAGAGCTTGACCAGATGTAAATTTGTCAGTAGAGAAACTTGGCTTACTCTGAACTCCATTAACAACAGCCTTCTTTGCAGTTGTCATGCTCTTAATAGTTTTAGAGGTAGTCAAGTCAGCCTTACTAACTGAAGCACTATAGGTTTGAGTTCTGGCTTGAAGAGCCTTGGAATGGGCAACAACATTATCCTTGACTAAGGGGGCTGAGGCACTAAATACAAAAGGTTCAGGATGGGCCTTTTGGATTTTTACATGGGAAGCCTTCTGAGCACTCAAACCCATGACCTCACATCTTTCATTGTAAGGTACTTTTGTAATCTTACAAGGAAGATTCCCACACCTCCAGTGACCACACTTACAGTCTTGTTCATACCAGTTGGATGAGAGAATTACCTTGTGAAAGTGTTGGGTACATTGATCAAATGTACCTGATTTGAAGAAGCCTCACCTAACTCAATGATATACATCATAATGTATTTGATGTTTGTTTGAGTTACTTGTGCAGGTTAGGTATACACTGGATTGAAGCTAAAAGTTTCTAAGTCCATGTGTCGACACCCAGAGGGAAAGTGTCGACACTTGAGAAAGCTTGTGTCGACACCCAGACAAGCAGTGTCGACACTTGGAGTAATTGTGTCGACACCTGAGAAGAAGAGTCGACACCAGACAGAAAGTGTCGACACTTGGAGCTGTGTCGACACTCAGTGAAGAAGTATGCAGAAAAGCTGTGTCGACACTTAGCAGAAGTGTCGACACCTAGAAGAGCTGTGTCTACACCAGAAAGTGTCGGCGCTTGGAGATGTGTCGACACTCAGCAAAAGTCTGCAGAGTCTAAGTACAAGTGTCGACACTCAACACAATGTGTCGACACTATGCAGAAGAGTCAGCATTTGAGGAATGTGTCGACACTCAGCACAATGTGTCGACACACAACCAGAAGAGTCAACATTTGAAGTAAGTGTCGACACTCAGCACATTGTGTCGACACTTAGCTAAAGACTCAACACTTGAAGAAAGTGTCGACACAAGGAGCTGTGTCGACACTTAGCAAAGAACAGAAAAGTTTACAAAATATTCTAAGTACAAGTGTCGACACTAAGGGAATGTGTCGACACTCAGCTGAAGAAATAAAATTAAAGACAAGTGTCGACACTAAGGGAATGTGTCGACACTCAGCTGAAGAAATAAAATTGAAGACTTGTGTCGACACCAAGAAGTAGTGTCGACACTTGACAGTTTCAATACATGAAGATGTGTCGACACAAAGGAGATGTGTTGACACTTAGAAGAATACAGTTAAAGAATGAAGATCAAGTACTTGTGTCGACACTTAATTTCAGTGTCGACACTTGAAGAAGTATCTGTGTCGAGACATACAAGGAATTGTGTCGACACCTTGTAGACTTGTGTCGACACTTACACAACATGTGTCGACACTTAGTCTATAAGTGTCGACACTTAAGAACAGAAAGTCTTGACACTATCTGACAGTTAGAGAATTTCAAGAAGTGACTGGTTGACATGACAGCTGCCGATCCAGCCAGTCTACAGCAACTGTCAGAGAAATCAGAAGTCTGTTATGAACCGGACCAGCCGGTTACCATGAAGGAAGCCTATAAATAGGCACCCATAGTATACAGAAAGGGATTGATGATTGTTGTTGTTACAAGTAGTTGTCAAGAATACTTAAAGTGGTTGATCAGATTCTTCAAGTAATCAGGAAAGTGATACACAGAGGATCAACACAAGAAGATCTGACAGTCCACTGCAGATCTAAGAAGTTGGAGAGAGAGAGCTCCAATCAAGAATTCAGTCTTTGGAACTAAGGCTGATAAGAAAGATTCAGAATCATCTGGATCTCAAGAAGCAGAGGTCAAGGATCAACTGCAGAAGATTCAGACTAATTCAGTTCTAACTCAAGAAGCTTTGAAGGAAGCTAAGTCAGTTTGGATCTAGCTAAGTTCTTCCAAGAACTCTTCAAGAAACTCTCAACTCCTCTCTTTTTTTCTGAGTTGTAGAGTTAGCTATTGTATTTCTATTTTAACTTGTAGGATCCATTGGATCTGAGAGAATTGTAAGCCTATATTATAAAGGCTGAGGGTAGGGTTTGCTTGCCTGAGTATAGGAGTTGAAGAACTCTGAGTGTAGGCCTTAATTGGCTGAGTGTAGGCTGGGTGGCTGAGTGTAGGCCTTGGTGGCTGAGTGTAAGGCTTTGGGCCTGAGGTGTAGGAACCTTGTTGGGTTCTGAGATAGTGGAGAAGGTTGGCCGAATCTAGTACACTGCTAGATAGGCGAAGGGGGACAGTGGATGTACCCAAAGATTGGGGAACCACTATAAATTAGTGTGTCTGCTGTGCTGTGCTGTGCTGTGGATTAACTGTTTATATTCTGTAATTGCTGTTAGCTGTAGAATTCTGTAAAATAACTGTTGTGCTGCCAACAAAGTCTCAAAAAGGTTTAGGTCACCTATTCACCCCCCCCCCCTCTAGGTGTTTAGGTACCATATCTTTCAAGTGGTATCAGAGGGAGGTTCCTCAAAAAGGACTAACTGTCTGAGGAGATCCAGTTTTGGCAGATTCAGTGTAAGTCAGAATACAGTTTCAAGAAAATCAAGAAACATGGGGTCTTCAGAGAATCACAAGGAATTGGGTTCAATGAAACTGCCCATATGCAGAAAGGAGATTTTTGGAATCTGGAAAGAGAGGGTAAGGCTATTCATGGAGGCCTCAGACCCTAGAATCTACATCACAGTCAAAGAGGGGTCATATGTGCCCATGAAGATCTCAGTATTGGATGCAAATCAGAGGACTCCAAAGGATTTCTCTGAGATGACCAAGGATGAAATTGTCCTAGCCACTATGGACAAAAGGGCACAAAACATAATAGTAAGTGCCATTGATGATGCCACCTTCCAGAACTTAATTCACTGTAAGACAGCAAAAGAGATGTGGGACACTCTTATAGTGTATATGGAAGGATCTGAAGAAGTTAGGCAAGATAGGAAGTCCTTGCTTAATCAAGAGTATGAGAGCTTTAGGCAAGGAAGAGGAGATAGCATCACTGAATGCTACAAGAAATTCTACAGAATTGTTAATGAACTTATGTCCTATGGAAGAGAGTTCACTAACTATGAATTGAATGATAAGTTCTTAAGGTCCCTAACCAAAGATTGGGACACCAAGATCTGTGCCATCAGAGAAATGGCAAAGTTGGGAGAAATTCCTCCTCCCACACTATTTGGCAAGTTGTTGTCTTATGAGATGCAGCTGTCTGTGAGAAAAGAGGAGGAAAAATCAACAAGGACTGAGCACAGAGAAAGGACTGTTGCTTTCAAGTCAGAAGTACCTAGAAAGGGGAGGACTAAGTCATCAACACCTCCTCCAGAGATAGTTGAATCTGAATTTGATGAGTCTGTTAGCACAAAGTCTACAAGCAGTGAAAGTGATGAAGACTTTGCTGCATTCACCAGACATTTTCAGAAATTCCTGAAGAAGAAACAGTGGAGGTCCAGACCTTCATTTTCCAAAGGGAAAGAAGTTCAGTATCAGGAGAAGAAGCCTTCAAAAAAGGACAAGAAAAAGACAAAGACTAGCAAGGCAACTGGGTCTAAGATAGTATGTTACTGCTGCAATAGACAGGGGCATGTTATTGCAGATTGTCCTGAGAGAAGAAAAGAATCCAGTGACAAAAAGAAGACTCACTTCAAAGGAAAGAAGGAGAAGTCCTTTGTTGCAAAGAATGAGAAGACTCTTTCAAACATTTCTTCTTCAGACACTGAGACAGATGCTGAAGCCTACATAGGGCTATTTGCTGAAGAAGAAGAAGAGTTTATGCAGATCATGGAATCAATCTATGAACAAGAAGAGTGTCAGTGCCAAGGACTGATGGCATTGACTGAAGGTACCAAAATCCTGGAGCAGCCAGGACCTAGTCAGGTACAAAGTCCAACTCAAAGTTCAGATTTCAGTTCTAGTTCAGAGTCAGATTCATCTTCATCAAGTGATGGAAGTGTTTCTGAATCTGAGGGAGATATTCATCAGCTCTTAGATGAATATAAAGTACTGTTGCAAGCCTATAAGAAAAGCAAGTCCCTTGCCAAAAGTCAGGCAAAGGAAATTGCTGATCTAAAGGCAGCTGCAACAGGCTTTGAGAAGGAATTTGATCAAAAGCTCAATGAGGTAGCCAGGCTGAAACACATTACTGTGATTCAGATGGGAACTATCACTTATAAAAATGATCAAATTAAGTTACTGGAGATCAATCTTCAGAAGGAAAAAGAGCTAGTTGCTAGGTTTTCAAAACCTAAATCAGTGCTACCCTTGATTGATGAATTTATTCATCATAAAGGAAAGGCTGGATTGGGTTTTATTAAACCAGCTAGGACTGTTCAGGATCAGTCCAAGTCCAAGGGCAAAGCCCCAACATTCAACAAGCCTGCTGTAGTCAAGACAGCAAAGGTTGTACCTAAGCAAAGGTACAACAAGTTTGAATGCTGGTGTTGTGGCAAGATTGGCCATTTTGCAATGGACTGTTGGCACAATGCCAGTGCCAAGGTGAGTAGTAAGTTACCTGGTGAAAAGCCAACAGGTAGCTTTGTTAAGTTGCAAACTAATAATCACCAAGGACCCAAGTTTACTTTGTGTTCTAAGGTTCATTAATTTGTTTTGCAGGTGAGTCCAAGTGGCCATACCCCTACATGGTACTTGGATAGTGGATGTTCCAGACACATGACTGGAACTAGGGGACTACTGAAGGACTACATTCCAATCAAAAATGGTCCAAAGGTGACCTTTGGTGGTTCTGAAAAAGGAATCATCAAAGGGTTTGGTAACATCTCTTCAAACCTAGTTACCATTACTCAAGTGGCTTATGTTAAAGGGTTGAAACACAACCTCATTAGTATAAGTCAGTTAAGTGATGTAGGGTATGACATCTCATTTGTTAAAAATGGTTGTCATATCAAGAGGTCAAGTGATCAAGAGATCATTTTGACAGGTTATAGGAAGAGGAATGTCTATTGTTTAGACATTATGATTGAGAACAATGGTTCTCCTGTTTGTCTTGTAGCTGATGAGACAGTCTCTCAATGTGTCAAATGGCACAAGAGGCTTGCCCATCTTAATTACAAGACTATTAGCAAACTCTTTAGCAAAGAGTTAGTGAGGAATGGTCCTCAAGTTAAGTGTGTTAAAGATGGCATTTGCTCAGCTTGTCAAAAGGGCAAGCAGACTAAATCCACCTTTAGAAGCTTAGATAACAAAGATGCTGTGAGGTGTTTATACCTCTTGCATATGGATCTATTTGGTCCAATGCCAGTTCACAGCTTAGGTAGGAAGGTCTATACCTTTGTAGTTGTTGATGACTACTCAAGGTTTACCTGGGTGTTCTTCTTAAAGCAGAAATCTGAAACACCTAGTGTCTTCTATAGTTTTGTTAAGCAAATTCAGAATGAATTGAACTGTACAGTGGTCAAAATTAGAAGTGACCATGGTACTGAGTTTCAGTCTGAAAGCATGACAAAGCTGTGTGAAGACTATGGGATATTTCAAGAATTCTCTTCACCTATAACACCTCAGCAAAATGGCATTGCTGAGAGGAAGAATAGAACCTTGATAGAGGCTGGTAGAACCCTACTTAGTGATACATCACTGCCTGAGTATTTCTGGGCTGAAGCAGTTAACACTGCATGTCATGTGATAAATAGGGCTACCATCACTAAAAGGTTAAACAAGACCCCCTATGAAGTTGTGAAAGGCAGGAAACCAAATCTATCCTATTTCAGGATTTTTGGTTGCAAATGCTTCATACTTAACAATGGAAAGTCTTACCTAACTAAGTTTACTGCCAAGTCCCAAGAGGGAGTGTTTGTTGGGTACAGCAATAATAGTAAGGCTTATAGAGTCTACAACTTGACTACACAAGTTGTAGAGGAGTCTGTGCATGTAGTTTTTGATGAGACACAACTAATTAACAATGAGTTGTCTAGCAATGTATGCAGCCCCACAGGTCTTACTAAGAAGATGGACAAGCTAGCCATAGAAGATGTACCTGCTGCAAGACAACAAGTAGAAGAAGATGGCTTATGTCCAGGGGGAGAACTACATGTACCAGGAGCTGAAGAAGTACAAGGAACTCAGCATGATGAAGATGCTGTAGAAGTACAACCAGAAGTAAGGATGCCTCCAGCCAACAGGCATCTAAGAGATCATCCAGTAGAGCTGATAATTGGAGATCCAAGACAAGGTGTTCAGACAAGGAGCAGAAATCAGAATGCTGTAGTATATTCAAGTTTTCTGTCTCAAATAGAACCAAAGAAATTTGAAGAAGCTATACAAGATCCACAGTGGACTGAAGCTATGCAAGAAGAACTTAATCAGTTCAAAAGGTGCAAAGTTTGGGAGCTGGTTCCAAAGCCTAAAGACCACAATGTTATAGGAACTAAGTGGATCTACAGAAATAAGTTAGATGAACAAGGGGTCATCATAAAGAATAAAGCAAGACTGGTTGCAAAAGGATATAGGCAAGAAGAAGGTATTGATTTTGATCAAACCTTTGCCCCAGTAGCCAGACTGGAGGCCATAAGGATGTTCTTGGCCTATGCAACTTATCAAGGATTCAAGGTATACCAAATGGATGTGAAGTCAGCATTCCTAAATGGTAATCTAAAGGAAGAAGTATATGTGGAGCAGCCTTCAGGTTTTGTTGATCCTACTCTTCCACATTATGTGTATAGACTTAGGAAAGCATTATATGGGTTAAAACAAGCACCTAGAGCTTGGTATGAAACCCTATCTAGTTTCCTCATTGAGAACAAGTTCTCAAGGGGGAAAATAGATAAGACTCTATTCCTTAGGGAATCTAGAGGCAAAGTCATACTTGTCCAAATATATGTAGATGACATTATATTTGGGTCTACTGAAAGTAGCCTTTGCAAAAAGTTTGCAAAGCTTATGCAAAGTCAATTTGAGATGAGTAGTATGGGAGAACTGAAGTTTTTCTTGGGTCTCCAAGTTAAACAGACTGGAAGTGGTCTATCCATATGTCAGTCCAAGTTCACCCTAGAACTCATAAGGAAGTATGGTATGGATTCATCCAGTACCATGAAGACTCCTATGGGGTCAAGTATGTCTCTAAGCAAGGATGATGCAGGGAAACCTGTAGATGAAACCTTGTATAGAGGGATAGTTGGCTCCCTACTATACTTGACTGCAAGTAGGCCTGACATTATGTATGCTACATGTGTTTGTGCCAGGTATCAAGTCTGCCCCAAAGAATCTCACTTGACTGCAGTCAAGAGAATCTTGAGATATCTAAAGGGCACTCCCTATCTAGGCCTCTGGTACCCTAGGAATGGAGATTTTGATCTAACAGGCTATTCAGATGCAGACTTTGCAGGATGCAAAGAAGATAGAAAGAGCACTACTGGATCCTGTCAATTCCTAGGTGGAAGACTCATTTCATGGAGCAGTAAGAAGCAAACTAGTGTGGCTATCTCCACAGCTGAGTCAGAATATGTAGCTGCAGGAAGTTGTTGTGCTCAACTTCTGTGGATTCAACATCAGTTAGAAGACTATGGATTTCAGGTAAGTAGAACTCCACTTTACTGTGATTCTACAAGTGCTATATCAATAGCTAACAATCCTGTATCACATAGTAGAACTAAACATATTGAGATTAAATATCACTTTCTTAGGGAGCATGTAGAAAGAAATGATATTGCACTTGAATATGTTAAAACTGATAATCAAATAGCAGATATGTTTACTAAGCCCTTAGAAGAAGCTAAGTTCAATAGGTTCAAAATTGAACTAGGTATGATAAACTTAGACTAAGTTTACAGAACTAAAAAATTGGCTAAGTAAAAAGGTGTCGTCACATAGACAAGTCTATGTCGACACAGAATAGTAAGTGTCGGCACTTCAGGAAAATGGTGTCGACACATCTAGGAAGTTGGTGTCGACATTTCAGAATGTTAGTGTCGACACATGTCGAGTTGGTGTCGACACATTCAATAAGGTGTCGACACTTAAGTTTTACTCAGAATTTTCTAAGTAAAGTCTCGACTACATGTCGAGTAGTGAGGTGTCGACACTTCACCAAGTGTCGACACATCAAATCTGATGACTTAAACTTGTGTCGACACATGAGTGTCGAGACATTATAAGTCAGTGTCGACACTTCTTGCCAGTGTCGACACATCTTTAGTAATCCATCCCGCATGTTCGTCTTCAAACCAGAAAGGTATAAATAGGATTCTGTCTTTGTGTGTCGACACGCTTTCAGAGTTTCGAGACCAAACTACTGTGTCGACATTTCTCTCTTCTAAAGACTAATTCTCCAAACCCTAATGGCTCCCAAGCTGGAAGAGAACGTTAACGAAGGCTATGAACTGGTTCGTGGCGCGTTCGACGATGGCGATCAAGATATCAAATCGGTGATAACCCTAGTCACCGATTCTGGATTGGAGTATCTGGTTTCAGAACCAACTAAAATATGGAAGAAGAAGGTAATCGAATTCCTTGCTGGAGCTTCTGTAGATGACTCAGGCTACAGAATCAAATCAAGGGTGCATGGCACCAAGGTCAAGATTTCACCCAAGTCTCTGAGAAAGGTACTTCAGCTACCTAAAGTTCAAGATGAAGAGGAAGTGACTACATCTAAGACCAGAGAAGCACTTACCTGGTGTGGTCTAGATCCTAAGCTGAAGATAGGATCAGTATTCAACAGGAGAGGAATGAATACCCAAGGAAAGTTTCTGTCAGAAGTTGTGGGTAAAGTTATCCTCAGTAAACCTGGAGGGCATGACAGGGTGTCAGCCTCCATGTTCAGTGTTATGACCAGAATCATCTTCAACCTCAAAACAGATTGGTCAATGGTAGTATTTGAGAAAGTTAAGGAGAGTCTGAAGAAGCCCAATCTGGGCAGGATACTAAGTCTCTACCTGGCTGGTACAATACCAGAGGTCATGAGCAATGCTGCTGGAGCTAAAATCAATCATATGAGGAGGATGGATATGAGAATACTTTCAAGATGGGAAAGAGTACTGTCTAAGGAAGTTCCTACTCCAGAGAAGCCAGTTTCTAAGAAGGATTCCCCTCCAAGGAAGAAGAGAAAAACTGCTGGTGTGGCCCAAGTGTCCTCAAGCAGTTCTGGAAGTGAAGAACAGGTGGTGTTCACACCTGATGAGCAAGAGGAGGAGATAGTAGAAAAGACCCCTGCTGCTAAAGATGTGGCTGAGACTCAGGGGGAGCTGCCTCACACTAGTCCCATCCCTAGGGATCTAAGCCAGGGGGCGCTTCCAGGTGTAGAAGAACCATCTACACTGGAAAGTGAGCAAGCTATAATAATTATCCAAGAGGTACTTTCTGACCTCAATACTTTAGATTTTTCTATAATAGATTCTGATTTGTCTGATGTCCATCAGCAAACTCAGCAAACAATTCAACTACCAGATGTTATTCTCCAAGACACATCAGTAGTACAAGAAGTTGTTCCTGATAAAGTAGTTGATGAACCCAGTACTTCTCCTGCACAGTCTCCAGATGAATACACAATGGAAGATCTATTTCTTAATTTAGATCAAGAGGACTTTGACATGGATAAAGTTGCTGCAGCTGAAGAGAAGGGTGCTGCTACTGAGGGGGAGAACATGGAAGTTGTGGAAGAGCCTATTAGGCTAGAAACTGAGCAAGCACCTGGTGTGCAGACTGCAAGGCCTGAAAGCCCTAAGGACAGGGTGAATATAGCCAGTACCTCAGAGTCTGAGGATGATGAGACTGAACAAGCTAAAAAAAAGCAATTCTTTATATTCAAAAGAAGGAGTCAGAGCTATAAGAAGGCTCTATAAACTGTTGCTCAACACTCTCTAGTCCAACAAGCTCCATCCACTAATTACAGTGGATTAATGGTAGCAATGCAAGTTAAGCTGGATAAGCACAGGAGGGCCATAGAGACGTATATTGATGAAGGCCAAAAGTCCCTACAATTTGATCTAGCTCAAGATATCAAATCAATAAGGTTTGAAATGAATTTGAATAAGAAGGAAATGACTGACTACTTCCACAAGGGTGGTAATGCAGTGGTCTATTTGGCAACTCACCAGGAGAAAATCAAGTCTCAAGTAGATGATATAGCACTGAAGCAAGGCTATGTGCTGGAGAATCAATTAAGAATGAATGACAATTTAACTGCCTCCCACAATGTTATAGTGACTGAATTAAAGAATAAGTCTGCTGAACCATCTACTTCTACTGCTGCTGCCAAGGCTGAATTTGATAAAGCTTTTCAAGAAGAACTTGCTGCTGTCAAGACTGCAATCAAGGATTCCCAGAAGGTCATTTCTGAACAGCTTACCAAGCTTAGACCTTTCTTTAAGGATGGCATAAGGTATTTGGACAGCCAAATCAGGTTCCAGAAAGATGATGTAAGAGACCATGTAGCCCAAGAAGTCATAAAGGGGGAGAGAGTGTTAGTCAAGGCCAGTTCTGAGCATGCAAAATGGATTTCAAATTCAATCAGGGCTACACTTGGATATCCTCCCCTGTGTGATGACAATGAAGTTGCTGAATCTGGACTGAACCCTGCCTATTTTGGAGGTGAGCCATAAGAAGTAGCTCAAGTCATTTATCCACCTCCAGATTTTGAAATGATTCATGCAGAGGTGAGCACTATGTATAGCCCATCTGGGGGCAAGGATAATGTCCATTTAGAAAAGGTTACTCAACCTATTACAGCAGCTATGCAAGAGGCTATAGACAAAGAAGAAGAAACAAGGCTGTCAAAGAAGAAGTTCAGGGAACTGGCTGAGCAAAAACCAGATTTTGAACAGTGGAGCCCTACTTCTAGGAACATCATTCTCACAGCCTGGAAAGCAACCAAGGACAATGCACATGAGAGGAACAAGTGGTTCTCAGAAGCTGAATGGAGGAAGTATGAGATCAGGCAGGAAGCCATTGTCCAGTATAGAAGGAAGGCTAAGTTAGGAAAGCTACCTCCTACAGCTGTGGAGCCTAGCAAGTACTTTCCTAAGCCCTATCATTACTTTGAGAGGCAGAAAATCAAGGCTGAAGAACAAAAGAAGAAAGACTCAAAAGGCAAGAAGCCTGCTGATGCTGAGCCTGCTGCTGCTGCTGCTGTCAAAGCTCAAGTTAAAGCTGGAAAAGGAATTGTTATCAAAGAACCTGATCAGAAATAGATTAGGAATTAAACTTGAAGCTTGTTGTAATCTTTTAAATGAAAAACATTTTTTGTACAACATTGAAAATGTATAAGGAACAATGTTAGAACAATATGTGATAACTATAGTATGATTGATCTGAAATGTGTCTGTTTCTTATTTGTTCTGGAATGTTGAATGTGTATATGTGTGAAGTTTTACATGTTCATGTTAACCCTGTTGATTATAATCTGCTTTTCATCATTTTGTAATTTTTAATTATGAGTGGTGTATATCATTGACTAAGGGTTATGACTTCTCCAAATAGGGGGAGATTGTTGGGTACATTGATCAAATGTACCTGATTTGAAGAAGCCTCACCTAACTCAATGATATACATCATAATGTATTTGATGTTTGTTTGAGTTACTTGTGCAGGTTAGGTATACACTGGATTGAAGCTAAAAGTTTCTAAGTCCATGTGTCGACACCCAGAGGGAAAGTGTCGACACTTGAGAAAGCTTGTGTCGACACCCAGACAAGCAGTGTCGACACTTGGAGTAATTGTGTCGACACCTGAGAAGAAGAGTCGACACCAGACAGAAAGTGTCGACACTTGGAGCTGTGTCGACACTCAGTGAAGAAGTATGCAGAAAAGCTGTGTCGACACTTAGCAGAAGTGTCGACACCTAGAAGAGCTGTGTCTACACCAGAAAGTGTCGACACTTGGAGATGTGTCGACACTCAGCAAAAGTCTGCAGAGTCTAAGTACAAGTGTCGACACTCAACACAATGTGTCAACACTATGCAGAAGAGTCAGCATTTGAGGAATGTGTCGACACTCAGCACAATGTGTCGACACACACCCAGAAGAGTCAACATTTGAAGTAAGTGTCGACACTCAGCACATTGTGTCGACACTTAGCTAAAGACTCAACACTTGAAGAAAGTGTCGACACAAGGAGCTGTGTCGACACTTAGCAAAGAACAGAAAAGTTTACAAAATATTCTAAGTACAAGTGTCGACACTAAGGGAATGTGTCGACACTCAGCTGAAGAAATAAAATTAAAGACAAGTGTCGACACTAAGGGAATGTGTCGACACTCAGCTGAAGAAATAAAATTGAAGACTTGTGTCGACACCAAGAAGTAGTGTCGACACTTGACAGTTTCAATACATGAAGATGTGTCGACACAAAGGAGATGTGTTGACACTTAGAAGAATACAGTTAAAGAATGAAGATCAAGTACTTGTGTCGACACTTAATTTCAGTGTCGACACTTGAAGAAGTATCTGTGTCGAGACATACAAGGAATTGTGTCGACACCTTGTAGACTTGTGTCGACACTTACACAACATGTGTCGACACTTAGTCTATAAGTGTCGACACTTAAGAACAGAAAGTCTTGACACTATCTGACAGTTAGAGAATTTCAAGAAGTGACTGGTTGACATGACAGCTGCCGATCCAGCCGGTCTACAGCAACTGTCAGAGAAATCAGAAGTCTGTTATGAACCGGACCAGCCGGTTACCATGAAGGAAGCCTATAAATAGGCACCCATAGTATACAGAAAGGGATTGATGATTGTTGTTGTTACAAGTAGTTGTCAAGAATACTTAAAGTGGTTGATCAGATTCTTCAAGTAATCAGGAAAGTGATACACAGAGGATCAACACAAGAAGATCTGACAGTCCACTGCAGATCTAAGAAGTTGGAGAGAGAGAGCTCCAATCAAGAATTCAGTCTTTGGAACTAAGGCTGATAAGAAAGATTCAGAATCATCTGGATCTCAAGAAGCAGAGGTCAAGGATCAACTGCAGAAGATTCAGACTAATTCAGTTCTAACTCAAGAAGCTTTGAAGGAAGCTAAGTCAGTTTGGATCTAGCTAAGTTCTTCCAAGAACTCTTCAAGAAACTCTCAACTCCTCTCTTTTTTTCTGAGTTGTAGAGTTAGCTATTGTATTTCTATTTTAACTTGTAGGATCCATTGGATCTGAGAGAATTGTAAGCCTATATTATAAAGGCTGAGGGTAGGGCTTGGTTGCCTGAGTATAGGAGTTGAAGAACTCTGAGTGTAGGCCTTAATTGGCTGAGTGTAGGCTGGGTGGCTGAGTGTAGGCCTTGGTGGCTGAGTGTAAGGCTTTGGGCCTGAGGTGTAGGAACCTTGTTGGGTTCTGAGATAGTGGAGAAGGTTGGCCGAATCTAGTACACTGCTAGATAGGCGAAGGGGGACAGTGGATGTACCCAAAGATTGGGGAACCACTATAAATTAGTGTGTCTGATGTGCTGTGCTGTGCTGTGGATTAACTGTTTATATTCTGTAATTGCTGTTAGCTGTAGAATTCTGTAAAATAACTGTTGTGCTGCCAACAAAGTCTCAAAAAGGTTTAGGTCACCTATTCACCCCCCCCTCTAGGTGTTTAGGTACCATATCTTTCAGAAAGGTTGACTGAGGCCTGACAGGAGCTTGACCTCTCCTCTGAGATTGGATAACTTTAGAAATCCACTCAGATTCTGATTTTCTCTTGATAGCATCTATCTTAGAGAAATTGGTCACAATACTCTTCTCCCTTTCAAGTTTCTCTTCAAGATCCTTGATAACAAAATCCTTATATTTGATGGACTCAATATGGATATCTACAAGGATCTTGCTTTTCTTGAAAGCCAACTGTAGGGAGACAATTTTCTCTATAAATCTTATATTTGCTTATGTACTTATTTCACGATTAAGTGCACTGTAGGCCCGTTTCTGTGTGCTTTCTGTATTTCTATATTTTTGTTATTCTTTAGCCCTATCTCGGGGATGTGGTGTGCACATTTTGGTGGCCTATCTGCCTCTTCTGCTGGTGCAGGGGTCGTGTGGGTGCTCCGGAACCGCTCGAGAGACACCGATGATGCAGGAATACTGCGCACGACCACTAGACTTATTGCGCACGACCACTGGTCGTGCGCCACCGATCGTGCGCATTACGCTCTCATTTTCCTAATCCTGTCTAGGTAATCACACGAGCACTGGCCATAGTGCGCACGACCACTGGTCGTGCGCCACTGCTCGTGCGCATATTTGCTGATGCTTCTTATCCAGGTTGCAGGTCTATTTGGAAAGTCGCACGATCATCGACCGACAGTGCGCACGACCACTGGTCGTGGGCCACTGATCATGCGCACTGCTTCTACTGCCTCCGTATTTAAGGCCATGTTACGCGATTTAGGTCAACGCATGTCATTTGCTGCGATCGGAGAGTGCGCGGGAATCGCCATTTCACTTCTCCAGCTGCTCCATCACCTCCACCTTCGTCGGGAGGCCATTTACAACTACTCCGAAGCTTTTCAAACTCTCCGGCGAAGCCCTCGGCCATTGACGATTTCAACTCCAAGCTTTCCTCCGGAGTTGGTGAAGTAGACAACCTAGAGAACGGACTTAAAGGCCTTCGAGGTGACAGCTCGTTGGTACCGGAAGCCTCCTTGGACTGAGCCCGGAGCGGATTGACAACTCGCTGCTCCGGCCACGACCCGCGGTGGATCTTCACTCTCTTTTGGTTTACTCCTCTTCCCCTTCCTCTGTAGTATGGAATGGTTTAAGCATTGTAATGAACACTTCCATCCATGAACATCAAGTTTATTTTATAACTAATGGAATGTTAGTATTTTCTTATGCTTGTGAGTAGTGTCAGTGAATGTGCCTCGCTCACCCCACATCCACTCCATTCCCGTGTCTTATCCGATTGCACTCCACACAAGAACACTTCAATCCATTAGCTTCCCGTCCACTCGCTCAACTGAAGTTCGGCATCGCGGCCGAAACACCCACTCCACCTTGCGAAGCGGTGCCTTCAACCCGCATAGCTTTTACTAGTTCAGTAGATTAAACATCCACAATCTCCCAAGTCCTCTATTTACTCTTTTTTTTTATTTATAACTCTCATAACGATATTTTCTGTACTATTGCCGTTCTACGCTAATTGCATTCCTCAAGAGACCGACACTCGGGGATTTATTCCCAAAACTTTATTACTTGTGCGACCGGTGCGCTTGCCGATTTATACGCATCAAGTTTTTGGCGCCGTTGCCGGGGAATGCAACTGTAGAGCGACTCCGGATGACTGTGAATTTCGTTATACGAGTTGTATTGTTTTGTTTTGTTGTTTTTGATCCTTTTTCTCTTGTGTTGCTATTCCGTCAGATGGAATTGTTAGTTTTATTCGCAGAATCTATGCCAAGTAGTTGTATCCCTTATATTTGAAATTGATGCAATGTGGGCCAATTTCAATATCAATTGCCGTCATTGTTGAGACATCTCTCATGCTAGCGATAGATGCCCTCAGATGTATAGTAGCCAGGAAATTCAGGAATCTACATATCGTCGACATAAGCCGGTTAGCTACCGACCTGCGGAGCCATTGTCGCACTACTTTTATTCAGCTTCAGCACCCGTTGCACCGCCGAAGCCGGCTAAGCAGTGCCTTTTTTGTCGAAGCTGGGATCATGCATTGAAGGATTGCGTCGCGTACCTAGCTGAGCTAGAGGTGGATGACGAGCCGGATTTTCGGATTATCTCCACTTCAACCTTGGGCAGCATCCCTTCTGTATCGAGGTATGCACCATTGCCATCTCTCTGTTATGGAAAAGACATCCCAGGTATGTGCACTGATACATGTGCTTATCCCCATTCCGACACTGCTATTTATACTCCTGAAGTGCATACTTCACCTAGAATAGAATCTATTAGTTGTGGCGAGCCATCGCTCAACGTCCTACCGAGCTTCGTGTCGTCACCTTCTTCTTTGCATAGCATTCTTTCTTCTTCTGACAGTGCTGTCGAGGTTGAATCGCAGGTGGTAATTAGCATTTCGAGTGTTCTGTTAGATCCAGTCGAGGAGGACGACTCTGTGGCATAGGTTGCGACCTTCACCCCATGTGAGGATGCCCGAGGCATGGACGAGGCAGATGCATCTTTAAAACATCCTTGCACCAGCCTAGACAGCTGTTTGGAAGCACTCACAATTTCACCGACGGGGGATGACTCCGGGATCATCCCCAAGATCGAGGTTCGTTTATGTTATTCTTCTAGTTTATTTCTTGACCTTGCTCTCGTGTCTACTTCCATGCAGGACCACATTGTGGAATTGATCCAATCAGTGCAAGGGCCTGTAATGCGGCCTAGGACTTATTGTGACCAGATGCAGGTGGAGTTGGAGCCAATGAGCTTCCCAAGTTACTGTTTGCCCATGTCTGAAACCTACGATAGGTATACGTCTCCAGGTATTGGGGCTTATGTTCTATCTCTATTCTGGTACCTGCTACCGCAGCGCGACCATGAACCTCTGCCTGAGCATTTCCAGTTTCATTCGCCCATCAGTTAGGAAATGCTCAGATTTTGTATAAGTCCTGTTGGGAGACAATAAACCCAACAATTATCTAGGATAGTGTTTCTTTCGTTAATTTTTTGTTTGTATTTCATTATTTGGGTGTGGTAGCCCAGCTGCGTGATGAGCTCTCTGTGGCACCACGTGGTCAGCAGTGTGAAAAAGACTGAAAACTCGGGCGTGTGAAAAATTTCACTACGCACGACCACTGGTCGTGCGCACTACTTATTATCGCACGACCACTGGTCGTGCGCATGCCCAGTTTCTTTTTAATTCCAGCCACCGCCCACGCGTGTCGCCCCATCAGCACTTGGTCCACGTCCGTCGCCCATCGAGATTCACGACAGCGATAGTGAGGGGGAGTGAGTGGAGCTCACCACAGAGCTAGTCTACCGTGCCTTCTGTTTCTTTTCTATTGTTATTATTTTCTGAGCAAGAAAACTACTATATTTTTGTGAGCGCACGGAGCCGGCTGTTTTTTTTATATATATCTATATTCTATTTGAACTGCTAATACAGGTATTTGGTCCACCTTAAGGACGGTAAACAAAAGGGCTTTCGGGAGACAACCCAAGTTGGACCGTTTGGTCCTATGTTGTGTTTTGATTTCTTTTTATATATTCATATATTTCTGTTTCCATATTTTGTTTGGCTGGTATCCTTCAATCGCAGGTGCAGGAATATTTGAGGCGCCGCAACTTGGCCGCACTTGGACATCTCATTGCACGACTGGTATGCTCAATTTTGAGCATAGGTACTTCCTACCCTAGCTATTTATCATATTTGGAATGCTTATTTTTACTAGTTGTCGACTTTAAGTCTGGGGGGAGAGCATGTCTGTGGTCACTACACCACCTTTTCTGTTGCATACCAGTTTCTTGTTTCATTATTTCTTGATTTCTGTTGCACACACTGAATCACCCACACGAGTGTGCTCTTACCCACGCGCACAACCCGAGTCAAATTTATTGTTTTTGTGTAAACTTTTAAATAGTGGTACTGGCTTAGGATTTCAGGATTGAGTAGTTCGAAACTCATGCAGTGCTCCTAATCGAGTACTCATGGTTTGTGTAGAATTAGGATAGAATTAATTTTTCTTTATGCTCGTACATTTATATTTTTCTGCAAACGTAAATATTGTTTGTACTGCTCAAAATCTGAATCTGGGGTAATCGAACGATAATGTAGGAATGTGTGTAGCCGCCACTAGACTCGTATTGCTCGAGTCGGGAGGAAGGATGATCTTTCTCGGTGGCTAAGAACTTGCCCTAAGCTACTCTCGAAGCATTGGTGCACGGTTAGTCGAGTGTGAGCATGACGTAGGCCTTCATTTTGGCTAGTTTGAGCCTTGTTTAGCTTTTCCTACCTGTTAACTGTTGCATGCCAAATTTGTGCCTACCCTTCCTTTGATCCAGCTCCACTCACTTTCACCAAGGCCTGAAGCTAAACCCACCATCGCAATCAAATGCTTGAGCTGATTTGTATTTACTGTTTTGCCGAGGTTGTGATAAGTGGACATTATTTTTGGGGGTGTTGAATTCATTCACGTTTTGATTGCTACGTTTGGGGATTGTAAGCGCAGAAAAGAAAAAAAATTAACAAAAAAATAAAAAGCCGATAAGCGCAAAAGAGAAAAAAATCTGAAAGAATTGTTTTGAGAATTCTATCCCCATCCTCTTTATTGATTTTGGTCGGGTTCGGCCGTGTTCACGCCCGGTTTTCAAGCTCAGTCTGGGGGCGTGTGCCCCGTTCTTTTCTAAGTGGCTGTATTGGTTTGGGTTTTATTCGCTCGCTTTGGTTGCATAGAACCTTCATGTTTATCTTTGACTACCAAGCCTTCGCCTAAGCCCCATTGTATCCTACAAGTCCTACTGATTCACGCTTGAGTCTAACCCGCGCCGTGGAGAGAGTGTGAACGTGCAAGCATATGGTCCCCGACATTGGTGGATTCCTTTGGAGGTGATTCTGAGTCCCGAACTTTGGCAATGCTCACCTCAGTGGCCTGCCTACTTTCTTCCTACACATGATCGCAAGATTCTCCAGAATTTTAATTTTGAGCAATTATAATATTTATTTACTTCTGTCGAATAGTTTAAACTACGTTGTATAATTAAAAAGTTTTTCTATTATATCTTTTATGCCCATGATGTATTTGATTTCTCGTCTTACTTCTTTTTGAAATTTCTGAGCCAGTTAGCTATTTTCTAGTCCACGGAGTGATGATTTGCTCGGGACGTGCAAATGGTTAAGTCTGGGGGTGTTATGAGTTCACATTTTACACTGATTTTTGGACTCATCTGGGCCAGTTTTATCGTCTTAGCACTACACTTGAGAGCCTTTATTGCTTATATTTGCTTATGTACCTATTTCACGATTAAGTGCACTGTAGGCCCGTTTCTGTGTGCTTTTTGTGTTTCTACATTTTTGTTATTCTTTAGCCCTATCTCGGGGATGTGGTGTGCACGTTTTGGTGGCATATCTGCCTCTTCTGCTGGTGCAGGGGTCGTGTGCGTGCTCCGGAACCGCTCGGGAGACACCGACGATGCAGCAATACTGTGCACGACCACTGGACTTATTGTGCACGACCACTGGTCGTGCGCCACCGATCGTGCGCATTACGCTCTCATTTTCCTAATCTTGTCTAGGTAATCGCACGAGCACTGGCCGTAGTGCGCACGACCACTGGTCGTTCGCTACTGCTCGTGCACATATTTGCTGATGCTTCTTATCCAGGTTGCAGGTCTATTTGGAAAAGTCGCACGATCATCGACCGACAGTGCGCACGACCACTGGTCGTGCGCCACTGATCGTGCGCACTGCTTCTGCTGCCTCCGTATTTAAGGCCCTGCTCTGCGATTTAGGTCAACGCCTGTCATTTGCTGCGATCGGAGAGTGCGCGGGAATTGCCATTTCACTTCTCCGGCTGCTCCATCACCTCCACCTTCGTCGGGAGGCCATTGCCAACTACTTCGAAGCTTTTCAAACTCTCCGGCGAAGCCCTCGGCCATTGACGACTTCAACTCCAAGCTTTCCTCCGGAGTTGGTGAAGTAGACAACCTAGAGAACGGACTTAAAGGCCTTCGAGGTGACAGCTCGTTGGTACCGGAAGCCTCCTTGGACTGAGCCCGGAAGCGGATTGACAACTCGCTACTCCGGCCACGACCCGCGGTGGATCTTCACTCTCTTTTGGTTTACTCCTCTTCCCCTTCCTTTGTAGTATGAAATGGTTTAAGCATTGTAATGAACACTTCCATCCATGAACATCAAGTTTATTTTATAACTAATGGAATGTTAGTATTTTCTTATGCTTGTGAGTAGTGTCTGTGAATGTGCCTCGCTCACCCCACATCCACTCCATTCCCGTGTCTTATCTGATTGCACTTCACACAAGAACACTTCAATCCATTAGCTTCCCGTCCACTCGCCCAACTGAAGTTCGGCATCGCGGCCGAAACACCCACTCCACCTTGCGAAGCGGTGCCTTCAACCCGCATAACTTTTACTAGTATAATAGATCAAACATCCACAATCTCCCAAGTCCTCTATTTACTCTTTTTTTCTATTTATAACTCTCATAACGATATTTTTTGTACTATTGTCGTTCTACGCTAATTACATTCGTCAAGAGACCGACACTCGGGGATTTATTCCCAAAACTTTATTACTTGTGCGACCGGTGCGCTTGCCGATTTACACGCATCAGTGATCGGGCGGTCTGTCTAGCGGTCTGTTGACTGGCTGTTTAACAGTTCTTAGTGGTTTGACAAACCGCAGTTGTTGGCTGGCTTCTCGCAGTGCTATCCAGGAGGTTTGACTACTCGCGCAGCGGTCTGATGGCAACACGCAGCTGCGGTCTAGTGGCAACCCACAACTGTAATCTAGTGTCAACCCGCACCGTGGTCTGGTGGCAACCCGCACCGCGGTCTAGTGGCAACCCACATTGCGGTCTAGTGGCAACCCACAACAGCAGTCTGGTGGCAACTCGCTCTGCTGTATGGTGGCAACCCGCACTGCGGTCTGGTGGCAACCCGCACTAGGGTCTGGTGGTAACCCGCGTTGTTAGTCTTCTTGTATAGATATACGGTTTGACACTGTCAAACCGCATAAACCGCACGACTTATAATTACTCCCACATTGCTTGTATTCTCCTTTCTCCCCCATCTTCTAGAAAAATGGGGTCTACATTTGTATTATTTATATTTTTGGAGCAATAAAAATTGTCATTTATTTAACTCTTTTTTCAGCAGACCAAACAGACCCGATTTCGCGTGAGACCGAGCCAGTTGGAACTGTGTCGGCAAACCAGTCGAGGGAGCGTAAAAAAATCAGTGGTTCGACGGAACCTATTTTAGGGAACCCCATCAATATTAATGATAGAACAATAACTATGCATGTTTTCTCTAAATAATAAAAAAGGTGAACAAGTTTTTTCCACAATTTTTTTGAATCATCCATGTACAACCCCGTATCCGGCGAGTGGAGAGAGCCAAGAACCAGACCGGCCAGCTCAGATCATCCAGATCCCAGGCAAGCTCGGCAGCGAAAACCCGTGCCCGAGCCCGGCATTCGTCGACCGCGAGCTCGACACTCACCGAGCTAAGGCAAGATTCGTCGGGCTGAGATCGACTAATGGAAGCTGATGGATGGGCCTGCTCGCCGTCCCAGCTTGCATCCTCACAACAGAGCTCGGCAACAGTAGGCGAGCCGGATCTGCCGAGGTGGCCAGGCTCCCCAGCTCGCCCGGATCCATGAAGTACTTTTTATTGTTTTGCCCCCGCTGGTCTGCCCATAGCCCTTCAGAACAGCGGAGTTTGGCTGTTAGCAGACCCAACCAAGGGTTTTTTGGTAACTTCAGGTCAGTTCATTTTGGTTGTTGGCAGTTCAGATTCTGAAAACTATAAATATGACCCAAGGGGTACCCCAGAAGGCATGCTTCCTGTGCTCTTTGGCTTCAGTTTTCAGGTGCTTTCTGAGGGTACCTTAGCTCGGCCTTTGGCTAAGGAGGGGAAGCGCTCCCAGATCTTCCGGGTGTGTGGTGGGTCCTCCCCGCCGAGCCCTTGGGTCGGTTCTTCCCTTGTCTCTTTTATTGTTTTGTTTGCAGGAGTGAAGTAGGCGCGCGATCACCCTTTCCCCGAGGGCGAACTCCATCGAGACCGATTTTCGGTTTCAACATTTTGGTGCGATGAACGTGGAGCGTGGCCAGTGCAGAAAAACTTCAGCAAGCTAGATGACGGGAGGACTGGGATCTGACAGGCCGAACTCGCCCCCCCCCCCCCCCCCCCCCCCCCCGCCTCTTGCCACGGTGGGGATGCTCGAGGATTTCAGGAACGAGGTGCTGAACCTTGTCAAGTTCGCACTCGGCACGCGGGCCGAGTGCTCGACTCCAGCAGTTCAGATCGCAGTTGCCCCCTCTCTGGGCGAGGACGCCCCCGACAGGCAAGCTGGGAAGGAGGTTGTTGAGGAAGGCCGGGGGTGCGAGCTCCCCGGGCGCGAGCTCTTCCCCGGATTGGCAGGAGGAGGCCAGTTTGGCGAGCTGGGATCGCGAGATGGGCCAGCTCGCCCAGTAGGGGGAGGAAGCCCCTTCAGTGACTTGGTTTACTCTGCCCCGGTTCCAGATGGGTTCAGGGAACCCGAAATGTCCTACTACACCGGGAAGGGAGACCCCATCCAACACATCCAATGGTTCGAGGACGTAGTTTCAATCCGAGAGATGTCGAACAACTTCAAATGTCGACTCTTCGCCATCACCCTCAAGGAGAAGGCAAGGGAGTGGTTCCATCAGCTGCCAGCCAGCTCAATCTACTGCTTTGAAGACCTACACCGGGGGTTCATGCTGAGGTTCACTACCTCGAAGAGGAGGAAGAAGGAGTCGGAGTCCCTATTCCACATCAAGCAGGGAGTGAACGAGATGTTGGGGAGCTACATGGATCGGTTCTAGGAGGAGTTCACCCAGGTCCAGGAGATGCCGGGCCATAGTTTGATGATGGCCTTTACCCTGGGCCTGCAACAGGGATTCTTTCGGATTGAGCTGAAGAGAATCCCCCCTCTCTCCTATAAGGAGCTAATGGAGAGGGCGGCAAGAGAGGTTGATGGGGAGGCGTCAAACCCGGAGTTTGCGCGGAAGCTGGCTAGGTGGGCCACAGAGGAGAAGAGGGAGTCGAGAGGAGGAAGAGGACAGGAGGAGAGGAGAGCCCCGGCAAAGGGAGCAGAGGCAGCTCCAAGGGCAGCAGCAGCCCAGGTGGGGGCGTCAGGAGCCCGACCGTCGATTGGGCTGGAGGCTCAAGTGGCAAGGGCAGGGGCCACAGAGCGGGTACCAAGGAAGGGATTGCCATCAAGGGGGGCAAGATCAATTCCACCCCTTGGGCTGGAGGCAGGCCCAAAGGCCCCGACTCCCCGATCAATAAGAGGCTATGGTCATATCCATAGGGGAGAGGAGGAGAGTAGCAAGGAGGAGGAGGAGAAGTTAGGGTGGAGTTGCCCTATTGCGACTTTCATCAGGAGGAGGGGCACGCCACAGCCACGTGCCCGGAGTTCCTCGAAATGAGAGGAAATAGGGAACAGCAACAGCAGCAGCATGTGCGTCAGGAAGTGAGGATCGACGAGGTCCTGCCTCGGGTAGAGGAGGACCATTGCGAAGACTGGGTGGACGTTGGAACCCAAGGAGGGATCAGAGTGATCCACGGGGGGGGGGGGGGGGGTCGAGGCTTCCCGGAAGGCGAGCCTCCACACCATGTATCGTCGGAGCGTTGCCTCCACGTCACAAACCCCACCCCCAGAAGAGAGGATCACCTTCTCTAGGAGCGACATGCCGAACCACGAGGTGTAACAACCCCATCCGTTCATATACTATATACTGGAAGGTCCGGCCGGGGCCCCACAACATATACCACAAAACAGACGATGAAGCTACGGAGTGATACCAGAGTAGCGCAACGCACCTAACACATTGCATTCTAGCGGAAGCATATACACTTGAACTCCTCTCTTGCATGTCCAATATATAAAACTTCACATTTTATAGATTATAGGAATGTCTTACAACATGTAAACATTGTTGGTCTTATGGTCTTACAGGGCTTTCAAACAGTGGCCCAAACATTGGCACGCAGGCCGGCCACATCAAAAGAAAACATAACATGTACAGTCACAATAGCCTTCGAGGGCTAGCAGCGGCAGCAGCAAAAGCAGCAGGGACTTCAGCCCTTATGCGTCCCGCTCGGTTCTCCAGCACCTGCACAGGGACATTCCACCCAAAGGTGGCAAACAGAGGCAACGGTCAGCATTCAGCTGACCAAATTATAACGACTATATCCCTTTTTTGGGGTAGTGGTATCCTTCCCTGCAGGTATAGCATCACAAGCATGTATATATATCTCATATCATGTGCTTTCACGCACATATGCCATCACAACCGTTAGCCACCCGGCCCAACAGTCTGTACACTCCGGGCACATTCTTGGTGTACTGGCAAATCAGTTGCCCACCACCGTCTCAAGGTCACAGCCCAACGACAACTCACTTGAGCATTTACTCCATGGAGTGCAACCGGAGTTCATTCTAGTCGTAATGCACCGCGATGGGCCCGTAGCCCCCTATTGTGTCATGGCACACAGGCCTACGACTCTCGCTATGCGCTCCAACAGACCACACCTTCTAGTCTCACGTCGGACGGACATAACGCAGGTCGGATCCTCCACCCCCCGTTGCTCAAATCGCCTTGCCATCACTGAGTACGACATACTCGCGGCTACAAAAGGCGCGGGTCGGTCTTACAAATCCTGTTCTGGCGTTCAAGCCTAGGTATTTCTCTTACACTCATTCATATCATAATATCAGCGGGTCTTTCCTGGGCACACCAGTACTTCCTGCTACTCTCTTCGCAGGTGGACACTACAAATAACACAAATGTCAGGGGTCTTTCCGGGCTACCATACCAGTACTTCCTGTTACTCGCTTCACAAGTGGACTCCCCATGAATATTAAGAATTACAAAGGGTATTTCCTGGAATTCCAATCCAGTACTTCCTGCGACTTCCCTTCACAGGTTGAACCCAATAGCACAAGCAGCACAAGCATTCTACGGGTATTTTCCTGGACTACCACTCAAGTACTTCTTGCTACTTTCTTTCACAGGTCCAACCCGTTGACTCCTAAACTACGTGTTTATCACGGAGTCTTCTCCGGTTCGTATGCAACATCACCAATCCAAACCAACCTGTCCAGATGATCTTCACACAGCATGCATATTCCGTACTCCATTTCCGGATCGATATGCCAACCAAGGAGATTTCATGAATCCACCCAAAGACTCCCAAACTCAGCCACCTTTTGGTGGGGGAATCACATACATATGCCAAAAAGGAAGCCTTCACATGGCTAGGAAGAAAAGTCGTTACCCTTAAAGACCTCTTTGGTGCCATGAGCTCTAAGCTGGCTCGAACGACTCACAAGATCTTTTCCTCCGCAACGTCGGCCTCGGATCTCTCGTTGGTAAACCGCAGCACCACCGGCGATCAGCCCCCTCTCCTCCTCCTCCTTCTTCCTTTCTCTTTCTCTCTCTAGAAGTGTAGTAAGAGAAATTCAAAAGCCAAATGATTTTCCCTAACCCATTCTCGGCCTTAAGAAGACAGGGAGGCCTCTCAGCCCTTGGATCCAGGCTGAAGGAATGGAGGGCCACGATTTCACCCAAAATCATAAATTTTGCCTGACACGGCATGTGACACACCCGTGTCCATGGTCGTGTTCCCTAAGCGGTGCTCAACCGACTTATCCAACCCAGTGACATACCCATGTGACACGCTCGTATCATGGGTCGTGTCACCCGACACGCCTGCAGACACGCCCGTGTCTGTGGCCGTGTTCATCAGGCTGAAAAATCTCAAAATCACCCGAGACTCACACGGCCTGTGACACGCCCGTGTCCCAGGCCGTGTGCCCATACACGGCACTAGACACGCCCCAGCTCAAATTTGTTGGGCTGAGTTCGTTGATCGCGCTGACACGCCCTATGACACGCCCGTGTCACAGGCTGTGTCCTAAGCACTCGACGATCGTCGACCAAATTTTTTCGACCACTCGTCGACACACTCGTCAAACGCAGGACACGCCCTGGGACACGCCCGTGTCCCAGGCCGTGTCACCCCAAAACTGAGCCTGCTGAAAAATGGGCTGTTACAACCCTCCCCTCATACAAGAAATTTCATCCTCGAAATTCTTATACAGGAAGGCAACCAGCAACCAAACATTTTTATAACATGAAACGTTTATGTTACAATAAACTGTTCACTATGCAATCGCTATAAAAATAGCTCGGGAAACTCCGCTCGCATGGTTTGCTCTCGCTCCCATGTAAGCTCCTCATGACCGCAATTGTCCCATCGGACTTTAACCATTCCGACCGTCTTATTCCACAACTGTTTCTTGGATCGATCTTCGATCTGAATGGGTCTAACTCTCGTGGTTAGCTCATACTCCACCGGCACACGATCATCCGTGATCACTTGAGCTGGATCTTTAACGGCCTTCCGAAGCAGCGAGATGTGAAACACATCATGTAGTCCACCCAAGTCAGCCGAAAGAGCTAGCCGATACGCAGCTTCTCTGATTCGCTCAACCACTTCAAATGGACCCAAATATCTTGGACTCAACTTTTTCAAACGTCGAATCCTGGAGACACCTTTGAAGGGTTTGATCTTCAAGTAGACCCAATCGCCAACCGCGAACTCCACATTCCGGTGCTTGGCGTTGTAGTACTTCGCTTGACGATCTTGGGCTATGAGTAGCTTCTCCCGAATAGCACGAATGGTTGAGTTTTCTTCATCTACTTCATTACGATTATAAACTCGAGCTTCGCCCGCTTCTACCCAAGCCAAGGGAGTACGACACTTCCTTCCATATAGAGCTTCATATGGTGCCATCCCGATGCTCGCCTGGTAGCTATTATTATAAGCAAACTCTACCATGTAGAGATGATCTTCCCATCTCTTCCCAAAGTCTAAAGGTCATACTGAAAGTCAATTTCTTGTCCAACAGCTGGTGAACTAGCCTCCAATCCTTTGACGTGACTCGCTCATCTCGATCACTCACTATGCTCCGTGGAACACCGTGAAGCCGTACAATCTGTTCCACGTATAGCTTTGCCAAACTTTCTACCGAATCATCTCGCTTGTTTGGTAGGAAATGTGCCACTTTCGGCAGCCGATCAACAAGCATCCAGATGGAATCGTTCCCTCGCTGAGATCTCGGTAACCCGTGCACGAAATCCATAGAAATATCGTCAAATTTCCATTCTGGAATCGGCAACGACTTCAAATAACCGCCCGGTTTCTGGCATTTGGCCACATAAAGAGCAACATCTTTCTTTAGCCCTGGCCACCACAATTGCTTTTTCATATCTCTGAACATCTTCGTGCTCACTGGGTGGATTGAGTACTTCGTATAATGTGCTTCATACATCAGTTCTTCCCTCAATTTACCCACATTTGGGACACGCACAAACGACCCTCTTTTCGCAAAAGACCGTCATTCCAGGAGAACTTCCCTTCTGGCCCAGCTTTCGCATAGCGTAGGAGATCTTGTTGGGTATTGTATCCACAACGTACCTGATTTGAAGAAGCCCCTGAACAAGCTAAGGTAAATAGACAATGTATTTGATGAAATCTTTCAATTTGTGCTTGCAGTTATTCCATGCTAAGTACACACCAATGTCAGGGTGCAGTAGGTCAATATACACGGGTCTGCGCGACGTAATCCCTCGTTGAGCAGATCAGTGTGTTGGCCTACGTGTACTCTCTCTATTGGAGTGTACTTATTTTCAAGTACAGGGCTATGGTAATGCAAGAGCAGACAAGGAGCAAGGATGGGTCAAAGAGCAGCTCATGGGTGGAAAGACGAAGAATCGTCAAGTATTAATCGACGAGAATCGTCAAGTGTACTTATTTTCAAGTATTCTCGCCGAATCGTCGAGAATCACTGGCTGATTCTCGCCGTCTCTATCCGGCTAAATCAGAGCATGCAAATCTGTCGCTAAGTCAAAATCGTCGAGAATCACTGGCTGATTCTCGCCGAATCGACGAGAATCACCTTCGATTCTCGCCGAATCGACGAGAATCACCTTCGATTCTCGCCGATTTTGCCTTAGGCGAATTTCTGAAGCTCGCTGGACCGGATCAAATGTTAAGGCGCTGTTTTGAACCGGTTTTAGGGTTTCTTCTGGTGGGACCCACAACGGTCATATAGAAGTATTCTACTGTATAAATACTCGCATATTTTTGAACAGTATGATAACAAGATTTGAAAAAAAAACGAAGCCGAGCCGCCGACGTGACCTAGATCGCGAAACCTGCTCCGCCGCCGTCGCCGCTCGTGCCAGTAGATCGCCGGCCTTTTGATCGTGGTTTCTTCCAGATCTCCCGGCGACAGAAGCTCAGCCAAGCACATCGTCTCACGTGTCTAACCAGAGATCCTTTGTCTCTTGATTCGTTGATCGGGAAAACCTTCCCCTTCCGAATCGATCGAGATGATCGATCCTAGTGTGACCGTTCAAAGACCTTGCTAGCTTTGCTACGAAGATTGAATCTCCAAAGAACAGCCGCATCACTCCATTGTCGCCGCCGATCCCGAGAACCAAGCCGCCGCCCTTCTTGCCGCCGCCGGTTTCGGGAGAGATTCTCTCCAAGTGAGATCTAGGGTTGTGGACTCTTCGTTGACTACAAGAACACGTCATCGAACGAAGAGGGACACCTTAGTCTCCATAAGTTGTTTGTATTTCTTATACAATCTATTTTCAATTTCTTTGTAAAGGAACGTTGGTTCCTAGTTGTAAGGGTTGGGTGCAACCCGTGTTGTGGGAGTGGTGACTCATACGTGTGGAAGGGTTCCTTCCGTTAGTGCAAGGATTAGATTTCAATCTTGTTGGTGAATTGACTGAGTCGTCCCTGGTTGGGAGATAGGTCGAAGGGGGAAAGTGGATGTACCCAAATCGGGGAACCACTATAATTTGCTTGTGTCCTTTCTGTACTGTGTTGTATTGTTTTCTTGTGCAGGTACGATTTTAATTCCTCAAAAATGCTGCCAGACACCTATTCCCCCCCCCCCCATAAGTGAAGGTAGTAGACACTAAGTGGACTTTCAAGTGGTATCAGAGCCAGGTTACTCAACAAATAGGTTAACGCCTTGAGTAAGTTCCTGCCACTAGTGTCAAGAAGAAGGCAGACTTCTACTATGGACGGACTCAAGTACACAGGCAAGATCCCAGTGTGCACCAGGCTAAACTTTCCTATCTGGAAGAAAAGGATTAGGTTCTACATGGAAGCGGTCGATCCCCGACTCTTCATGATCGTGGAGGAGGGACCTTATGTCCCCACTAAGGCCTCCACCATTGATCCTATCAAGCAAGTGCCAAAGAAAATTTCTGAAATGGACAAGGACGAGATGGTGTTGGTGGGACTTGACAAGAAGGCGCAGAACATTCTGGTCAGCGCGGTCGATGACTCAATGGTGCAGAACTTCTGCAACTGCAGGACAGCAAAGGAGATCTGGCACTGCCTGATTATCCTAATGGAGGGCACTGATGAAGTGAGGGATGATCGGAGATCCCTCCTGAACCAGAAATATGAGGCCTTCAGACAAGGGCCTAAGGAAGAGATCGGAGTCACCTTCGAGAACTTCCTCAAGATTGTCAATGCACTCAAAGGATATGGAAGAGTGTTCATTGATGGTGAACTTAATGATAAATTCCTTAGGTCCCTTACTAAGGAATGAGACACAAAGATCTGCGCCATCCGAGAGTTTTGCAGACTTGCTGAAACAGACCCGCAAATTCTGTTTGGGAAGCTGATGTCCTATGAGCTTCAACTGAACAGCAGGAAAGCAGAAGAAGAAGCAGAGAAGGCTGCAGCCAAGGAAAAGACTGTGGCCCTAAAAGCCATGCACTCCAGGAAGGGCAAGGGTGCGGGTTCATACCGTGCCGGGAAAAAGGATGAGGAGGAGGACTCCGAGCCATGCTCCTCCAGCTCAGAGTTGTCTGAGGAAGATTTCTCCCTCATCACCCGAGAATTCAAGAAGTTCCTCAAGATGAGGAATCAAAGAAAGAGAGACGGCTCCTCCTCCAGGCATCAGAAGAAAAATTATTCTTCTGAAAGGTATGCTTCTAAACCGAACAAACATCGCTCCTCTGACATTATTTGTTTTGGATGCAATAAGCCAGGACACGTCGTGGCCGACTGCCATCAAGGCAAGAGAGAAAAGGGGAAGGGAGAGGAGCACAAGTCCTCTAGAGATAAGAAGAAAGAGAGGAGTTACATCGCCAAAAAGCCAAAGACACTGAGTGAGTCTGATTCCCCAGACTCCAGTGATGATGAGGAAGCCTACTTCGGGCTGGTGGGTCGCTCCGACTCAGAAGGAGAATGCCCCCCATTTACTGGGAAGGTAAAAGCTCACACCCTCTCTCCGACTCTGAATCTGATCCTGAGTCTCAGGATGATGACCCTGAGGATAGCCCTTCGGCCCATGAAGCGGAGCTCCTCGAGAAGTATGAGCTTCTGCTCAACACTTTCGAGTAGTGCCGTAGGATATTGAAGGCTGAGAAAAAGGAAGTGAAATTCCTTAAGGGTGAGAGTGTCTCCCTAAGGGAAGAGATCACCAGTTTGATCTCTCTCCGACAGGAGCACCTAGACCTGACTTCAAAGCATTCAGAGTCTCTTAAGCTCCTTGATCTTAAGCAGGAGGAAGTCGACAAGTTGGAAGAACAACTTGCGGCAGAAAGGAAGATCGTCAAGAGCTTCTCTATGCCAAAAATAGTTCTTCCATTAGTTGATACCTTCTCTGCTCAGGCCAAAGAAGCAGTCTTGGGGCATGTAGGGGTATTCGGTTCCTCATCCAGGAGAAACAGGAACCAGAGAAAGAATAAGGCCGCCAAGAAGGCCTCTGCTGCTGAAAAGGGAAAGGCCCCACTCAGTCCTGTTGCGTTCAGAAAGCCTAGCTTTCCCTGCAACCAACATGACTTTGAGTCAACCTTTGGTCATCATTTCCGGCCCTCGGTTGCAAAGCCAAAGAGCCGATATGATGGTTGGACTTTTCCCCGCAACTTCGGTGAGAGTGTCTTCAAGGCACCTTATGAGGAAATCCACATGAGAAATTATGGTCAATTCTCTAGTGGCCATAATAGAAAGCAGGCACCAAAAGCCAAGCCTGTTATACTGAAGGAACAGAAGGTGAAGAAGTCATGTGACTGCAATCACTATGATGCCTCCTCCTCCAGATCCAAAGCCCCGGCTGTACCCACCATTCCCAGGGTAAAGCAGGAGCCTAGGAAGAGGTACAACAGATTTGACTGTTGGTGTTGTGGCAAAGTCGGTCACTTTGTCGTGGATTGTTGGTTTAATCTGAGGTATAACGAGACTCCTTATGTTAGCAATGCGAGGCCGACCACTCGTAGGGTTAACCACCCGAGGGGGAGTATGCTAACCAAGAATCTAGGACCCAAGTTCGATTGGGTTCCTAAGGGAAATTAATTTTGTTTTGCAGGAATGTCCAAAGGCCACCAAAACTCTAATATGGTACTTGGACAGTGGATGCTCCCGGCATATGACTGGGACAAGAAGCCTGCTGCGTGATTACACTCTAGTCGAGAATGGACCCAAAGTCATCTTTGGGGGGTCAGATCGAGGAGTCACCAGAGGTTATGGTATGATTTCCAACGGTATAATCTCTATCACCGACGTGGCTTATGTTGAAGGGTTAAACCATAACCTGATCAGTGTAAGTCAGTTATGTGATAAAGGTTATGACGTTAAGTTCTGCAAGGATAAATGCCTGATAATCTCATGTGCCTCTTCTGAGACGGTATTAACAGGCATTAGGAGCAGAAATATCTTCTGCTTAAATTTTCTTAGTTTAGATTCATCTACCCCCGTATGCCTAGTGGCAACAGGCAGTGCATCTCTTTGTGAACAATGGCACAAGAGATTGACACATATTAATTTCAAAACAATTAGTATGCTGTTTTCCAAAAACTTAGTAAGGGATGCTCCCGTTATCAAGTGCATCAAAGATAGCCCTTGTTCTGCATGCCAGATGGGCAAACAGACTTGGGCTACCTTTAACAGCATTACAGACAAATACTCTTCCCGATGTCTTTATCTTCTGCATATGGACTTGTTTGGTCCAATGCAAGTTCATAGATTGGGAGGCAAGTCCTATACGCTAGTGATAGTTGATGATCACTCTCGGTTTACATGGGTGTTCTTCTTGAAACGACAGTCAGATACGTTTGACATCTTCACTAGTTTTGTCAAGCAGGTTCAGAACGAATTTAACTGCTCAGTGGTCAAAATCAGAAGTGACCATGGAACAGAATTCGAATTTGGTGCTATGACAGAGTTTTGTGAAGAACAAGGTATCTTTCATGAGTTTTCCTCCCCGCGCACTCCTCAGCAAAATGGAGTTGCGGAGAGGAGAAATAGAACACTCATTGAAGCTTGCACGACAATGTTGAAAGACGCTTCTCTCCCAGAATACTTCTGGGCAGAGGCGGTCAATACGGCTTGTCATGTACAAAACCGAGCATTGATCAACAAGAATCATCGTAAGACGCCTTATGAGCTACTGAGAGGCAGGAAACCAACCATGTCCTACTTGAGGATCTTTGGTTGCAGATGCTATGTACTGAATAATGGGAAGTGCCCGCGTACTAAATTTGGTGAAAAATGCTTCGAAGGCATATTCATGGGCTATAGTACCCACAGTCGGGCATATAGGGTCTTCAATAAGAAAACCCTAGTGGTAGAAGAATCAATCAATATTGTATTTGATGAAGGAAGCTTGCTTAACAGCAATTCTTCCAGCGGTATTCTTGAAGATGCAGGTGCACGACTTGAACAGCTGAGTCTCGATGAGACCGCTAAAGATGAAACTCCTAAGTACGTCAAAGTTTCCACCTCAACGTCAACTGGAAATGTTGAAGATCAAAATGGAGCAAATCTCTTAGAAGAAGGAGAAGGCCAAGAAGTAGTCGAAGCTCCATACGCCAGACTTCTAGAGCTCCGACACGTGAGGGATCATCCTAGAGATCAGATCATCGGAGATCCTCGTGACGGTGTCAGAACTCGAAGAGGTACTATTAACGAGATTTTGCATCTTAGCTTCCTGTCACAGGTTGAGCCAAAGAAGTTCGACGAGGCGAACAAAGATGCGACATGGATTTTGGCCATGCAAGATGAACTGCATCAATTCAAACGATGCAACGTTTGGACGTTGGTTCCTAGACCACAAAAGCAGAATGTGATTGGCACCAAGTGGATCTTCAGAAACAAACTGGATGAACATGGTTTCATCATAAAGAACAAGGCCAGGCTGGTGGCTCAAGGTTACAGACAGGAGGAGGGGATTGACTTCGACCAGACCTTTGCACCAGTGGCAAGGCTCGAGGCAATCAGATTGTTCCTGGCGTATGCTTCGCATAAAGGATTCGCAGTCTATCAAATGGATGTGAAATCAGCATTCTTAAACGGAGACCTGAAAGAGGAAGTATACGTCGCTCAACCCCCAGGTTTTGTCAATCCTACTTATCTCAATCATGTATATTTTCTTAATAAAGCTCTATATGGTTTAAAACAAGCTCCACGAGCTTGGTATGAGACTTTATCTAGTTTTTTTTCTTGAGAACAAGTTCTCTAGAGGTAAAATAGATAAGACATTATTTCTCAGGGAAGTCAAAGGCAAGATTTTGCTGGTGCAAATCTATGTCGATGACATTATATTCGGCTCAACGGACAACAATATTTGCAAAAAGTTTTCTAAACTTATGCAAGGAAAGTTTGAAATGAGCAGTATGAGAGAGCTAAAGTATTTCTTGGGACTTCAAGTGAAACAGTCTGAGGATGGAATCTTCATCTCTCAGACGAAGTTCACAAATGAACTCCTCAAGAAATTCGATATGGAGAATGCAACCTCTATGAGGACTCCAATGAGATCCACTATGTCTCTGGATAAGGATGAGAAAGGTAAACCTTTCGATGAAACCAAATACAGAAGCATCATTGGATCCCTACTCTACCTTACTGCCAGTAGACAGGATATCATGTTCTCCACATGTGTCTGTGCCAGATATCAGGTGAACACTAAGGAATCTCACTATGTCGCTGCAAAGCGAATTCTAAGATACCTTAAAGGTACTCCCAATCTTGGCTTGTGGTACCCGAGAAACAATGATGTCGAGCTAATAGGTTTTTCAGATGCTGATTTTGCAGGGAGTAGGGATGACAGGAAAAGCACTTCCGGGACGTGTCAATTCCTCGGAAGAAGGCTTATCTCATGGAACAGCAAGAAGCAGAATTGTGTAGCAACCACCACAGCAGAGTCTGAGTACATCTCGGCAGGCAGCTGTTGCACACAACTCCTATGGATCAAAAACCAGTTAGCCGACTACGACCTTCAGTTCAAGGAAGTACCAATATACTGCGACTCCTCCAGTGCAATTGCAATTGCAAACAATCCGGTATCGCACAGCAGAACGAAGCATATTGAAGTGTGATACCACTTCATTCGGGAGCACGTGGAGAACAAGGACATCTCTCTCTGTTATGTCCCCACGGACAAGCAGATTACAGATATTTTCATAAAGCCCTTAGACGAAGCCAAGTTCAGTCTTTTCAAAACTGAATTGGGGATGCTAAACTATGAGGAATGAAAACTACAGAAGCTCCACGCTCGTGCATCTAGGGGGAGCCTCTGCCAGGAACTCAAGTGTGAGCACAGGTGCAAGAACTGAGGGGGAGCAAGGGGTCAAATACAACAGACCCAGATTTGCAGAAGCCGAAAAGGGGGAGATTACCCTCTCGGCTCAGGCTAAGGTGGCTCCATGGCTCCAAGTTTGCTCTCAAGAACTTGGTATTGGTAATGAATATCTCTCTCATCTCAATTTTAAGTTTATGATTTTCATTCTCATACGCTCTATTCACCTTAGCTTGTAGGGTTTAGGCTTCTTCAAATAGGGGGAGATTGTTGGGTATTGTATCCACAACGTACCTGATTTGAAGAAGCCCCTGAACAAGCTAAGGTAAATAGACAATGTATTTGATGAAATCTTTCAAGTTGTGCTTGCAGTTATTCCACGCTAAGTACACACCAATGTCAGGGTGTAGTAGGTCAATATACACGGGTCTGCGCGACGTAATCCCTCGTTGAGCAGATCAGTGTGTTGGCATACGTGTACTCTCTCTATTGGAGTGTACTTATTTTCAAGTACAGGGCTATGATAATGCAAGAGCAGACAAGGAGCAAGGATGGGTCAAAGAGCAGCTCATGGGTGGAAAGACAAAGAATCGTCAAGTATTAATCGACGAGAATCACCAAGTGATTCTCGCTGAATCGTCGAGAATCACTGGCTGATTCTCGCCGTCTCTATTCAGCTAAATCAGAGCATGCAAATCTGTCGCTAAGTCAAAATCGTCGAGAATCACTGGCTGATTCTCGCCGAATCGACGAGAATCACCTTCGATTCTCGCCGAATCGACGAGAATCACCTTCGATTCTCGCCAATTTTGCCTTAGGCGAATTTCTGAAGCTCGCTGGACCGGATCAAATGTTAAGGCGCTGTTTTGAACCGGTTTTAGGGTTTCTTCTGGTGGGACCCACAACGGTCATATAGAAGTATTCTACTGTATAAATACTCGCGTATTTTTGAACAGTAAGATAACAAGATTTGAAAAAAAAAACGAAGCCGAGCCGCCGACGTGACCTAGATCGCGAAACCTGCTCCGCCGCCGTCGCCGCTCGTGCCAGTAGATCGTCGGCCTTTTGATCGTGGTTTCTTCCAGATCTCTCGATGACAGAAGCTCAGCCAAGCACAGCGTCTCACATGTCTAACCAGAGATCCTTTGTCTCTTGATTCGTTGATCGGGAAAACCTTCCCCTTCCGAATCGATCGAGACGATCGATCCTAGTGTGACCGTTCGAGGACCTTGCTAGCTTTGCTACGAAGATTGAATCTCCAAAGAACAGCCGCAGCACTCCGTTGTCGCCGCCGATCCCGAGAACCAAGCCGCCGCCCTTCTTGTCGCCGCCGGTTTCGGGAGAGATTCTCTCCAAGTTAGATCTAGGGTTGTGGACTCTTCGTTGACTACAAGAACACGTCATTGAACGAAGAGGGACACCTTAGTCTCCATAAGTTGTTTTTTATTTCTTATACAATCTATTTTCAATTTCTTTGTAAAGGAACGTTGGTTCCTAGTTGTAAGGGTTGGGTGCAACCCGTGTTGTGGGAGTGGTGACTCCTACGTGTGGAAGGGTTCCTTCCGTTAGTGCAAGAATTGGATTTCAATCCTATTGGTGAAGTGACCGAGTCGTCCCTGGTTGGGAGATAGGTCGAAGGGGGAAAGTGGATGTACCCAAATCGGGGAACCACTATAATTTGCTTGTGTCCTTTCTGTGCTGTGTTGTATTGTTTTCTTGTGCAGGTACGATTTTAATTCCTCAAAAACGCTGCAAGACACCTATTCCCCCCCCCATAGGTGAAGGTAGTAGACACTAAGTGGACTTTCAGATCTTCATCCAACTCCGTTGCCCGTCGAACTCGGTCCGCAAGGTCACATTGCACCTCCGCCCAGTTCAAACATGCATTGGCAGTGGCATTCTTGTCAACACAATAAATCTCTAACGCTTCCAGCTCCTGGATGAGACGTTCATCATGTCTTTGCAACCAAGCTACTCTTGCCGGAATCCGCCGACTCAAGGCATCCGCGAAAACATTCTCCTTCCCGGGAGTATAATGAATCTCAAAGGTGTAGTCCCCGAGGAACTCCAACCACCTTCGTTGTTGCATATTCAAGTCCTTCTGCTCTAATAGGTACTTCAGGCTTTTGTGATCTGTATAGATCTCCACCTTCACACCATAAAGATAGTGTCGTCACAGCTTTAGTGCAAAAATCATCGCCATCAATTCAAGATCATGGACACGATAGTTCCGCTCGTGCACTTTCATCTGGTGTGAGCCATAAGCAATCACCTTTCCATTTTGCAGAAGCACACAGCCTAAGCCGCTTCCTGAAGCATCACTATAGATTACAAATCCATCGGTACCACATGGCGTTGACAACACGGGCGCCGTGGTCAATCGACTCTTCAGCTATTCAAAAGCTCGCGCGCACTCTGGCGACCAAACGAACTTCTGTTCTTTTTGCGTCAACGTGGTTAGCGGTAAAGCGATCCGTGAGAAGTTTGCAACAAATCTTCGATAGTAGCCCGCTAGTTCAAGGAAGCTCCGTACCTCGGCCACTGAAGACAACACTGGCCACTCTTCTATGGCCCTTATCTTCGTTGGATCCACAACTATGCTCGCTCCACTCACCACATGGCCCAGAAAAGCCACCGACGATAGCCAAAACTCGCACTTCGAGAACTTGGCATAGAGCTGATTCTGCCTCAATGTATTCAACACCAACCGCAAATGTTTCTCATGATTGACTTCCGATCTCGAGTACACCAGGATATCACCAATGAACACTATCACGAACAGATCTAGGTACTCGCGGTATATTTGGTGCATCAAGTCCATAAATACCGAAGGCACATTACACAGCCCAAACAGCATGACCGTGAACTCGTAGTGCCCGTACCGTGTTCCAAATGCGGTTTTGGGAATATCTTCTTCCCGAATTTTCAATTGGTCATAACCAGATTTCAAGTCCAACTTCGAGTAGATGGACGATCTCACTAACTGATCAAACAACTCATCAATCCGCGGAATCGGATGTTTATTCTTCTTCACAAAAAGCACAGGGGCGCTCCAAGGAGACAGGCTTGGGCGTATATAACCATGCTCCATCAATTCCTGTAATTGGACTTTCAACTCCGCCATTTACTTAGGCGCGACGCGATATGGCGAGCGGGCCACAGGTTTCGCACCTGGTACCAACTCGATCGTGAAGTCAATCTCTCGCTAGGGTGCTAGCCCAGGGAGATACTTGGGAAACACATCTGCAAATTCTGACACAATCAGAACATCACCCACACTGGCCTTAGGCTCAACAGCCTGAATTAAGGCGAAGTAGCACTCCGCACCCTTCCGAACAGCCTTCAAGACTTGGAGTGCTGACAACAACGTCCCGCCCACTCCTCGTATACCCGCAAACTTTGTCTCCTGTTCGGTATTCTGGCCCAACGTGATTTCTTTGGACTGGCAATCAATCATGGCATGCTGCTCCGCAAGCCAATCCATACCAAATATCACGTCGAATTCCGATATCGGCAATATAGATGCAGTCAAATTAAAATCCCGACTTCTTATTTGGACCGCCACATCGTAAGCTTGATCCGCAAGCATCCAACAGTCATTCGGCAACACCACTCTGAAGCTATCTGTCTTCACACGACTAGGTATTCCAAGTCGCGTTATAAACTCGCGAGACAGAAAAGAATGTGATGCACCTGTATAAAATAGTGCTCGCGCCAGCGTGTCCCGAATCATCACAAAACCTGTGACAATCATGTCACACACACAAGCCGCATCCATAGAGGAATTAAGCAAAACATACAAGTAATAAAATACTCAAACACTACACTCGTACCTGTGACGACGTCACTCCGCTTGATGGCCTCCTGCAGGCCAAGATTGTAGACTCGGGGCTGCGCCTGAGAGGCAGAGGAGTCCACCACCGCCTTTCCTTTTTCCCCATATGACGCTCCCGCCTTCTTTTCACTCTTTGGCGGCACCCAACAATCTCGAGCTATATGCCCCACCCGGCCACAATTGAAGCACGTACGAGTATCCGGCTTGGAGATGGCTCCCGACGTTGCTCCTGATGCAACAGAAGAAGGAGCTTGTCCCGCCGTCTTGGGCCTCTTGCCCCATTTCTTCTTATAGAATGACTTCGTCGGTCAGGGCACTTTAAACTCCGGTTGTGACACAGCCAATGCCCTCTTACCTTGCACTCTCTTCATGTCTTTTTCCAGCGCGCTTGCAGTGTCGACCAACGCCTGGAAGCCTTGGTTCACAGAACTAGAAAGCAGGAACCTCAGCTCGTCCCGTAGTCCTTCGTAGAACCTATTCGTCTTTCTCTGCTCATCAGCAAATATCGAACCCACATACCACCCTAAGCGTGTAAACTCATGCAGGTAAGCTTCCACACTGCCATCCCCTTGCGTCAGCCTTTAGAATTCATTCTCCATGGCAATCCGTTGTGTCGCAGGAAGGTTCTTCGCTAGGAAGAGTCGAGAGAATTCTTCCATCGATACTTGTGTTAAGGGACGACCCGCCAAGTGATGCAGCTCCATCTCGTCCCACCACAGTCTAGCCCTCCTTCAAGAAGGAAGGTAGCTAAGGTGACTTTCTGATGCTCCTCCGTTCTAATCGCCGTCATGATCCGCTTGATGTGTGATAACCAATCCTCAGCCTGTGCAGCAACTCCCACTCCCGAGAACGTCGGCGGGTGAAAACTCATAAACCGCGTCAACTGCTTCTCAGCGGCTCGAGGTTTCACAGGCACAACAGGTTCTGGCCTCGCCTCCAACTGTTCTGGCCGCACGGCTGGCTGTGCCTGTCCTTGCGCCTGCCCAACCGGATGTCCTTGAACCATCGCAAACAAAGCCCCAGCAATTTGTCGCACGGTTTCTACAGACGGCGAAGGTGTAGGCACCTCAGTTGGTGTCGTACTTTCATCTGAACGCTGGGGCTTCGATTGCCCCACACCACTCCGAGTCACCTAAAGGGGACAAGACACACACATTAGCGGCCTTACACAAGCAAACAACACAAAATAGGAACACGCAGGTTCCTCGAACACAAGAATTTGCATTCCTATCATGGAAATTCAAGAGTTCAAATGTGTTACCGTGGTTTGCACAGACACGTGCTCGCCACCCCACAAAAGAAGTCGACCACGACTTCGAGAGGGAAAGACCAAGACAGCTGATACCAAAAATGTAACAACCACATCCGTTCATATACTATATACTAGAAGGTCCGGCCGGGGCCCCACATCATATACCACAAAACAGACGATGAGGCTACAGAGTGATACCAGAGTAGCGTAGCGCACCTAACACATTGCATTCTAGCGGAAGCCTATACACTTGAACTCCTCTCTTGCATGTCAAATATATAAAACTCCACATTTTATAGATTATAGGAATGTCTTACAACATGTAAACATCGTTGGCCTTATGGCCTTACAGAGCTTTCAAACAGTGGCCCAAACATTGGCACGCAGGCCGGCCACATCAAAAGAAAATATAATATGTACATTCACAATAGCCTTCGAGGGCTAGCAGCGGCAGCAGAAAAAGCAGTAGGGACTTCAACCCTTATGCGTCCCGCTCGGTTCTCCAGCACCTGCATAGGGACATTCCACCCAAAGGTGGCAAACAGAGGCAACGGTCAACATTCAGCTGACCAAATTATAACGACCCTACCTCTTTTTCGGGGTAGTGGTATCCTTCCCTGCAGGCATAGCATCACAAGCATGTATATATATATCTCATATCATGTGCTTTCACGCACACATGCCATCACAACCGTTAGCCACCCGGCCCAACGGTCCGTGCACTCAGGACACATTCTTGGTGTACTGGCAAATCAGTTGCCCACCACCGTATTAGGGTCACAGCCCAACGGTAACTCACTTGAGCATTTACTCCATGGCGTGCAGCCGGAGTTCATTCTAGTAGTAATGCACTGGGATGGGCCCGTAGCCCCCCATTGTGTCATGGCACACAGGCCTACGACTCTCGCTATGCGCTCCAACAGACCGCGCTTTCTGGTCTCACGTCGGACGGACATAACGCAGGTCGGATCCTCCACCCTCCGTTGCTCAAATCGTCTTGTCATCACCGAGTACGGCGTACTCGCGGATATAAAAGGCGCGGGTCGGTCTCACCAATCCTGTTCTGGCGTTCAAGCTTGGGTATTTCTCTTACACCCATTCATATTACAACATCAGCGGGTCTTTCCTGGGCACACCAGTACTTCCTGCTACTCTCTTCGCGGGTGGACACCGCAAATAACACAAATGTCAGGGGTCTTTCCTGGCTACCATGCCAGTACTTCCTGTTACTCGCTTCACAGGTGGACTCCCCATGAACATTAAGCATTATAAAGGGTATTTCCTAGAAATCCAATCCAGTACTTCCCGCGACTTCCTTTCACAGGCGAACCCAATAACACAAGCAGCACAAGCATTCTATGGGTATTTTCCAGGATTACCACTCCAGTACTTCCTGCTACTTTATTTCACAGGTCCAACCCGTTGACTCCTAAACTACGCATTTATCATAGAGACTTCTCCAGTTCGTATGCAACATCACCAATCCAGACCAACCTGTCCAGATGGGCTTCACCCAGCATGCCTATTTCGTACTCCATTTCCGAATCTATATGCCAACCAAGGGGATTTCATGAATCCACCCAAAGACTCCAGAACTCAGCCACCTTTTGGTGGGGGAATCACATACATATACCAAAAAGGAAGCCTTCACATGGCTAGGAAGAAAAGTCGTTACGCTTGAAGACCTCTTTGGTGCCATGAGCTCTAAGCTGGCTCGAACGACTCACAAGAGCTTTTCCTCTGCAATGTCGGCCTCGAAGCTCTCGTCGGTAAACCGCAGCACCACCGGTGATCAGCCCCCTCTCCTCATCCTCCTTCTTCCTTTCTCTTTCTCTCTCTAGAAGTGTAGTAAGAGAAAGTCAAAAGCCAAATGAGTTTCCCCAACCCATTCTTGGCCTTAAGAAGACAGGGAGGCATCTCAGCCCTTGGATCCAGGCTGAAGGAATGGAGGGCCACGATTTCACCCAAAATCATAAATTTTGCCTGACACGGCCTGTGACACGCCCGTGTCCATGGCCATATTCCCTAAGCGGTGCTCAACCGACTTATCCAACCCAGTGACACACCCATGTGATGCGCCCGTGTCATGGGCCGTGTCACCCGACACGCCTGCAGATACGCCCGTGTCTGTGGCCGTGTTTATCAGGCTGAAAAATCTCAAAATCACCCGAGACTCACACGGCCTGTGACACGCCCGTATCCCAGGTCGTGTGCCCATACACGGCACTAGACACGCCCCAGCTCAAATTCGTCGGGCTGAGTTCGTCGACCGCGCTAACATGCCCTGTGACACGCCGTCGTATCCTAAGCACTTGACGACCGTCAACCAAATTTTGTCGACCACTCGTCGACACACTCGTCGAATGCAGGACACTCCCTGGGACACGCCCGTGTCCCAGGCCGTGTCACCCCAAAACTGAGCCTGCTGAAAAATGGGCTGTTACACGAGGATCCATTTTGCGATGCGCTGGTCATCCAGACCCTCATCGAAAATTTTACCATCTCCCGCATCCTCGTCGACAATGGAAGCTCCATCAACATCGTCTTTAAGAAGGCGTTTAACGCAATGAAGGTGAAGGCGAAGAGGGTGTTGGCCTCAGATGGGCACTTGTTCGGATTTTCAGGGGAGAGAAAGGAAGTAGAGGGAGGAGTAGGCCTCCATGTCACCCTGGGGGGAAGTCAAGGCACTACAGGTTCGTCATCGTGGATGCCCCCAGCAGTTACAGAGCCATCTTAGGGAGGCCCCTTATCAGTGTCTTTCGTTGTGTCCCCTCATCATTCCATTAGTGCTTGAAGTTCAATGCCTATGGGATTTAGGTCAGGGTCAGGGGGGACCCCAAAGTGACGCATGACTGCTACGTCACCGTCGTGAACTCCATCTCTTGGCAGGAGGGAGCCGAGGAGATGGAGCGAAGGATGGAGGAGGCAGAACAGGAAGCTGGCAGGGAGGAGCTGGAGGCGGAGGGCTGCGTCGTGGTAGAGACAACAGGAGGAGATCAGGAGGAGTCGGCCGAGGCAATGGCCATGGAAGAAGAGGTGGAGGTAGAGGCCCTCGTCCCGGAGGGGAGGGCTGTTGAAGAATGGGGGGAGCAGTCCCGGTTGGAAGCTGCGGAAGAGGTGGTGGAGCTAGAGGTCCATACCCGAGAAGGCAGGGCGGAGAAGGTCCGCGTCAGCGGAGGGCTGACTCCGGAGGACCAAGGCAGGATGCTGGAATGCATCTAGAAGAACATGGACATATTCGCATGGAGCGCCGCAGAGATGCCGGGGGTTGACGCGGATGTGGCTTGCCACCGCCTCAACTTGGACCCATGAACACGCCCCATCCAACAAAAGAAGAGGTCCACTGCGAACAAGCTGGCGGAGCCCATCAAAGAGGAGGTGGCGAAGCTTCTCAAGGCCGGCTTCATATCCGAGATCCAATACCCCGGCTGGGTCTCAAATGTAGTCATGGTGAAAAAAGGGGACGGCCGGTGGCGTATGTGTATCGATTTATCCTTGCTTAATAAATCTTGTCCTAAGGACTGTTATCCATTGCCTCGGATCGACGCGCTGGTTGACTCAGCCGTTGGTTTTTCTGTGATGAGTTTTTTAGATGCATTTTCATGTTATCATCAAATCAGGATGCACCCCCCGGACGTCAAAGATGTCTCGTTCATCACCGGGGATGGATGCTACTGTTACAAGATGATGCCCTTCGGGCTAAAGAACGCAGGGCGACCTATCAAAAGATGATGGACAGGGTTTTCAAGGAACAAAAAGGGAAGAACCTAGAGGTGTATGTGGATGATCTTATGATCAAGAGTCAGGATGTGGACTCTCACCTCCAGGACCTAGAGGAGACCTTCGCTACCCTGTGCAGGTACAAGAAGCGTTTGAACCCCGTGAAGTGTGTCTTCGGGGCTAGCAGGGGGAAGTTCTTGGGGCACCTCCTCACCCCAGCGGGAGTCGAGCCGAATCTTGATAAGGTCAGGGCTATCATGGAGCTGGGATCACCGCGGAACACGAAGGAGGTGCAGCGGCTGACAGGGAAGCTGACAGGGCTAAGTAGGTTTCTCTCCCGGGCAAGGGAAAAGTGCTCTCCCTTTTTCAAAACACTAAGGGGTGGTCAGAAGTTCGAATGGACCAAGAAGTGAGAGGAGGCATTCCAGGCCCTCAAGATGCAGTTGACCCAGGCTCCGCTGCTCCAAGGGCTAAATGAGGGGGAGGACCTGTTTTTGTATCTCGGGATCGGGGTGGAGGCCTTGAGTTCCGTCCTAGTTCGTGAAGAGGGGAAGAAGCAACTCCCTATATATTACGTGAGTCGGGTCCTAAGGAAGGCCGAGCTCCGTTATCCAATTTTGGAGAAGCTGGCCTTCGCCCTGGTCATCTCAGCCCGAAGGCTGCGACCCTATTTCCAGGCACACTCAATCCGAGTGGTGACTGACCACCCCCTCTGCAACATCTTCGAGGGGGTGGAGCATTCTGGCAGGCTGGCCAAATGGTCGGTGGAGTTGAGTGAGTTCGACGTCTCCTTCGTCCCCCGCCTCTCGATCAAAGCTCAAGCGATGGCCGACTTCTTGGCCGATTATATGATTGAGGTAGCAGAGGAAGAGCTCACTCGCCCGACTCCTTGGAAGGTGAAGGTGGATGGCGCCTCGGGGAGACATTCCCTAGGAGTGGGGGTGATCTTGGAGAGTCCCCAGGGAACTAGAACTGAACAGACGGTGCACTTTCCCATAACCAACAATCAGGCCGAGTATGAGGCCGTGATAGCAGGGCTGCGCCTAACCAGGGAGCTGGGGGTGTCGGACGTGGAGGTCCTTACTGACTCCATGGTGGTAGCTTCCCAGATCAACGGGGTGTTCGAGGCGAGAGAGCCTACCATGCGGCTATACTTGGCCAAAGTAAAAGGAGTCATTGGCACGTTCCAAACTTTCTCCATCCAACACGTACCCCTGGAGGAGAATGAGCAGGTAGATCAGCTCGCAAATCACGGTCCTCGGGTGGGGGGTACCATCACCGACCTATTCCGCCCCTACATCGAAGAAGGAGAGCTTATGGAGATAGACCAGTGTCCTTCATGGATGGACCCGGTTGTAACTTTCCTTTCCACGGGAGAGTATCCGGAGTGGGTAGACAAGAAAAAGCTCAGGCACAAGTTGGCATACTACCTCCTCCAGGACAGACAGTTGTACAGAAAGACTCTCTCGGGGATGTTGGCTTGATGCGTGACCGAGAGGGAAGTGCAAAGAATCTTGGAAGAAGTCCACTCCGGAGAGTGTGGGAGTCACTCCGGGAGTCGGACCCTGGAAGGGAGGATTGTCAGGCAGGGGTACTTCTGTCCCACCCTGAGTCGTGATGCAACGGAGTTCACAAGAAAGTGCCATAAATGCCAGTTGTTTGCTCCCCTCCAGCTACAGCCATCTCAGCGACTCAAAAGTATCACAGCCCCCTGGCCCTTTGCCATTTGGGGAATGGATTTGGTTGGACCGTTCCCCCAGGCCATTGGGCAGAGGAGTTTCCTACTGGTGATGATCGATTATTTCTCCAAGTGGTTGGAAGTGAAGGCGCTGGCCAAGATAACTTCCCAGGTCATCAGGAACTTCGTGTGGGGGGAGATCATCTGCCGCCATGGGCTCCCTCAGGCCATTTTCACGGACAATGGGCCCCAGTTTGCCAACGCAGAATTTACCAGCTTCTACGAGCAGCTTGGGATCGACCTCAGGTTCGCCTCGGTCCACCACCCCAGGAGCAACGGGCAGGTGGAAGCCGCGAACAAGATCATTGTCAACCTCCTAAAGAAGAAGGTGGAAAATCTGAAGGAGAGCTGGGTGGAACAGCTTCCCGCGGTTCTCTGAGCCTTGATGACCACCCCCAACACAGCTACCGGAGAGACCCCCTTCAAGCTCTCTCATGGGTGCGAGGCAGTGCTCCCCGTGGAATTTGAAGTTCAGACACCTCGAGTTGTTGCGGTCAGGGAAGGCAGGGAAGAATGTCAGGCTGAGAATGAGGAGGAGCTGCGACTCTCCCTTGACATGCTGGAAGAACTACGGGATCTTTCCGCCCTCCGGCAAGAAGAGGTGAAGAGGCGGATGACCAAATACTTTGACAAGCACGTCAGAGTCAAGCAATTTGTGGAGGGGGACTTGGTGCTGAAGAAGGTGGATGCAGCGGGGAGGTCGGCAACCGTGGGGAAGCTCAACCCCAGCTGGGAAGGTCCATTTATTGTTAAAGAAGCTTTGAGATCATGGGGTATCGACTCCAAAATATGGAGGGCGAGACCCTAAGTCTCCCCTGGAGTGGTGACGACTTAAAACACTTTTTTCCTTAAATCATGTAAGTGGTGCTTTGATTTTTAATAATAAAAGGTCTTTAACACGACAATGCTGTCGCAGTGAGTTTGCCTGAAAAAGTGAAGTGTACTCGGACCCCGACCAGATCTCGCTGTCAGGCTCTCACCTAGCTGGCAGGGCTGTAAGTCACTCGGTATCATCCTTAGACCTCGAGCAGATCCAGCTGTCAGGCTCCCACCTAGCTGGCAGGGCTGGAAGTCACTCGATGGTATCAGCCTTGGACCCCGAGCAGATCCCGCTGTCAGGCTCTCACCTAGCTGGCAGGGCTGAAAGTCACTCGATATCATCCTTAGACCTCGAGCAGATCCCGTTGTCAGGCTCTCACCTAGCTGGCAGGGCTGGAAGTCACTCGATGGTATCAGCCTTGGACCCCGAGCAGATCTCACTGTCAGGCTCTCATCTAGCTGGCAGGGCTGGAAGTCACTTGGTGTAATCCTTAGACCTCGAGTAGATCCTGCTGCCAGGCTCTCACCTAGCTGACAAGGCTGGAAGTCACTCGATGGTGTCAGCCTTGGACCCCGAGCAGATCCCGTTGTCAGGCTCTCACCTAGCTGGCAGGGCTGGAAGTCACCCGGTGTCATCCTTAGACCTCGAGCAGATCCCGCTATCAGGCTCTCACCTAGCTGGCAGGGCTGGAAGTCACTCAATGGTATCAGCCTTGGAACTCGAGCAGATCTCGCTGTCAGGCTCTCACCTAGCTGGCAGGGCTGGAAGTCACTCAGTGTCATCCTTAGACCTCGAGCAGATCCCGCTGTCAGGATCTCACCTAGCTGGCAGGGCTGGAAGTCACTCGATGGTGTCAGCCTTGGACCCCGAGCAGATCCCGCTGTCAGGCTCTCACCTAGCTGGCAGGGCTGGAAGTCACTCGGTGTCATCCTTAGACCTCGAGCAGATCCCGCTGTCAGACTCTCACCTAGCTGGCAGGGCTGGAAGTCACTCGATGATATTGGCCCGGGACCCTGAGCAGATCCCGCTGTCAGGCTCTCACCTAGCTGGCAGGGCTGGAAGTCACTCAGTATCATCCTTAGACCTCGAGCAAATCCCGCTGTCAAGCTCTCACCTAGCTGGCGAGGCTGGAAGCCCCTCGGGAAAGTCCTACACTCTCCGGGTAGTGCCTAACAAGCTCTTCTAAAGATAAGAGGGGAGAGCTCGGCATGGGCAAGCTCGGGCTCGCCAATTCACCCCAGTCTCGGCAGAAGGGTGGTAAGCTAAGACCCGGGACCTCGCTAGGAGGAGGTGGGTCCCGCCGGGCCGCCCCGTCCCCCCACTGTTTCACTCAGGAAAATTTGGTGAATTTGGTTTCCAGATTGGCAAGATTATGGGATGCCCACAAGCAAGTTGAGGCGAATCCTGAGAATTGGCGAGCCAGGCCCTTGGACCTCGCTAAGGGGAGGCAAATCCCGCCAAGACGCCCCGCCCCCACGTTATTTTACTTAGAGAAATTATAGTGAACTTGAATTTTTGTTGAAATAAGGCCATGGACAGCTCGCGAGAAAGCTGTGGCGAGCCCTGGGGATTGCCGAACTCTCAAAAGGTGCTCTCAGGGAGGAGTCCTAGCAATTATTCTACTCGAAGTCTATCTACGCGAGGTCGCCTGGGGAAGGGCTCGCGAACAGGCAGAACGCAGCAAGGACAAAAAATAGAAAAAAGAAAAAAGAAGAGAACGGCTTGACTATAATCAAAAATCTATTTCATTTAACAGTGATGTTTACAGGTAGAGCTCGCCTCAGTGAGTAAACAAAAGAAAATATATGCGCTTAGACCTCGCCCCTCCCCCCCCCCCCCCCGCCAGATGGTGGTCCTTCCCTTTGTCTGACTGGTCCAGGAAGCCCTTCCCAAACAGCGCGTCCAGACTGTCTTCCTTCTCGCTGGGAGGCGTCACCGGGAACAGGCTCGACATCAGGTCACGGGCCGAGATCTCGTCGCATCCCTCCGCCAGCACTCCAGTGTCCTTCATCATATGAAGGGTACATTCGGCGGCCTGGATGGAGTTGATTCGCAGCCTCTCGATGAGGCCGGCCTCACCAAAAATCCTTGGCCTCTTGTAGGGGAGGGTAGGATCGGCGCCGCTGGGCGGGAAGAAGATCTCCGCCTGGCGGCGGACCTCGCGGTTGAGGTGCTGATTCTCCTCTTTCAGCTTCGCATTCGTCCCCTCCAGCTCGGCAAGCCGGACGCGAAGCTGGCCGATCTCTTCCTCCTGCTCGGCATTGCGAGCCCGCAGCTCCCCGGCGGCCTTGACATCCTGACAGAAGAAGAGTTCATTAGTGGCAGTGCAAAATATTTCAAGTAAAAGAGGGAAGAGGAAGCCCGATACTCACCAACCCGCCGACGGCCTGGGCGAGAAGACCCTCGGCGATGCCGAGCCACCTCGCCTGATTAGCGACCTTGTCCTTGGCAACGTCGCGGGCTTGCTCGGCTTTTTGGAGTTGGTTACTGAGGGCAAAGCTGCGGTGGGTCAGCATGTGGTGAAGCTCCATAACCCGTAGATGGGCCTGCAGGCCCTCATGACCAAGCTGCCGCAGGGTCATATTCTTGTAGGCCTCGGCGTCCTCCCGGCCATAAAGGCCGAAGCCAAGGGCGTAAGCGTGACCGGTGGCGGGCTCGCGGTCATGCCAGGAAGGGTGCAGGGTGGAGATGGAAACCCGGTGGGCCAGCTCGTCCCACTGCACCATGGGCTCGCCCGCCGAGTCTTTCCACCGCCCCCCGAAGTTGTAGAGGGGGTGCAGTTTCGGCGCCCCGCGCTCGCGAGCCATCCTCTTCGCCGAAGGAGGTGGAGAGATCGCCACAGAGGGAGCAGGAGCCTCACTGCCCTTCCGCCCCTTGCTAGTGATCTCCTTCAGCGGGCTCTCCGGCGATGCATTGGGGATGGTCTCGGGAGAGCTTATGTACTTGGGGCTGGATTGATGTTGTTGATGTTGTTTCCCCGCGGGGAGAGCATGACCTTCTTCATCTTTTTTAGTAATGGCTGGCGGTGTGGCGGGTTCGATCCCGCATCCTCAGACAGCCTCTTACCGGAAGAGGGTTGGGAGAAGGCAGCCTCATCTCGGCAGGCCGCCGCCGCCTTCTCACCAGCATGGGGGTCCGGGTAAAACCCCGTGTCCGCGTACGGTGGGTTCACAGGAATTAGCCGCTCCCCTGCAAGGAAAAACTTGGAAAAAGTTAGATCTTCAACAGCAATGTGGCGAGCTCAGCGACCGGACGAGCTCGGCAAATGTGGAGGGAACAATACCTTCGCCGGGTAGGACGGGGAGGAGCGCGTCGAGGCCCCTTCGCAGGAAGGCGACCTTGAAGTCCTTGTGGAGGAAAAACTTGTGGAGGTCGGCATCGTTGTCGGACACGGCCGGCGGGCGGTAGACCTCCTCGCCTTTCTGCTGTGGCGAGTATGGGATGTTGCCGAGCTCGCCCTTGATAAAGGCGATCTTGGTCATCCAGTTATGATGTTTGTTCGCGATCTCGCGAACTTTGATCAGCGAGCCGCCGAAGTAGGCGACCCCGTCCGACGTCGCCTTATAGGAAAAGAGCTTCCTGAACACAGTCAGGTTGAACTCTGTCCTCTCTCGCCGGAGGTAGCTCGTGAACGCCACCATCATGGCGTTGGCGTTGGAGTTCAGTTGCGCGGGCACCACGCCATAGTACTTCAGAATCTGCCGGATCTCCGGCTAGAGGGGGAGGCGCAACCCCACCTCAAAGTGAGAGATGGGGAAGGCGAGCTCGTCGTCATAGAAGGTATTGATGGCCTCCCCCTGCATCGGCCGGCGCGCCTCGAAGCCCGGCGGAACGTGGTCGCCAACAAATTGCGCGAGCTCTTCCTCAGTGGTGTTCCCCTCGAAGAAGCAGTAGTCGGTGAAGTGCAGGGCGCACTTGGTGAGGCCGTCGGCGTCAGGGTTGGCCTTGCCTATACTCGCAGAGAAAGGGATGGAGCGCGAACAGGAAAGAGAGAAAACACAGGAAAAGAGAGAGAAGCAAGCAGTTAAGACGGTAGTACGGGGGTTGGTGGGGGAGGGGGTTATTTATAGAAAAAGTGATTAGGTTGTCGAGCTGTCCAATCGACCCAGCTCGCCAACCCCCAGCTCGCCGACTTCCAGCGCATTCCAACCACCAAAGCTGTCCAATCGGCCCAGCTTGCCAACCCTCAGCTCGCCGACTTCCGGCGCGTTCCAACAAAGGCTAAGTCAATGAAAAGCAATATATTATTTAAATGCCGCATGACTAAGAATATTTTAAGGTTACTTATTACAAAGACCAAGTGCAGGAATATGAAAGCGGGGCGCGCGAGCAGGGGGAGACCAGGAGGCGAGCACCGGTCAGTTCGACAAAGGAGTCGCCTCTTATCTACCCCGGTCTCGTAGCTCCCGCCCCTCAGACTGCCACACGTGGAGCAGCTCGCGGATCCTCCCCGAATTCCTCTGCGCCACCGAGAGGCCGTCGTCTATCTCATCCAGAATCCGGGAAGGGGACATCAACTCGCCAGCCTGGCCGCTCTGCACCTCGTCAGCAAGACGCGCGTAGTCGCGTTGCAGCGCCTCGTTGACCTCCTGCACCTCGCAGACCCCGCACACCAGTTTCTTTAAAAGCTTAACCTCCCTCCTCGCCAGCTCGCCTTAATCCACTTCGGAGCCCAGGTAAGAGTCCAGCAAGATGGGGGAGGGGAGAGTAATGGGCAGCCCGCGAAGATTCCTCAGCAGCGGATTGGCTGGAGGGAACTGTAGAGGCAAAGATCAGCAAAAGGAGGTGCTGGAAAATTGCATGAGGCAAGAATCCAGACGAAGTTTACCTGACGAGCTCAGCAACTCAAAGGAAATGCAGGGAGGGATAAACCTCAGATCCTTCCCGCGACCTGGGTCGCGAGTTCCCGGTGAGAGGAGCTCGAATCCCGGGATGGGGATGGTTTCCAGACCCGCCCCCGAGGTCACGACAGCTTGCTGAGGACAGCTGACGCGCACATGCGAGCTCGGCCTCTGCGAGCTCACCCCCAAGGTCCCAAAAGGAGGGGACGGGTCCCGGGGACGGTTCTCCAGAGTCATGAACCGCGAGTCCCCAAGAGTGGTCTTGGCCCGCGGGGTGGTGTCGCGCGGCGCGACGTCCTCTGCGCCATCAGGGTGGCTGTCTGGGCCGTCGCGGATCTCGACAATATTCCTCCCCTTTTCAGGGGCAGACAGAGTGGAGGAGCCGGTCCCGTGCTCCAAGGTGGTCCTCAGGTCGTCATAGATGGGCTCGGCCGCCTGAGGGAATGTTTTCATCTTTTTGGAGTTAGGCTCGGCAAGGCCTAACTGCGGCACATCGGCTGGGACCACTGTCAAGGCGGCTACACGGGCAGCTGAGGCCTGGCGGGCGCGCATAAGCCGCTCTTGAATCTCCTTGGGGATCAGCATCTTGACAGGATTAGAGCAAAGGGAATGACAAGAGTCAGACAGGTATGCATGTGCAGATATATAGCCACAGGTGGACCCCACCCAGAGATTCGCTCCAGTCCACCCCGCACTCGCCAAACACTTGAGGTTGAATGTTTCTTTCCGAGCTTTGCCAAGCTCAAAAAGAGCGGGGATTGTGGACAACCCAGTATCCGGCGAGTGGAGAGAGCCAAGAACCAAACCGACCGGCTCAGATCATCCAGATCCCAGGCGAGCTCGGCAGAGAAAACCCGAGCCCGAGCCCGGCATTCGTCGGCCGCGAGCTCGGCACTCACCGAGTTAAGGCAAGATTCGTCGGGCTGAGATCGACTAATGAAAGCCGATGGATGGGCCTGCTCGCCGTCTCAGCTCGCATCCTCACAACGGAGCTCGGCAACAGTGGGCGAGCCGGATCTGCCGAGGTGGCCAGGCTCCCCAGCTCGCCCGGATCCTTGATGTACTTTTTACTGTTTTGCCCCAGCTGGTCTGCCCATAGCCCTTCAGAACAGCGGAGTTTGACTGTTGGCAGACCCAACCAAGAGTTTTTTTGGTAACTTCAGGTCATTTCATTTTGGTTATTGGCAGTTCAGATTCTGAAAACTATAAATAGGACCCAATGGGTAACCCAGAAGGCATGCTTCCTGTGCTCTTTGACTCCAGTTTTCAAGTGCTTTCTGAGGGTACCTTAGCTCGACTTTGGCTAAGGAGGGGAAACGCTCTCAGATCTTCTGGGTGTGTGGTGGGTCCTCCCCGCCGAGCCATTGGGTTGGTTCTTCCCTTGTCTTTTTTGTTGTTTTGTTTGCAGGAATGAAGTAGGCGCGCAATCACCCCTTCCCCGAGGGCGAACTCCACCGAGACCGATTTTCGGTTTCAACAATGCTACCTTGTGTGAATCTTGAATACAAAAGAACTTATTAGGCTCCGTTTGGCACGGTGGTAGCGGTTGTAAACACATGGGTTAAAACGTCATCCGTTAAGGATCACCTAACAAATATCATCCGTTTGGACATAAAAGTAGATGAAGTTCCTTAGGTGTGTGTGTTAACAAATGACAATTTAACCCTTGTGTTTGTGACCGCCACCACTGTGCCAGAGCCTTAATGATAGAACTGACAAACATTAAAAACATAAAACGTACAAGTGATGATTAAAAATTAGTGGAATTAAATACTTTTGAACATGGAACTATGATTTGCCCCTAGCCTCCCCGCGTTCCTCGGCACGTGCCTCCCTTAAACCCCAAAATCCGCGAGACTGCCCTAGGCGCGATCCCAAGGCTCACCCTTCTTCGATCTCGCGAATTCTACTTGCTAGGGCTTCTTCCTCGACGTTGGCGTTCCTGCGATCTCGAAGAGTTTCTCGTCCCCTCCAGCCACTGTTTCTCCGGCTTCGTGCTATTTCGAAGGTTTCCAGCAGCTCTTACGCTAACTTTCGTGCGAGCTCGAAGGGTTTCCGGATCCTGCTACGCCGGCTTCGTGCACATCTTCTCACGGCGCTACACCTCTTACTCGCCGGTGATTGATCCTACTGAAGCGTATTATCCATTGGGTTATCTTTTCTCCATCATTTTTTTACATTGTCATGTTTATCTTTAGTCATACAGTTCTTGTGTATACAAAATCTTTTTCTTTGACATATCCGCTTTTTTAGCTGACGAACATGCATGTGAAACCCATAATTTGTCCATGCAAGCATTACTAGTTCTCTCTTTGATGTGACCGGGAATATCAGAACACAGGTGTTTGACTGTGCTGAGCATTAAAATTATCAACTTTGTGGTAAAATGTGTGCAAAATTAGTACATTCATCATTAAATTCTGGGTGAGGAAAAACTGAATTATAATGCATGGTTTCTGGGTGAGGAAAAACTGAATTATAATGCATGGTGGGTGCTGCAGTAGTATGAATGCGTCAAGTATGTGACAAAGTTCATCCCATACTGTAAACCATCTGTTTTTATTTCTTTAATCCAGACCATTGTTATATATGAACATAAATTTGCAAGTGATGATAATATCTCGGGTATAAAATTGTGTTTGATCCAGTAGCATCAAAATTTAATGTTTTTGTTATTTGGCCGGCCTTCTCAATCTTTTTCTCTCATTCTTAACCCATCTATTTTCCCTAATGATCACATCTTGCTTGAAATTGCTTACATTTTTATTCTTAGCTGATGATATTGTTCCATGCAAAAGTACTTGTATTCTGTGACTTATTTTTGCGGGAAATTGAATTGGGTAATAACCAACCACCTATTTCAGTAAGGATGGTCGAAAAAAATTTGACGATCAATTTCAAAAGCGCACTAGATTAGTTTATAATTGCGCTCAATTGAAGAATAAATGAGGATTATTTAAAAGGGAATGGAAGTTGTGGAGAGGTCTAAAACGCAAGGATATTGGATTACATTGGATGAATGGTGGAAAGTGAGATTACATGTCACAAACTATCTCTTAAATTATCATTTACAGTCCCTTAAGTTATCATTTTGTAGTTTGGGTGTTTTATATTTACTTATCCGTGTTTTTTAGATGATTTTTGCAATAAAATTTGTTGGTATGTAAGAATATCTCCTGAGCTCGAGATAAATTAGACAAAATGTTTAGGCAGGCTATACTCTCTTGAGGGAATGTATGTATCCCTGCCATGTGAATAATGTCACTGTTAGAATTTTATAAATAATAATAGCTATTTAATAGGAAGAAGGCCTGAGAAGGAGGTGGTTGGGCTTAAGAGATTGAATGGGAGGGAAAGAGACGGACATGGAATTTATCATTAACTCAAATCTTATTTTATTACAGATACTAATCACCTTTATATAAGAAAACATCTTAACCAAAATAGTTGTTGGCTCTCTCATGACATTCATTATACAAGTGTAAGCATCGAGTGTCTGTTGTACTTCCGAGAACATAATCTAACGGTTGATCTCGTGCCTTTAATCCGTGCTCTAATCTAGATCATTGATCTTGCGCCTTTAATCCAGACCGTTCCACCTTTATTTTAATGCTGGACACCCGGATTGTTGGTAGTTGTTGGATCTTGATATTTTTAATCCCGACTGTTGAACATGTGTTGTTTACAATACCTTCCCCTTTAAAGCACTGTCCTCAGCACTTCGATGTATTTTGTCTGTAACAGTATTCCCTTTCATTTTTTTGTTATGTTTGCCCAAGTGACAGGGTTTGCATTAGGTGCTTTGAATCACTAGATTTCTGATGTGACTCGAAACCTCGGGCTGTAGTTTTGAAAATAATAATTGCGACCTATTTAAAATATTTGCGACGCGAGAGGCACTCACGGGCTATTTCTAATGAACTAAACGGTCGAGGCATCACTCGCGAACGCAAGGCTACCGCACAAACGTAATAGCGTCACAAAACATGATTCCACAGACCGAAATACGAAAGAGGAGTTACACAACAATGGAAAATAACGACAATTAGGGTATGAAATTAACTAGTGGCATTCACGTGTTGGAGAATAACGATAGTTAGGAAACATGACTAAAATTAGGGCAAGCTCTTCATAATCACTATTCTTTTAAATATCGTTAGCACAAAATAAATAGTTGTTGAGAGCGAGGAGATCCAGAGGTATACCTCAAGCAACTGGAACCGGGGCTGCCTGGAGGTGGCTGGAAATGCTGGAGGCTGTCAAGGAAACGTCGTCGTGGCTAGGGAGGATCACAGACAATACGGAAGGAGGTCGCGACCGACTGGATGCAGAGAGGATGTCAGCGGTAAGCCGGATTTGCCGGATGGCAATGCTGGAGACAGCGTCGGGGACCAAGAGGAGCTTCGACGACAACGTAGGAGGCAGACAAATCTTTTCCAGGCATCAGCGGAACTGGACGGTGAGGAATAGTGGATCCCATCGGAATCGCCGTGGAAATCTATCGGGGAGGTCGTCGGGGAGGAGAAAGCTGCAGGAGTAGTCGCTGCTTCCCTGGATAAGGTCCGGCGTTGGTGGCGTGACTGGCGAGAGGAGTAAAGGCGGCGGCGCTAGCTGTCGAGGGGAAGGAGGAGGCGGTGTTGGACTTCGTCGAGCAGGAAGAACGAAAGAATCGGGATGTGCAGCTGGAGAAGAAACAGAGCGAGAGTAAATATTCTCGTTCAGTTTCTAATTTTTTCCAAGCCACCGAATAGGGTTTAGAGGGTTTGTTTTTATAACTTAGGATTAGGGTTAGGAGTTAAGTGGGCTTTGGTGGTGGGCTTTGGTGGTGGGCATTGGTGGTGAGCTTTGGAGGGCTAGTAGAACACTTCAACTTTGGGCTTACCTTGAAAGGAAACTAATTATAAATTGAAATAGTTAATTAACTAAGCTTGCCCTGATTAACCTACCTCCTAAAATATCGAACCTATGCATTTCGGGTCTCGTTGGACGGTCACACCAACGAGTCAACAAAAATTGCGCGAACAATATGCGCGATACAAAATAAAACTCAAGCGCTCATATCGTGCTCGTACAAATCAACACAACCAAATAAAATCAAATGCGCCACAACATGCGCTACACAAATAAAACAAGTACAAATAAAAATAAAGATGCGTCGCGGGTTGCATCAATTCTCCCGGGGTTGAAAGAGCTCGACCCCGACGAGACTCGATGTAACCTGCAAGTAGAAAATCCAAGCGTCGATCAGAAAGATGCCGCATACTGTCGTGCTGATGTCATGGCTGCGACCCAAAACCTGCAAGTAACCTCTCATCCCAAAAGCTCGCAATCCATTAGTCAAAATTTCATGCCAAATATTTAAGTAAACATTAATTATTAGAGCTTTCAGAGGATGATAGGGGCGGTGTGGGGGGTAAACATGTGGCAGTAGGGGACAAGAAGCAAGTGGAATCAGCCTGTGGAATCAGTAACTCATAACGCAACATACTCTCATCCGATAGACACCTACGAACGACTGCTAGACTCGGATCAAATATCGTCCTGATTTCGCCCGTCAATGTCCCACTCGAGTCACAAAATTTTAAGAAGGTTCCAATTTTACTGTGTAAAATTTTTCATAAAAAACCTTTGAAATGGGTGTCCCGATGTGGAGTAAAAAATCTAAGTATGGTCTCGACTCCCTCAATACGAGTAGACCTAGAAGTTTCAGACCTCGAGCGATAGTGAGGTGGTGGTATAACATGCTCATCTACAACTAAAAAGAAGTGATGTGGACTAAAGGCGTGCTCGTCGAATACGAAGTCGATGAAAGGTGGTGCCTCGGGGGCCTCAAGTGAGGGACCACCGAACACAATTTCTGTGGACTCAAGGGTTTGTGGTGGTAGTGGGCTAAGAAAGCCAGGACACAAAACAAACGAGTCTATGTCACCCAAGATGAGGGCCTCATCACTAACCAACTCCTCTGGGAGAAGAGAAAGCGATGCTGTGTCATCCGAGGCGAGTGACGCATCACTTGTAAGTCTTCCCTGGAGTGGGGCCACAAGAAACAACTCGACGACTGAAGGATGTGAGTCAGTGGGGGAAAGTGGGCACGCCAAGTCAATCAGGAGGAAGGGATAAGGGGGAAACTCATCTTTCTGGAGCAGGGGCTCGGGAAGAACATCCTCGATCAAAGTCGGAGCTAAAACGGAGACAGTCGGATACACGACTTCAGTCGATGTGGTAAAAATAGGAAGAAACTCTTTCTCCTGGAGCAGGGGCTCAAGAAGAACCTCCTCGACTGAAGGGAGTGCTATAGTGGAGAGAAGTGGAGTCACGTCATCAGTCGGGGTGATAAAAATAGGAGAAAAAATTTCTTCCTGGATCTGGAGCTCCAGAAGAATCTCCTCGACTGACGTGAGCGCCACAGTGGGGGTGGGTGGGGCTAAAGTGCTCGTCGTGAAACTAAGGAGATGTGGACTATCGAAACACCTAACCTCGGGTTTCACTATGTGATATGAAGTGGGGAGGTATGCAGGAGCAACATAATACGTGCGAGTTGTCACCTCCAGGTTGTGAACTGAGGTGCACAACCCACGCAGATTCTATTGGACGTCAGCAGTGACGCTTTCAACATCTTTCTTCAAAGCTTTGATGCACGCATCTAAATCACTCATCATTTTTTTTGAAAAAAATTCTAAACCTAGAATTGTAAAACGACCGGCGCTCGGCTATCCCACGATAGTAATGAGATATCCCAGCTGGCACACCAAACTGATGTTACCCGAAATATAGGGCTGTAGTTTTGAAAATAATAATTGCGACCTATTTACAATATTTGCGGCGCGAGAGGCACTCGCAGGCTATTTCTAACGAACTAAACGGTCGAGGCATCGCTCGCGAACGCAAGGCTACCGCACAAATGTAATAGCGTCACGAAACATGATTCTACTGGCCGAAATACAAAAGAGGAGTTACACAACAATGAAAAATAACGACAATTAGGGGATGAAATTAACTAGTGACATTCACGTGTTGGAGAATAACGATAGTTAAGAAACATGATTAAAACTAGGGCAAGCTCTTCATAATCACTATTCATTTAAATATCGTTAGCACAAAATAACTAGTGGTTGAGAGCGAGTAGATCCAGAGGTATACCTCAAGCGACCGGAACCGGGGCTGCCTGGAGGTGGCTGGAAATGCTGGAGGCTGTCAAGGAAATGCCGCCGTGGCTAGGGAGGATCACAGACAACAGGGAAGGAGGTCGCGGCCTACTGGAAGCAGAGAGGATGTCGGCGGTGAGCAGGATCCGCCGGATGGCAATGCTGGAGACAGCGTCGGGGACCAAGATTAGCTTCGACGACAACGTAGGAGGAAGACAAAGCTTTTCCAGGCGTCAGCGGAACTGGACGGTGAGGAATAGTGGATCCCGTCGGAATCGTCGAGGAAATCTATCGGGGAGGTCGTCGGGGAGGAGAAAGCTGCAGGAGTAGTCGCTGCTTCCCTGGATAAGGTCCGGCGTTGGTGGCGTGACTGGGGAGAGGAGTAAAGGCGGCGGCGCTAGCTGTCGAGGGGAAGGAGGAGGCGGTGTTGGACTTCGTCGAGCAGGAAGAGCGGAAGAATCAGGATGTGCGGTTGGAGAATAAACAGAGCGAAGAGCAAATAGTCTCGTTCAGTTTCTAATTTTTTCCAAGCCACCGAATAGGGTTAGTAGGGTTTGTTTTTATAACTTAGGATTATGGTTAGAAGTTAAGTGGGCTTTGGTGGTGGACATTGGTGGTGAGCTTTGGAGGGCTAGTAGAACACTTCAACTTTGGGCTTACCTTGAAAGGAAACTAATTATAAATTGAAATAGTTAATTAATTAAGCTTGCCCGGATTAACCTACCTCCTAAAATATCGAACCTATGCATTTAGGGTCTCGTTGGACGGTCACACCAACGAGGTAACAAAAATTGCGCGAACAACATGCGAAATACAAAATAAAACTCAAGCGCTCATATCATGCGCGTACAACTCAACACAACCAAATAAAATCAAATGCGACACAACATGCGCTACACAAATAAAACAGGTACAATTAAAAATAAAGATGCGTCGCGGGTTGCATCAATTTCAAGCAAGGGAGAACAATTCATGAAGGTTATTAACCGGAGTTCCAGTCTAAATTTGGTGAGAAATTAAAAAGCGCAGTTTAAATTGCAACTCATGTTTGGAGTAATGGTGATTCATTGCACTGAAATTAAGATCTTGTGGCCCATAAGGATTTTGTACTTGAAAATTTGTTGTTGTTTTGTTTGTTTTGGTAGTTGTCTGCAATGGTTTGCTCTCAATGCCATTACGTTTTCCTAGTCGCTGTTGCTTCGGGGTCTATATTCAACTGTTAGAATTTATTTGTCCCGTGTCCTCGTTTCTTTTTGTGGAGATATGTTGCTAGTAATGTCTGGTTTCAGAGAGATTTCATTGAAAAGTTGAGGGAAATTGCTCAGGGAAGATAGGTCTTCCCCAGGTACTGTCTTCTGGGGATAAGCTTTTCCATTGTATGCGTCGTAGCTCGTTTTCACTCCCTTTTCGAAGGATTCAGCGTCTGCTGATGACGACCGAGAGGTCATGTATAGGGTTGTTTGACGATCTGAAGAGGACTAGTGCCGACATATGGTTTCAGTAAGGAAGCATGAAACACTAGATGGATTTTCGTTTTTGGGGGTAAAGCCAAGCGATTGGCCACGACCCCCATTTTCTTTGATATTTTGAAGGGTCTGTATTCTTTTAAATTCAGCTTTCTGTTGACGGTCTTATATAGTGTGAGTTGTTTGTAGGGGTGCAACTTGAGTAGTACCCAGTCCCCTGTTTGTAGTGTCAAATACTGGCGTTTTTTGTTGGCATAGAGTTTCATTCGTTGTTATGATTTCTTGAGATTTTCCTTGAGTTGTCGTAATATTTCGTCCCTATTTTGCAATGTTTCCCCTACTGCTTCATTCTGTTATGGTCCTCCGTTAGTTATCTTATTATCTTGTCGTGTGTATTGAGTCATAGTTATTAGACTCGTCATAATGTTTGTGTTTTAATATTTTATGCATCTTATGTAATTATGGGTATGCCACTCGTGGTCTGAAACGCTGCAGGTTTGCAAATCCCGATCAATAGCACCGATCAATAGTGTGAGTTGTTTGTAGGGGTGCAACTTGAGTATTAGTTGTTTGTAGGGGTGCAACTTGAGTAGTAGAATACTTGTTTGATAATTAATTACATATTTTTTCAAATGACGTCTAAACCCTAAACCCTAGCTGGCAATGACTAGGCTGGCATAATAAAGATAAGGTGGCACAAACTTCCAAATGGTTGTATCTGGCGATGACATGGCTGTTAATAAAGAAAGATAAGCTGACATGAAACTTTCTTTAAGTGTTTAAGCCAACTAGGGTACTGAGAATCTGGTTAGATTGACAAAATTTCTCTTTCACAGTTTGTCCAATTAGATTTTCTGTTTGATTTTCTTCTTCCTTTGCCACAAGGCATATGATTTACAACCTTTACGTGCAAACATAAGTCACATTGATTAACATATATTTTAATTTCATCATGCACGTGTCTCCAGTAAAATTGAATCTTCAGTCCGTGTAAGGTGCCTTTAGTTCTAGAATGCCCTCCTAATAGACTATCGGGAGCTTCCTGAAATTGTAGTTTAATTGTGTATTTTTTTTGGAATGCATAATTTATTTTTGTAATATATATAAGGGCCTGTGAATGGCTGTTGGTTATGTGTAGTGATTAATGTTTGTGTGCAGGGGTCAATGACATAATCCCGTTCCAAGCTCTGTGATATGAACGAACATATGGAGTCTCATATTAGGAGTGGTTTCTGGGGATAAAGTGACTTTGGATAAGCACCTTATTCTATGCTCCTTCTTTAAATTGTATAGCATAGTCATAACCTAGTAGTTTGGAAAAAATATCTGTTGATCTGGTATGTGAAGGTCCTGTTTTAACATATGGTGAAGGATTTGGTGATCTGTTAAAATAGTAAATGTGTGTTCGAGTAAGTATTGTCGCCATTTGGCGATTGCTGTCGTAATAACGTACATCTCTCAGACATAGGTGGATTTCTTTTGCAATAATGGCATTAGTTTTTTGCGAAAATATGCTATTGTTTTTTTCTACGCCATCACTATGACCCCTATGTCGGTGCCTGAAGCATCCGTCTCAATTATAAATGGTTCATAAAAATTGGGCAACCTAGGATAGGGGCAGTGAGAAGACACTGTTTTAAATAATTGTATGCTTCTCGTGTCTTCATATTCCACTGAAATTTAATTTTATTTAATAATTCAGTTAGTGGGTGAGAGAGGGAGCCTTGACGCATCGGTTGAGGTGTTGTCGTGTAACTTTTAGGTCACAAGTTCGAGTCCTAGAAGCAGCCTATTGCAAAAATGCACGGTAAGATTTGTCTACATTTCAACCTTATGGTAGGACCATTCTCTGGGCCCTCACTGTGCTTGAATGCTTTATGCACCGGCCTGCCCCTTAATTCAGTTAGTGGGTATGCAATCATAGATTTTTTTAAATAAATTTCCGGTAATAACCGGTGAGACCTAGGAATGCCCTTACATCTTTTTGGGTTATTGTGATGGGAATTTTCTCAATGACGTTCAAATTATTGGTAGTGGGGCCGACCCGTCACTCGCTAATTCAGTGGCCCAAGAACTCTATATCAGTTGTTAAAAAAACACTTTGATAACTTGACAAAAATATGATTTTTGCATAGAAGATGCAGTGTTAATTGTAAGTGATCAAATTGTGCTTGTTTAGTCGGCGCTATATACTAAAATATCATTAAAATGACGATAAATTTACACAAGTATGTTTGAAAAATAGTGTTCATCAGGGCCTGAAACATAGAAGGGGTATTCAACTAGCCGAATGACATAACAAAAAATTCGTATTGGCCCTAGTGCATTCAAAAGACCTTTTTTGGATTATCAGTGATGTTTGTCCTGATTTGATGATAGCCGGATTGTAAATCTAATTTAGTCAACAATCGCGCTTCTTATAATTCATCAAGGAGATCATCAAATGTGGGAATTGTGTTTAATTGTGATTTTTGAGCGCGCGGTAATCGACACAAAAACGCTAAGTACCATTTTTTTTGACAATAATGATTGGAGAGCTAAAACTTGAGGTGCTTGGCCGTATTTTACCATTCTGAAGCATGTCAAAAATCATTTTCTTGATTACATTTTTTGAGAGTTCAGCCTTTGTGGTGAGCGTGATCGCATGATCTGTAGATCTAATCGGCAATAATGTTTGGGGTTCATGAAATACAAAAGAATGACTATAAAGAAGCTGTTGAAAATTCGGTGGTAAATTAGTGAAGTGCTCTGAAATTTCAAATGAGGTGTCAGTGGGTAACAGTGCATCAACTATTAATAATAGACATGTGGCGGTGGGTTTCAAGGTTATCATTCTCGCAAGCTGCGTTGATGAAACCATATCAATCAGAGTAGAGTTATGCCCGATAAGCATAATTGGTCCCTGTGGTCCTATACATGGCATAGTTAGGTCTGAGTAGTCAGTTGTAACCATCCCTAAGGGCTGTAACCACCGTACTCCCAGAACTATGTTAGCCCCCTTACTATTGCGTAGTGGGAAAGATAACGTCGGATGATCACGTAGTGTTGCCTGATACCAGCGGGAGGCGGGTTTTTTCTAAGTGTAACACAGCCAGAACTAAAAGGTCTTGGGGTCGCTCTTCATTGTATTGAAAATAGAGCTGGAGGTCATGCAACTAGTCAGCGGGGCCGCCTTACGAAAAGCGTGGACATTGTACTTTAATGGGTTTATTAGAGTGGTAAGAAACAACCTGGTTTCGGGCCATGGTTGGGTGAGCTCCAAGAATCCCACTTAAGGAGGGTGCGGCGTATGTATCTAGGGCACGTTGTGTGTTGCGATGGCCATTGCTCTTGAGTGAGCATTGCAGGTTATCAAATTGCGCTCACATTTCTTGTGGGAGGTTTCCATAATCTGCTGTACAAGCATATTTTCTTTAGCTTGAATTTTCGTGCTTAAATGGTGGTGGAGGTCATCAAGTTGGGATTGACGGGTCTGCTATTCTTCTTGAAGTCCAATCTTGACTTTGGAAATATGTAGGGAGCCGTCTTTTGGGCGAGTTTCATCCACCATTGTGTGAGGACATGACAAGAGCACCAAGTTGTTAGAGCTTTCTAAGTAATAATAGCTATCTAACATGAAGAAGGCCTGAGAAGGTGTCCATGCTTAAGAGATTGAACAGGAGGGAAAGAGTCGAACAGGGAAATTATCATTAGCTCAAATCTTATTTTATTACAGATACTAATCACGCTTATATAAGGGAACACCTTAACCAAAAGCCGTTGGCTCTATCATTACATTCATTATACATGTGTAAGCATCCAGTGTATGTTATACTTCTGAGAACATAATCTGATGGTGATCTTGTGCCTTTAATCTGTGCTCTAATCTGGATCGTTAATCTTGTGCCTTTATTCCAGACTGCTCCGCCTTTATTTTAATGCTGGACACCTGGACTATTGGTAGTTATAGTATCTTGATGCTTTTAATCCTGGCCGTTGAACATGCGCCGCTTACAATCACCTATATTTGATTAAGACATTGTTTTCTGAAGATGATGATCTTATTGTAGAAAATGTAGGTACCCTTATGCTCACAGACGATGACATAGAATCAAATACTCCAAAAAAGAGCGCAAGAACTTCACAAGTATCTAAGCGAGCACATAAAGGCAGGAAGAAGGAAATAAGTATGAAACAAGTTTGGTATAACAGTTGAAGAGTTAGTAGAATCATCTCACACTGCTCTAGGTTCCTAGTGTGTATTTACTGAATTCATGCAACTTTTGTCACATTATTGCATTTTGATTTTAAGATTATACGCATTTGTATTACGCATGCTTTCTACGTCGACTATGATACTTTGGGCAAACAATGAAACTAAGCTTAAAATGAAATATTTATCATGTTATAAAAATATAAAATTAAATATTTTACTTTATATTTTAATGTCATCATTTGTTTAATGAGTGGAGGAAACCTTAAAGTTTAATTCTTCAAATCCCCCCCCCCCCCCCCCCCCCGTGACTCTTTATTACCTCCCTCCTTTACTCTATTATTAATGATTCCATGCATTATTAAAGCCACGGGAACCACTCACATTAGGGAATCTAGGAGGCCGCCAACTCTTCCTCCATCGCCTTTTAGTCTCGCCGATGCAGCAACCACCGAACTCGATGCCGCATGTGCTTGGGGTTGTCCTCATTTTCCTTTTCTGCCTCCGTTTGGCTTACTTACACCTCCGACCGACCGCTAGCCACACGTCCGACCACTTCTCTAACCTCCCCATTTGATTTTGACAGTTTCTATCGTATCTGACATTGGTTTCAGTTTCTTCCCGTCACACAACTTCTGTTTTCTCTATTTCCATTGACCATCTCAACTCAAAACTCTCCCCAATTTTCTGTTCCTCTGCCATTGACCTTCTTCCACCTGTCCAATCGACATTTTTCTTGGTAAAAAATGAGATATAAGCCCCTATACTTTCATACTAGTTTGAAAGAGGTCCCTTAACTTTTTTCGTTTGAAATTGGTTCTTAAATTTATATGTTGTATGAAATTGGTTCCTAAAACTATTACGTTTAATCCTTTGATGAGAATAACGATGGTGAGCGTTTTGTTCTTCTAGTCACTGCCATGTCATACAAATAATTTGTCATTTTATAGATTTACGACCACATCATATTTTTCCATCCAATCAAGAGACAAGCTCTCGTCAAGCACTCGTAGGCCGAGTCCTTCAAGGTATTCCCCTCTCCAAAAGAGGTAAAAGACTACAATTCCAAAAATAAAGATGTCATCACCTAAGGGTCTCGTTATATAGATGAAGTCCTGATACCTCTAATTTATATAGTGTTTTCCACCTGTAATTCGTTTTCACACTTTTTTTATTGTGATTTTAGTACTATTTAATGCAATTTTCATTCATATATTTGTCTATTGAAATATGGATATTATTATGAGAATTACAGGTGTCGATGCTTTCTTAGGTTTATGGGAGGTTATGTGCAATTTTCTCCACGCACGCTTGCGTGCTCTGTGATCTAATTTGATGGCCTGAGCAGTTTTTTGAGTGTTTTGTTATCGGAAGTGTGTTTTGTTCACACCCGCCCGTGTACTACTTGTTCATTACTCGTGCGTGTTCTTGGCTTTAAATTCAGTGTTTTGTTATTGGACGTGCGTTTTGTTCACGCACGCCTGTGCGTGCATTGTGGATGAGTGTGCACGTTTATTTTATTACATTTCTGTTCTCTTCCGCCATTCACGCACGCCTGTGCGCCCACACACGCTCATATTGTTGTCGTTTTCCCCTTCTAGCAAATTCGGCGCGCACGCCCATGCACATAACACCGCACGGGCCGTGCACAACGATTTTCCTTTATATATATATATATAGTTTTTTAGTTCATTGGCCGGGGGTTCACCATTTCCATAGCGATTTTCACACCACCAAGCTTCTCACACGCTAATTTTAGAGGGAGAATCCCTCATCCACCTCCAACCAAAGCTTCATGAAGAGAATCTAAGCTAAGGAAAAAGTTTCCAGAAGATCGGTGCCAATAACATGAAGATTCAGACGATTTGAGGAGAAGATGGGTCAATTAGTTGGAGGCGACAACTCCTTCCTCTACTCTGGATGACAACCGAAGATTTGTTCAGAGAGTCAGAGTGACAATCCGTGGGCACCTTTATGATGCAGGACGAACGTCATACCCGCCTGCCACCCTGGAGTCCCACTAGGGGCCCCACCATGGCGTCACACCATGGCAGCTTTATCAGGGCCACAACCCATACACCCCAACCCATCCCCGCCCCCACAACAAGGACAATAGGTTGTTGAGGCTGGGTCTCGATCCCCCGACCTCCTTGATAAAGAACTCTCATGCGAGTTCTCATCACCAACTGATCTGACACCCCAACCCATCCCCGACCCTACAACAAGGCCGATAGGTTGTTGAGGCCGGGGCTCGATCCCCCGACCTCCTTGATAAAGAACTCTCATGCGAGTTCTTTATCAAGGAGGTCGGGGGATCGAGCCCCGGCCTCAACAACCTATCGGCCCTGTTGTGGGACTGAGGATGAGTTGCGGTATATGGGCCGCGGCCCTGATAAATCCGCCATGGTGCAACGCCATGGTGGGCCCCCTGGTGGGACTTCGGGGTGGCAGGCGGGTGAGACGTCTGTCCTGCATCAAATTGTCTCCTCGTCTGCTTTGTTTTTGTTGTGCTATCCTTGCCCCTCACCTTCTCTCCTCATGTTTTCTACACTTTTTTGGTTGTAATCTTTCAATGCATTGTGAATTAGGGTCGAATTGTATCTGTATTGAATAGTTTCTATTTGATTTTATTTGTGATTTCCCTTTTTTTATATTGTGGTGTATGTAAGGAATCTCCTTAGTGTTTATTGAATGATGATTATGTTAATTGCTTAGTTTAGGTTTAAATTGCACTATAAGTGTAGGATAAATAGTCGCCAATTAATCGTTTCTTTAGATAGCCTTTGGTATAGGAAGCCCTCTTTTCTTCACCCGCGTTCCACGTGATTTGATACTCAATGGGAAGCCTCCATGTTATATTACTTTGACCGGTGCACTACCGACGTTATTCCGCCAGGATAACTGATGGGGATCCTCATCAGACCACGACTCGTAAGTCAGCAGGGACCACTTTTGTATATTCGCGCAGGAGGCGATGATCAGATCGGCGATCCGAGACCGCGAGCGCGTTTGTCTCGTCGCGCTATTTTGTTATGTATTTTATTTTATTTTTGGACTTATTTTTAGTGTTTTAGGACCTCAGGCGTAACAGTCAATCATAGTCGTTCACGCCCGTTGCCCAACTGCCGCTCTTGTTATAAATATGGGGCGAGTGTTGCAGTTTATTTTCATTGTCTGTATTGTGAGAGAATCCATACAACAATCATCCGTGGTGCGACGCCGCGAGTCCCTAGGTGCGAAGTCCCGACTTCCCTATTCATTTTCCCCGTTTCTTTTTCCAGTTACTTTATTCTTTTCGTGAACCAACTTTCATACCTTGACTCCCCTCCTCCTTTGCAAAAAACCACCTCTAACTTCCACTATTATCCCACGATCTCAAGGAGGAACCACAACTATTCATCGTCTCCCCTCTCGTATACTTCCTGGAACGACAATCCTCCCTCATTTCCGTCCTGTTCAGGACTATTTCCCTCGCCCGAAGTAGCCGCCGGGCTACGTTTTCATCGCACGTCGCTCTCGTCATCGCTATTCTCCACAGTGGTTCCTTGTCTCGCCCCTGTCCCTGCCGCACAACATACCTCCCTTCACTTAGTTCGCAACAGTTCTCCACTTCAGTCGTGGATCCCGTCGCCTTGGCCGAACGACCACCGCACCTCCTCCCTCGCCATTACAGTACCCAAAGTTTCTGGCTGCCCGAAAGCCCCAGGTTTAGCCTTAACCACCTCCAGCACCCCCACGATTATCTCCCCTCACCGCACTCCGTCCGCTCGCTAACTTCCCAAAGCCGCATGCCCCTTTTTTCCTACTCCGCCGTTCACTCCATTTTCCTTCATACCGTGAGTCCTCTGTTTCCTCAGAAGTCCCTCTCCCTACTCGATCCTATCAGCCATCAGATAACTTCAATTTACAGTACTTCTCCTCCCTCCCATTTCTGTCGCGGAACCACTGTTAGCAGTTGTTAGCACTTTTCTATTCTGAAATCAGCAACTGTCCAAACTTCCCTATTTCCCAACTCCGTCTCGTGGAGCCACGCCTGCCTCCATTACCAGATCTTCTTTACTTGACAAGGTATTTGTGTACGTGTTTTTACTTTCTTCATTATTGACTACTGAAAAACATTACATACCTGCTTCGGTGTTTCGATGCACTTAGCATAATTGTATCGTATTTTCTTTATCTTATAAACCTAATTCGTGGAATTTGTGGTAGAAAGCGCTTCGTAGGTAATCGTGCATGGTTTACTTGCTTGTTGGAAAATTAATGTTCGCTCTGTGTTAATTTTCCACCTTTATAAAAAACATCGCGGCAAATTCTATTTCCGAATTAAAATTTTTAAAACTCGTTTGCATCTCATTCATTATTATTTGAGTCCACCATACAACGCGAGCACTTTGGGTCGCTTTAGTGTCGACACACCCAAGTTACACGACCTACCCCGTGTCAATAACACTCATTTGTAGTTTATTGATCAAGTTTTTGGCGCCATTGCCAAAGAGCGCAGTGGACTTAGTTAGAAGGTTTAGGAAAGAGTATACCTAGGCTAATCTAATCATTTTTTGTTTTTATCTTTCTATTTAAATTTCACTCGCCTACAAGTCCGCTCTCGAATTTAATTTTACTTGTGTATTGATTCGAATGAATCTTTGTTGATTCTATTTCCTCACTACAATGTTTGAATTTGATCGTTAGGCATAATTGTTGTCTTTGTCTGATTAGAAATTATAGATCTAATTCGTGTTGTTCTTCATATGGGGAATCAACATCGTATAATTCTTCTTATATAGATCCCACTTATTATACTTATGCACCTCCATTGTGGGCATCCTCTTCTCCGGTAGGTTTGTTTTCCTTGAAGCCTAAACCCAACCGGGAAGCTATACCTATTTTGTCATAGTCCGGATCACGCATTGAAGGATTGCGCAGAATTCAAAGCGACAATAGAGGATGATGATGAACTCAATATCATCTTTTTGTCATTCTCCACTCATTGTCCCGTTCCTTCATGTGTTGTTGAGTTATATTCAGTTCCCCTATCTTATTGGGAGTCCTGCATATCCCTCAATTAACACAGTCGTTGATTTGGAGTTACCTATTTCTTCCTCTGATACATCGTTGCATTTTTTGGAATCAAATGTGGAGGATAGTTTAATTACTTTCTATAAATCTATTAATGTTGTTCCTCCTATATTTGTCGATTCTTCTATACTTGTACATATTAATCCTACGACCGTGTTTTTTAGGAGAAGCTAGAGGAGCCTGATGTTGCACTTTGTTGTGCTGAGGAGGATGCAATCCTTAGCGAGGTGGTCTCTATCTCCACACAAGAGGAGGAATTCCAAATCGTCGATATCGCACCATCCAGCTCTTCTGCTTCTTGCAGGGAAAAACAATGTGTCGGCAATGATCGGTGCTCCAAGCTTGATGAGAGTGATTCCAGGATCACTCTCTTCGCAAGTATTCCTTCTTCTCTTTATTTTTATTTTATTCCTTCACCTCTTGTATTACTTGATCCCATGTACGTTAGTGTTGTGCTCGACCTTTTTATTGAATGCATAGACGACCTAGTTTTGCTGGAGATGCAAGTTAGGGCAACAAAAATCGCCCTTATTTCTTTTCTAATCAAGGATGCCAGGAATCCTTCCGACTTCTCCTCCTTCTCCCTTATTTTAAGTAGAAATCTAATTTGGGGGAAAATGAGAAGACCGATATTGCGCTGGTGTAACTTACCAACGCTCGTGTTGTTAAGGATTTTCGTACATTTCTATTTTTCAACACCAATTAGCTAGGGCAGTTATTAAATGCAAATAAGTCCTGCCGGGAGACAATAAAACCAGTAGTTATCTTAATTTTCCTCTTCTGTTCTGTTATGCTTTGGCTTTATTTTTATTTTGTACTTGTATGTTTATCACTCCTATATATTGGGAAGTGTGTCTGGTTTTCGATAACAATAATAGAATTTCTCTCCTTTCAACATGGTATCAGAGCTTACGGTGCCCTAATATGTCCCGTCTGTTCTCACCGCCCTCGCTCGCGCCGCCCTAGCTCATGCTGCCCTCCGATCCCATCACCCGTTTCCACCTCTCCTCTCTATTTCGCCCCATCGCCAACCAGGAGGCTCCAGTTTCCGTCTCCCTCTCTCCCGTTTCTTCCTTTTCTCTCCGCCAGGGCACTGGACACCGTTGCCGCTTCCTAGAATGCCTTTGTAGGCCCGATCTCTTCTTCCGGCGTCCAGTCCTCATTCTTGCGAGGATGATCCTCTCCTTGGTCCCTCTATTGGTGTTCTTGGCTCGGAAACTTTGTCAGGCTTGCTTCGCCTGTCTCTTTCTATGAGCAGTGTTTAGTATTGTGCATCAAAGTTCTCGTGTGTGCTTTTTCGTGTTTCTATCCTCGGGTTGATATGGACGGGAGTGTGGAATCTCCCCCTTTGTCGCCTGGTTCCTCCCCGATATTTTCATTGGGCTCCAGCCGCCCTCTCCATGATCATGGGACTCCTCAGATCACCTCCATGAAACTTGATGGAATCAACTATCTGCCATGGGATCATTCCATTACTCTTGCCTTAAAGAGCTGCCCTATGTTTGGATATGTAAATGGCACTACGCTTGCTCCTTCTTCGACCTCTCCTGAGTGGTCTCAATGAGAATCCAAAAACTCCCTAGTGATGTCCTGGTTGCTCATGAAGTTGCTCAACTTCATGAAGGAATGCATTGCTCAAAATTATCTATTCCTGGACACTGTCGCTAATATTTGGCAACGTGCCGAGACTACCTATTCCAGCCGGAACAATGCTGCTGAGATTTTTCAACTTCACCGCTGGATTTTCCTGTTGCGGCAAGGTGATCGCTCTCTATCGTCCTATTACCTGGAGTTTACTTAGCTATATCAAAAGTATGATCACTTCGTGCACTCACTCTCGTCTCCCTTGAAGATGAAGTTCTTGTTCGGGCTCGCGTAGAACGTAATTGGATCTTTGAGTTTCTCATTGGCTTGCATCGTGACTTTGATCAAATTAATGCCCAGATTCTTGGGCGGTCTCCTTTTCCCTCTCTGCTGGAGGTTTACAGTCTTGTTTAACAAGAATTCGATCATCGCCTGATTTTACATTCTGACCCTACCTCAGAAGGCTCTGCTCTTGCCGCTCATTTTCGCGTAAGTCCATCTGATCTGTGATTTTTGCGGGAAGGCCTGTTATATAAGGGACAGTTATTTCAAGCTCCATGACTTTCCTCTGCCTAGAGGGGGTCCTACTACTCGTTGTTGTGGCTATGACAGCACTCCAGGTCGTCATCCCTAGTCCCGCTCTGCTCATTTCTCTGATGCTTTTGATGATACTTCCTCTCAGGCAGTCCCTCCAGCTCTCTCTTCAGACGAAATTCTGGCCTTTTGTCTTCTGATGCACGACCATCCTTCAGAGATTTCTACTTCCTCCTCCTCATATGCCCACCAGGGGCGCCCAGGTGCTCATTCTGCTACCAACCCCCCTCCACCCAGTTGATCATCGACAACGGAGCCATCGATCATATGACTGACACTGCTTCAGGTTTTGTTTCCTACTCTCCTTTGTTGAATCGTGACAAAGTGAGTTTTGCTGATGGTTCTTTTTCCTCTATTGCTGGCAAAGGAACTATTTTCTGCTCTTCCCTCACTCTCTCGTCTGTTCTTCATATTCCTAAATTGACTCAAAATCTTCTTTCTATTAGTTAATTAACTAACTCTATGCACTGCTCAGTGACTTTTTTCCCATCTTGTATCTTTCAGGACCTGACGACGGGGAAGGTGATTAGTTTTGGTAAACTGTGCGACCGACTGTATCTGTTTGACTACTCCATCTCGACTCCTACTCCTCTTCGTGCTCTTTATGTGGCTTCATCTTCTATTTTGATTTCTTGGCGCTGTCACCTTGGACATTCCTCTATCTCTATTATGAAATTATTATTTTCTGCTATGTCGACCTTTATTTTTAACACTTTTTGTTATGATGTATATGAACTGGGTGAGTACAAGCGGACATCTATTCCTCGAATGTCCCCTCCTTGTGCTACGCCTTTTGAGATTATTCATTCTGATGATTCAGACCCTAGCCCGGTTGCTTATATTTCTGGGTGCAAATGATTTGTCACTTTTATTGAATGTTTTTCTAGGTGCACATGAGTTTATCTCATGAAAAGAAAATCTGATGTTTTTCTTTTATTTCAGCATTTCCATAAAATGATTACCACCCAATTCAATGCCACTGTGAAATTATTATGAAGTGATATTGATCGTGAGTACATTGACTCTCACTATGAACACTGCCTTTGTGACTTGGGTATCATCACCAAACTTCCTGTGTGTACACTCCTGCCCAGAGTGGCATCGCCGAGCAAAAGAATTGGCACCTCCTGGAGGTTGCTCGTTATTTATTACTTCATATGCACCTACCCAAATACTATTGGGGGGACGCTGTCCTCACGGCTAGGCGTCTTATTAATCGCTTGTCAATTCGTATACTAAACCACAAAACTCCGTTAGAAGCTCTAAATATCCTTCCTAGTGAGCTCACCCCTCGTATCTTTGTATGTGTGTTTTGTCCATGTGCACTACTCCTCCAAGCTTGATCTTCAAGCGCTTCGGCATGTCTTCATTGGATACTCGAACACCCAAAAATGATATAAGTGTTTTCATCCAGTGACCCGCAAGACTTTTGTCTCTATGGATGTCACTTTCCATGAATTCAAGTCCTATTACAGGAGCTCTCTTCTTGGGGGAGACTGCTACCATGGAAGTGAGCTCCCCCACTATTCCCCTACCTATATCTCCTCCACATCAACCTACTATCTCACCTGTGGTTCTTCCGCCTGGTCTGCCTCCTTGCCCTACTCATCCTTGCAGGTGTATACTTGTCGAGGAAGGGGCACAATCAGTTTTTGCATACTATACCAGAATCCACGTCTGTTCTGTCTACCGGTCCTCAAGGTAACCGTGCTTCCACTCGACATCCCTCATCTCATTATATGACTTATGACCCATTGTCTTCCAGGCATAGAGCCTTTGTCACTTCTCTGTCCTCCATTTCCATACCTTCTTCGTGGCAGGAAGCTCCGAGACATCAAAAGTGGAAAGATGTTATGCGGGAATAGATGACAACCCTTGAGAAGAATTGCACATGACACCTTGTTTATCTTCCTCAAGGCAAGACCGTGGTTGGATGTAAGTGGATTTTTTAGGTGAAACAAAACTCACAGGATCTTGTGGACCGTTACAAGGCTAGGTTGGTGGGCAGAGAATACACCCAAACGACCAAGATTGATTATCAGGTGACCTTTGCTCTAGTTGCAAAGATGAATTATATCCGTATTTTGCTCTCGTGCGCTGCCTGCAAAGGGTGGACGTGAAGAATGCCTTCCTCAACGAAGGTTTGGATGATGTTTATATTTCTCTACCTCCTTGTCTTACCTCTGAGAGATCTGAGAGAAAGATATGTAGACTGAAGAATGCTCTATATGACCTAAAATAATCCCCGAGAGCTTGGTTTGGGAAATTCCAACGAGCAATGGTGACATTTGGGTATACTCAGAGTAATGTTGATCATACCATATTTGTAAAGCGGAGACAATGGAAATTGATGGTGTTGATAGTTTATGTGGATGACATTGTCATAACTGGGAATGACATGGAAAAAGTCAAAAATCTGAAGACAAGATTGACTAGTGAATTTGTGGTAAAGGATCTTGGGAATCTCAAATACTTTCTTGGCATTGAAGTTGTTAGATCCAAGCACGGTATCTTTATAGTGGAAATACATCCTTAACCTGTTGGAGACTACGAGGATGAGTGAGTTTTGACCTGTTGACACCCCCATTGAAGCGAACCAGAGATTAGGGAGGGATGGTGGAGAAACTGTCACGGATATCATGACTTTCAACGGCTAGTGGGGAGACTCATCTACCTATCTCATACTTGCCCGAATATCTCTTATGTTGTTGGAGTTATTAGCCAGCACATGCATGCTCCCAATTCACACCACTTGGATACTGCCCATCGGATTCTCAGATATCTCAAAACCTCTCCTGCACGTGGCGTTTTGTTATCTCCAAACAAAGAATTATCCATTGAAGTTTTCACAGATGCTGATTGGGCAGGGTCAGTTGATGATTGTAGATCCACTTCTGGGTATTGTACCTTGGTTGGGGGAAATCTGGTGACTTGGAGGAGAAAAAAACATGTAGCCAGATCCTGTATCGAAGCAGAATTTAGGGCTATGGGCCTATGAGCCATGGAATATGTGAATAAATGTGAATTCGATCCCTTTTGCTTGAGCTTGGGATTCGAGGCAAAGGCCCCATCCGGCTATACTGTGATAGCAAGTCCGCCATTTCATCGCTCACAATCCTGTTCAGCATGACCACACTAAACATGTTGAAGTTGATCAACATTTCATCAAGGAAAATATAGTACGAGGAGTTGTTAGCACTCCATTTGTACCCTCTGATCAGCAGTTGACTGATGTGCTTACAAAAGCTTTGTCTCATTGGTGTTTTGGTAATCCTATGTCCAAGTTGGGTGTGACAGATATCACAAACCCAACTTGAGGGGGAGTGTTAGGCTTTGGCTTTTTTTAAAAAAAATTTTATGCTTTGTCATTCCTATATATTGAGGAGTGTGTGTTTCCGATAACAATAATAGAATTTCTTTCCTTTCAACAGGTTCTTACTTAATATTATATATTGCGTACTATGCTAATAAGTTTTGCAGGTGTTATGCTTGGTGGCAGTGGAGTTCTCCATACTTTTCTGGCACTCTTTGTTCAGATTCCATTCTTCAATGTTGGGTAACCTCTGCCCTTATTGCTCTCTGTTCATTATACATTCGTCATGAAATAAGTTTGGGCATATGAGTAGTAGGTTAGATTTATACCCATTTTCAATTTTGCATCTTTTTATCTAGCTTTAATTTTCATGAATTAGAGTTATAGTTAAATACACTTGAATCTTGCTCCATGGTTTAGTTTTATTTGGAACTAGCACAGTTTATGGGATAATTTGCTCATTTAAAAGTTCTTACTATTCTTCCTCATAGTCTCTAATTCACTCGGTATGGTCATGTGAAGTTATTTGTAAGTCTTTATAAATCAATGTTAGTGTGAGTTAGTCTTTCATTCTGCAAGCTTTTCAATTTTATTTTCTTATTTCTACTAGTTGTAGAATTTCTTATCGGTGTAGTGTGGTAGATCGCATATGGTAGAATTCCTTACTCTCTTGAAATTAGAATAACCTACAATAACCCCTAGAATTTGCCTCGATGCTATCTTTGAGACCTTCATAGATGGATTTGTGTTTAGAATATGATCTAGGTCTTTTCTTGGACCGGTTGAACCTTTGTACAATTACTTGCATATTCACCCTTGCTTACCCATGTTGAGCCTACTCCCATTTCATTTGATTTTCCACCACCTTCACATCACCAAAGCCAAAAAGCCTTTCTCCATTCACACTTAATTTGTTGAGTCTGATTTGATTTGTGATAATGGAAATAATTTTGTTTTGAGAGAGGATAAAATTCATCATCCTTATCTTGGTGCATTTTTTTTTTCATAAAATGTGGTGAGAGGATAAAATTCTTCATCTCAATTAAAAAAAATGAGTGAAGAAAATATGTGATTGTTTACTTGTAATTGTTGGTTGTAGCTCAACATCTTTTAAGTGACTCCATATTTCTAAGAATAAGTTTGGGGGAGTTCACTTCAATTGCATTTCCATGTGGTGCGTTGTTATTTTTATGACTCAATATCATTGCTTAAGTGTGATTAAGTCATTCTTGTTTATCTTTGTTTGACCACAACACCTTAAGCCTAAGCCTAATGTTTCAACCTAATTAAGCCATAGTGATTCTAAGCATAAACCTCATTGGTGCTGTGGAGAAGATGTAGAAGAACAACCTATGAGAGTTATTCAATGGTGGATTCCATTGCGGGTGTTTCAGGTGCTTGCAAGTCCGGAATCTGATGTCATTTTACTTTTCTTACTGCACTAGGTTTGAAATAATACACCTGTACACTGTTCGATATATTATTGAATTTTCTTGCTTTTGTAGAGATATTAATGCTCCCACTAGACTGATTTAGCATGATTTATTTGAACCTTCATTGTAAACACTACAGTGAGTTAAAATGCTATTTGAGTGAATGGTTAAGCTCCTGAATATCATCTTCAATCCCCTATGGTGAGTGTGTTTGCTTGTGACCCGCAAACGAGTAAGTTTGGGGGGAGGGTATTTGATACCTCTAATTTATATAGTGTTTTTCACCTGTAATTCGCTTCGTTTTCACTCTTTTATCCTGATTTTAGTATTGTTTAATGCAATTTTCATTCATATATTTGTCTATTGAATTCTGAATATCATTATGAGAATTGCAGGCGTGGATGTTTTCTTAGATTTACGGGATGTTATGTTCAGTTTTCTCCACGTACGCGTATGCGCTTGTCGCACGCGCTTGTGTGCTTGTCGCACACACGTGTTTGCTTTGCGATATAATTTGATGGCTTGGACAGATTTTCGAGTGTTTTGTTTCCGGGCGTGCGTTTTGTTCATGGCCGCCCGTGCGCGCACTGTGGATGAGCGTGCACATTCATTTCATTAAAATTCTATTCTTTGCTGTCGGGTGTGCGTTTTGTTCACTCACACCAGTGCGCTCGCGCATGCTCATCTTTTGGTCATCTTCCCCTGCCTGCAAATTCGGCGCACATGCCCGTGCACATAACACTGCACGGGCTGTGCGCGTCCGTTTTTCCTGTATCTATATATATGTTGTTTTAGGTCATTGGCCAGGAGTTCACCATTTCCAGAGTGATTTACACGCCGCCAAGCTTCTCCCACGATATTTTCAGAGGGAGAATCTCCTGTCCACCTCCAACCAAAGCTTCATGAAGAGAATCTAAGCAAAGAAAGGGGTTTCTCTCGGACTGGTGCCAATAACATGAGTATTTAGACGATTTGAGGAAAAGACGAGTGTATTAGTTGGAGGTGTCAACTTCTTCCTCTACCCTGAACGACAACCAAAAATTTTCCTGGAGAGTCAGAGTGATAGTATTTTGGCTCCACCCATTCCAATTTTCAAGGAATAGTCTCCTTGTCTGCTTTGTATTTGCCGTCCAATCCTTTCCCCTCACCTTCTTTCCTCCTTATGTTTTCTGCACTTTATTTGTTGTAATCTTTCAATTCATTGTGAATAAGGATCGAATCGTATTTGTATTGGATAGTTTCTATTCGATTTCATTTGTGATTGCCTTTTTTTGTATTATGGTGCATGAAAGGAATCTTCCCAGTGTTGGTTGAATGATGAATATGTTAATTGCTTAGTTTAGGTTTAAATTGCACAATAGTAGTAGGATAACTAATCCATAATTAATCGTTCTTTTAGATAGCCCATGGTATAGGATGTCCTTGTATCTTTACCCGTGCTCCATGTTGTTTAATACTTGGTGGAAAGCCTCATTTTATATTACTTCGAACGGTGTACTGCCGACGTTATTCCGCCAGGATAACGACCGTATGTAGTTTAACGGTCAAGGCCCCACTACAAAGCAAGAACACTACATGATGAAATACGTATCAACACTCTTCTCTCGAAAAAAACGATCTTGTCCTCAAGGTGGAGGTCCCTAGGGGTCATCTGCTAGCATTGGGGGCCCAGGTCTCCGAAGTCAGAACCGTCATCTTCATATCCCACTAGCACGCACAAGTCTTTCAAAGCATAGACGTGGGTGGGAGAGTACGACTACTGGAAGTGAATACAAAGGCCCTTGCAACGAAGTTCAAGGTGCTGCTCGTGAGATAAGCGGTGGAGTTGTTAGAGAGCTAGTGAAGGCATGGCCGGCAGAATTGACGACAACGTAGGTGGGCCTAACGACAATGGCCTAGGCGGGAGCAGGTGATCCAAGCGGGCAGGAGACGACGAAGATTTCAGCGGGAATGACTTGTGGGGTGGTCGGGCCGAGGAAGACGACTGGGTGGTGTAACGTTCTTCATTGAGGCAACGAGTTTGTTCCATGACACAAGAAAGAGTCGTCAGATTGTGGACCTGGAGGCACGCCTGAAGGCATTGTTGTAGATCTCCAAGGAAGTATCTCATGTAGTGGTCAAAGGATAGACCAGGCACATGCATGGTGACCTTGATGAATTCTTCAATGTAGGTGGTCACAGTGTCGGATTGACGCACAAAGCCGAGGCAACTCATAGGAAATCCCCGCCTGGCGGGCGTTGTAGTGGCAGTGGAGTTTCTCCTTCACCGTGGCCGCGTGGGCCCGGGGATATCATGAACCTGCTGACGCGTCCAACGCAATCAATGGAGCACTGAACCCTCCATATAGATAGTGTTTACGGGAACCTTCTTCTGGTTGACAAAGGCGGACTGAAGTCAAAGAACTATTCGGCGCAGACGATCCAACTGAAGGGGTTTGTGCCATTGGATTGCGATTAGACGAATATAGTCTGGATGAATGTCTGTAGCAGGGTGGAGAAACTCCATATAGTCCCATACTCGAATTATAATTAGATTTAATGAATTTTTATATTATCCCATACATTGAGAGCCATATATCAGCGTAGGTAGGTAGGTTAGATGGTAGTCTGGATGAGATGACATAACATATCGGAATCATAATGCAATTTGTAGAAAATCTAACTAAGAGTTTGGGAGGCATACATAAGGTTATGAATGGTTTGCGCACTAGTGTGAGCGCAATAGAAAACTACTAGAACCCCTGCCCCTTTGAACATGTAAATCCTGATCCTAGGAATCAACCTCGTTGGGACTTATGCATCAAGTTAAATGAGAGAAGTTTCGAGGGTAGGGTAGAGCCTGAGGGTTGTCTAGATTGGTGCGATAAGATGAAACATTTCATGTCCTAGAAGAAGTTGCCCTTGAATAGGCAAGTAAAGTACGCCACCTTGAGGCTGAATGACCCAGTTTAGTTTGGTTGGCGGAAGGTAGAGCACTCTAGATTTAATTTAGGCATGCTTCTTATCTTGACTTGGGTAGATTTTTTGACAACTTTGTAATCATTATATACCCCCATATTACTGAAGATTCCAGAACCCATGACAAGAAAAACTATCTAGATGAGTACACAAACGATATCCTTGTTCTCTAGCCACACTTCAATATCCACGAGGATGACAATATGACCACATTTCGTTATTTAAACGTGTTACGATATTCTATTAGGGATCAACTAGAGAGCTACATGACTATATGGATTTAGGAGATATCTCTAGTCGTGCCCATAGTGTAGAGGCCCTGCAGAAGAGAGATTCTGGATGAGGTTTACTGACCCACATCCACTCCTACACATACTCATGCACCTAGACTCATTGCACCCCTTGTCCGACTATCCTCATGAACACTTCTGCTTTTCCTATCTCTTCATCACGGGGCAAGGAGATTATAGAGACAAAATCCAACTCCAATGTTCTTAGATGCTTCAATTGTATGGAGTCGGGCCATAAGTCATCCAAGCTCCTGCGACGCCATTTTGTTACCATCATTGAGTTTGTGGACTGATGAGAGCGTGAGTACGAACTCTTTCTTAGTGACTCCAAACTCGAATTTGAACCTGAATTAGAAAGTGAGCTAGAGGTTGAGGGATAACGACCCGATTAGTTAATCTGTGTTCTCTAACTGTCTAACATAGTTTATTGACTCCCATGGCTCCTGCTGATGGTGAATGATTGTATCTCTCGTATGACCACTCACATTCAAGGGAAATTTTTTATTCATTATTGATAGTGGTAGTATGAAGAATGTTGTTTCAACAATGTATTATATAGAAGTTATTGCTTAGGACTCAATCTTTAGGGAAGCCTTACAATCTATCGCGGGTCACCGGTCACTAGTAGTATGACTATTCCGATCACCCACCAATGTCTTATACAGTTTTCTATATATATCACCTATCAAGATACTGTCTGGTGCCACATTGTTGCCAAATAGTGACTCATGAATGTCTCAAAATAAAGACAATATCCAAAATAAAATTTTGCTGAGAAGCTATAACTATTACTAACAAATATCGAGATCAATACAGTCTATATATTTTAAAAAATAACGGAATAGCCAGGTAAGGTAACGAACATGCCAATGAGAATCATAATTGATAAAACTATATAAAGCAAAATCTTTATCTACTTATTTTTTCAATATCTGCTCGAAGGTAACGAATTAGAAAAACTTGCAATGAAGCTGGGTGATATTGTTAGAAAAGCTTTAGTACGGGCCCATCTAAGAGTCTATTTTTCTCTCTTTGTATTTGTCCCACATCTTGGATTGAGATTTCTCTTCTTCCTCTCTTCCTATATAAATGTATTCATACTTGTAATTTATCATTCAAGAAGTATATACAAGGTTTGAGGCCTTTCTTTACATGATATCAGAGGCACCGGTCTCCTCCTTGTCTATTCGGTCTTCTGTTCGCAGCTACTCGCGGTCTCATCATTCCTAACCGCCCGAGCTCGGTTAGGCGATCTGTCCGTTTGCAAACCGCCTGGTCTCCTGGCTGACCGCGCGACCTGTCTCTTCTCCTGCTTAGCCACAGTATCGAGCGGGCTGTCTCCTCTAGCCGTTGTCCCCTTATCTCTTCTTCTCTTGTGGCCTCCTCGTCCCCTCCTCCTTCTCCTCTTCCACCCTTTCTTTTATAAACCTTTCTCACACGTGGGGTCCACCCTCTCTTGCTTCTTTCTCTGACCGCCCGGTCTCACTTGCTATCCGCGCGGCCTCTCTGCCTTGCTATCCGCGCGGCCTCTATCCCTTGCTATCCGCGCGGCCTTTCTCCCTTGCTATCCACGCGACCTCTTCCTTCCCGCTTGTCGCGACCTCTCTCAGGTCGCTGCGGTTTCTTCCTCCTTTCTCTTTTCTCGCTTCAGTCCGCATCTAGGTCACGACATCTCTCCTTGCCGCTGGTGGACTCACCTTAACCGTGCGGACTCCTCTTCTAACCCCTTCACCACTAGTCGCTGCGACCTGTCTTGTCGTTAGCGATCTCTCCTCTTCCCTTCACCGCATCCTGGTCGCGAGTTTCCTTGTCGCTGGTAGATTTACTTTGACTGTGCGGACTTCTCCTCAAATCGCTTCCTGCTAGTCGCTGCGACCTGTCTTGTTGCTAGCGGCCTCTCCTCTTCTCTTAGACGCATCCTGGTTGCGACTTTCCTTGTCGCTGGTGTGTCTGCCGTGACCGTGCGACTTCTCCCTCTGCTGACTTCTCTACCAAGCCGCCCGACCTTCTTTGCCAAGCCGTCCGGCTTCTCATGCTTACCGCCCGGTCCAAACCTTTCTGACTGCCCGACCTCTACTGCTAGCCGCCCAGTTTCTTTTGCTAGAAGACCGGCCTCCTCTATTAGCCGCATGACTTCCGATGCATCCGCTGCTACTTCTGCTCCACCAGCCCGTGCGGCTACTACGGCTTCCGAACTCCGAGATGAGCTCCGGATTACTACCATCTCTCTGACTGGGAAATGCAATTTCGTCGAATGGGTTCACGTTGTTCGTCGTGTTCTACAGACGAAGGGTCTTCTCCACCACTTGACTCGTGCTACCCCAGCGGCTCCCTCCGATGACTGGCTTTGCGATGATGGTAGGGTCCAGTCTTGACTCCTCAACTCTATGGACACCGAGCCCTACAAGATGACTATGTATCATGACACGGCCAAGGCCATGTGGGAGGAGCTCCACTCCTTTTACTCTGGACACAACAGTGTTCAGCACTTATATGATATTCTCTCCGATCTTCAGAACCTTGCTCCGGGTGCTCCCGGCGATATGATCTCTTTTGTTGCCCAGACAAAGACACTGGCCGAGGATTGGATTCAACATCAGCCTCCACTACGGATCTAGCTACTCAACGGGCCCAGAAAGAGGCTGTCACCATCACGATGATGATGTCCCGTGTTTCGCTCCACCTGCATAGTGTTCGGGCCCAGATCCTTTTTTCCACGACGACTATTTCACTATCTGATGTCTGCTCCATGCTACTTCGAGTTACGCCTCCTACTGAGGCTCCTCCCGGCTTTGCACCTGCTCTTCTTCAACAGCCTCTCCTTCTGACCCCCCTCCTGCTCGTGGATCTTCCACTCGAGGGGGCCGACCTCCGTATCGGGGACGCGGACGTGGTGGTCGTTCGTCTATGAAATGCACATATTGTGGCCGGGGTGTCCATCATGAGGCTACCTGTTACAGCAAGCATGGGTTCCCTCCCCACCTCGCTGCTACTTCCTCTGCTGCTCCTGCTCCCACCGGGGCTTCTGCCCAGGATCCAGCATCCACTACCTGCCAAGATATCGATGAGCTCCGCACCCAACTCCACCAGCTACAGGGTGCCCTCGGCCGCTCCTCCGGCTCGGTTGCGTCTTTTTCTGCGGAAGGTATAACCCGTCTCTCTCCTAGCCCCCGCTGGATCGTCGATTCCGGCGCTACTCACCATATTACATCCCAGAAGCCCTCCCAGTATCTCCAGAAGGCTCATCCTCCATGTATCACTGTGGTCAATGGTGACACCCTATCGGTCTCTGGTGCCGCTGCTCTCCAACTTACCCCGACCCTTTTTCTTTCCTCGGTTCTTCACGTTCCGGGATCTCCTTTCAGTTTACTTTCTGTTAGTCGCCTGGCGCACGACTTTGATTGTTGCATAACCTTTTCTCCCTCTTCCTTTCTTATGCAGGATCGTCGCACCCGGAGTATCATTGGTAGGGGACAGCTGTTGAATGGGCTCTACATCTTGGATATTCCACCCACTCTTCTCTCCGCCGTCTCCACTGTTGATTGACATCGCCGCCTTGGGCATGTTCCTCTTCCGATTCTCAAGTGGGCTCTTCTTGATGTTCCTTTACGGGAGTTCTCTTGTGAATCTTGTATCTACGGCAAACAACATTGCTCTACCTTCCCCCCGCATGTACCAGGAGTAGTATTCCTTTATCTTTAGTTCATTTTGATGTATGAGGCCCTTATAAAGTTCGTAGTATCTTTGACTTTCGATATTTTGTAATCTTTATTGATGACTACTCGCGTACTACATGGCTATATTTAATGCATGATCGTACTGAACTTACATCTGTGTTTCGTGCCTTTTTAACTTAGATGCGTACGCAGTTCGCCACCCCCTCAAAATCATCCGCACTGATAATGCTCGCGAGTATACGGAGCGCACCTTCTCCAATCTCTGCACCGAATTTGGCGTCATCCATCAAACTTCGTGTGCGCATACCCCTCAGCAAAACGGGGTGGCCGAACGAAAGAATCGTCATCTACTCGATGTTGCTTGGTCACTCATGTTTCAAATGAAGGTTCCGATCGAATATTGCAATTTTGCCGTCCCCACATCCTGTCATCTCATCAACCGCCTACCTTCTTCTGTTCTTGACTTTGTCGTTCCTATCCATCTCCTTTATCCTACTACCAACCCCACCTCTCTCACCCCGCGAGTCTTTGGTTGTGTTTGTTATGTTCATCTTCTTGGCCCTCCCTCCGAAAAACTTGTTCCTCGGGCAGCCAAATATATGTTTGTCGGCTACCCCCGTACTCAAAAGGTGTATGTTTGCTACTCTCCTTCGGATGGAAAGTTGGTCGTCTCAGCGGATGTCACCTTCTGCGAAAACCAGCCCTTCCACTTCCCTTCCCCCACCCCGTCTTCCTCTCCTTCTATTCCCTGACCTGCTGTACCTATCACACCCTCTTTTCTGCCAACTCCTTCCTCCTCTATCCCTGCCCCCCCCTAAGGTTCCTCCCCCCGTTATCCGTGTCTATACTCGCCGCGGCTCCAAGGATGGTTCCCTGCCCCAGCTCCCTGCTCCCAGTGACACCCCGACAACGGCGGATCCGGCTCCTGCTTCTACGACCCATCCCCTAGCCAACTACGTTTCTCTCCATCGGCTCACTCCACCTCTCTACACCTTTGCCACGTCTCTTTCCTCTATTTCTATTCCTAACACTGTGCAGGAGGCGCTTCAACATCCGGGGTGGCGGACGGCCATGGACGATGAAATGCGAGCTATCTGGGCCAACAAGACCTGGGATCTGGTTCTTCTTCCTGCCGGACACACCTGTGTTAGCTGCAAGTGGGTATTTGTTATTAAACATGCGGCGGATGGCGCTGTTGAGTGTCTAAAGGACCGCCTCGTTGTCCGGGGTTTTACTCAGCAACATGGTCTTGATTATGAGGAAACCTTCTCTCCGGTTGCCAAAATGAATACGGTGCACGTTCTTCTCTCCTTGGCTGTTCATCGTCATTGGCCTCTTTATCAGTTGGATATTAAGAACGCCTTCCTCAATGGAGATCTACAGGAGACTGTTTATATGCACCAACCTCCCGGGTTTGAGATCACGAGTGAGTCTCGGGTTTGTCATCTTCAGAAATCTATTTATGGTCTCAAACAGTCCCCACGCGCTTGGTTTGAAAAATTCAACAAGGTAATATGCGATATTGGCTTCATTCGGAGCTCGGCTGATTTCTCTCCCTTCACCCGACACCGGTCAACCGGAACTATGATCCTACTTGTCTATGTTGACGATATCCTCATTACTGGCGACGATACTACAGGGATACAACATACCAAGCAACAGTTGAACTCCGCCTTTCAGACCAAAGATCTTGGCAACCTTCGGTATTTTCTTGGGCTTGAGGTTGCACGACGCCCTGATGGTCTTGTGTTATCCCAAAGGAAGTATTGTATGGACCTCCTTCATGATGCCGACAATTCTGGATGCAAACCTACGGATACTCCTGTGGACGCTAATCACAAGCTCTCGGCTCATAGCTCTGACTCCGATAAGCTGCTTACGAATCCAGAATACTATAGACGCTTGGTTGGGAAACTGATCTATCTTATGGTTACTCGACCAGACATCTCTTATGCCGTGGGAGTCGTGAGTCGTTTTATGCATGCTCCTCGGACATCTCACCTTCAAGCTGTCGAGCGCATTCTTTGATATCTCAAGAACGCTCCAGGACAAGGGCTTGTGTACAAGCCATGCACATCTTTATCTCTTGTTGCATACTCGGACGCTGACTATGCAGGATCCATTGATGATAGGCGTTCTACAATTGGTTTCTGTACCTACTTCGGTGGACATCTCATAACCTGTCGTAGCAAGAAACAAACTGTGGTTGCTCGCTCTTCTGCTGAAGCCGAGTACCGGGCCATGACTGCTGTTGTTTCCTAGTTAACTTGGCTTGAGAGCCTTCTGGGAGACTTGGGTGTTCGTCTCTCATCACCGGCGACCCTATTTTGTGATAGTCAAGCAACAATACATATTGCCAAGAACCCGGTCTTTCACGAACGCACAAAACATATTGAAGTTGGCTGCCACTTTATTCGGGAAAAAGTCTTAGTACGGGCCCATTTTTCTCTCTTTTCTCTCTTTTTGTATTTGTCTCACATCTTGGATTGAGATTTCTCTTCTTACTCTCGTCCTATATAAATGTATTCATACTTGTAATTTATCATTCAAGAAGTATATACAAGGTTTGAGGCCTTTCTTTACAGATATAATAAAAAATTGGATAATGTTTTAAATAAAGTGGCTCTGGGTTTTAAATTTTAAAAAGAATGGAAAAAATGTGGTTATATAATAAATTGGATTTGCCGATATATCTGTCAAAATGGCCTCAAAATATCTCTCTTGAAGAATTGCATTTGAATTGATTAAAGAGCAGACATACTTCTCAGGCCTGAGCTGGTGGTATTAGGGATACAAGTGCTCAAGAGTAAAAACTTCATTTTTGTTATTTTGAATGCATTTTTAGATTCATGTCTGCGTCAGTTGCAAAGAATGCAATGTGAAGTTGTTTTGTTTATCCTTAATTCCTTATAAATCAACAACTTAGCCGGTATCCATTGTAATGTAATTTGTTTTTTTTTTTCGTTTTTCAGATTTGAATTTGAAGAAGCGCTCTTCGAAAGGCACACAAGGATTACTTCCAAGACCATTTCAAATTTTCCAAGAGAACACCACAGTTGCCTCTTTTTTGTCTTACAGGTCACCTATCAGTTTTACCATTATTCATAATATATTAGGTGGACGTTTACATCCCTAGCAGCATCCAAGGAAATGCACCGGTTCAAGAGCAAGGTGAGGGGGTTAGGTCATCAGACTCTATATAAGGACTTCTTGTATGCTGCAAATTCCTCTTCTTGGGGATTGGGCTCAGTTGGCCTCTATCCCGGGAAAAGTAGGCCATACAAATCTCTAATAACGGTACAAATTATAATCATCTTTCTGTACTACTTGTTTGTATTTATTTTGTTTATAAATGTTATTGCTAAATTCTTTTTCTTGTTTTACATCCATCATTGCAGGTGGTACTAAACTCTGTCAATGGAAATTATTGCAGTTCTAACACAAATAAAATTTTAAAGGTAGGTTTCGTTAGAATTTACTGGATATTTTTGTAATCCACCACTAATTCTTGGTTCCGCTTTATTTTTCTGCAGGATTTAACAAAGGTGGAAGGTCAATTTTCTTTCTCATTATTATAACTTTTCTTGCTATACATATTTCAGCGTGCATATTTTGTTTTTCCAGATAATTAGTTTTTGATAAGATTAAAATCTTTCCGGGCACATTATACCTTTATTCAAGAATTCTAACGCATACTCTCTTATAATGCTTTTCTGATGCTGCCACTCTAAATTTGTCCATGTTAGCATATAATTTAATTTGTTATATGGTTACGTTTCATTAACTAAGTTTTTCCGAACACAATATATACCTTTATTCAAGATTTCATGTGAGCCAATAGCTAAGCAAATTGTAATTTAGAGAGAATTGTGAGGGAAAAATCACTAAGGTTCCGTTCGGATCTATGGACTTGGAATTGGAAATTGGAATTGAGAATTAGAATTGGGGTAGCAGAATTCCAATTCCAGTTTTCAGATGTCAGGAATTCATGCGGAATTGGAATTGGTCTAATTCTATTGAATTCAATGTTGTATTATGATAATTCTTAGGGGTAAAGACATTCCATAGAATTCAGTTTTGTACTATGACCGACGTCGCCCGATCTTCACATCGTCGCCTGATTTTGCTGTCGTCGCCCGATCTTCACATCGTCGCCGGATTTTGCTGTCGTCGCCCGATCTCGCTGTTGTCGCCCGATCTCGCCGCCTTCGCCCGATCTCGCCGTCGTCTCCCGATCTCGCCGCCGTTGCCCGGTCTCGCCGCCGTCGCCCGATCTCGCCGCCGTCGCCCGATTTAGCCGCCGTCGCCCGATCTTGCAGTCGTCGCCGGATCTCGCTGTCGTTGCCACCATCGCCCGATCTCGCCGTTGTCGCCTGATCTCGCCGTTATCACCCAATCTCACCGTTTTCGTCCGATCTCTCTCTTGTCTCCCGATCTCGTCGTCGTCGCCTGATCTCGCTGTCATCCCTCGATCTCGCCGTTGTTGACTGAACTTGCCATTGCTTGGACATCTTTTCCTACTTCGTATATATGATATGTTTTCAACAAATTTATCATAATTAATTATTGGTACACTACCTGAAGTTGATTTTTCTGACATTATGTTCCGTTTTTTTACCAATTTCTACATTTTTCGTGAGATCATAAAGGAATAATCCCCTCCACCAGTAGGTTTTGTTGCAATAACTTCATCTTGGTTGACTCCAAACTCCAACTTCAAACTGCCGTTGTTGCCCGATCCTGCAGCCATGAGGAAAAAAACAATTACAAACCAATTCCAATTCCAATTCTAGAAAGTTATCCTATAGCCGGACAACTACATTGGAATTCAGAACAATTTCAATTCCCGTGGGAATTGGATGAATTCCAATTCTGTAATTCCAATTTCTGCGATCCAAACAGGCCTTAATCAATTTTGAAGACCAGATTTAGAGTTCATGGAGGAGGTAGGGCACACACTATTCTAGTTTTTACTAACAGCTTCATCTCTTTCTATAAAATCTAGTTACTAAACCAAGAATTTCATCGCCACCAAAATTGAGCAATAGCACTGAAACATCTCCACCAAGCCAACTAAATCTGAGCCCCTCCTCTGTGCCATTACTTCCTCACATCACACAACTCCATCAACGTCTACTTCAAAATAACTGCCAACCATCTCGTAACCACCAACCTATCTCCCAAAGCCGCAGATCACCCCCCACTTTCATCCACAAAGCCATCATGACCTTTAAAATGGATCATGACTTCTCTGCCAGATTACATGCAGGGATATTAAAAATAACAAAAAAAGAAAAAAAAATGTAAGCACTGCTACACTGGGAGGATTAGAACTGAATAGCTTTGTCATTATTAGAATTTTTGGCAAACACTTACGGTCCGTTCGGCGCTCAGGTATTGACTTTCTGGAATTGGCTTTGGCCAGAAAACCAATAACTGCAGGAAATGGTTTTGTGCAGAAAGCCAATTCTCATGTTCGGTTGCAGGATGGAATTCAATGAACAGAATTGGAATTGATATGTAAAAGCTGTTCGGCTGCACAATGAAATTGACTTTCTGGAATTGAATTTTGTAACATTTATACAGTTTTAAAATTTAGCAGCAAATTAAAGTACTAATACTAATTTTTGAAGTTCAAACATTTAAAGGCGTTCTACCGCATAAACATTGTCCATAATTAAAATTGCCCTGATTTTGTTGAAATTTCTGAGCATTATTGCTAAATTTTTGTGGATCTAGATTTTCTTGGAAATTTCAAATCTGAAATTTCTTGGAAGAAATTTCAGATCTGAAATTTCTTCCAAGAAAATCTAGATCCAAGAAATGTATAGGTAAAATGCAGGAGGACGAACACAAGAAAGAATAGAAGGAAAGAGGGCAAAGAGAAGAAGAGGAAGAAGAAGAGAGGAGGCGGATGAGGGAATCGGGCAGGGGAGGAAGAGGAAGAGTGGATGAGGGAGACGGGAAAGAAAAAAGAAAAGAAGGAGGAAGAGGAAGAAGGGAGGAGGAAGCTGAAGAAGAAGGGAAGAGACGGAGGAAGAAGATGACACGAAGGGGAAGAGGAAGAAGAAGAGAAGAGGAGGAGGAAGAAGAAGAGAGGAGGAAGAAGAAGATGAAAGGCGCGTATACCCGCACCCCCTAGATCAGTTGGTGATGAGAGGTTGCTTGAGGGCCTCTTATCTAGGGGGTGCGGGTTCGAGACCCGGCCTCAACAACCTGTCGCGCGGTGCTGATGCCGTGGCGGAGAGCTGGTTGGGGTGTACGGCCCGCGGGCCTGATAAAGCTGCCTGGTGCTGACTCCAGGTGGGCCCCTTGGTGGTGATGCCAAGGTGGCAGGGCAGGTGGACTCCTGTCCCTGCATCACTTTCCTTCCACCCTTTAAGGACTGTCCATGAAGTTTGGAGAAAATTAAGAAAAATTTATGTTCTTGGAAAAGAACTCTAATATACCTATCTTCTATCAGTTTTATACCTAGCGATCTACAGAAAGATTAGTAATTCTTTTCTATCTCATCTAGTGTCTTATAATGTGTTTCTACTCTAAAGTGTTTCTACTCTAAAGCTCAAGGGTTAGATTGAGATCACATTGGAATCAGAGTCCCAGTCCTTGGTGTATTGGTAAGAGAGAATATCTATAGCTGAGAGAACTATTTCTTGCCTTGGATTTCCAAAGAAGGTCAAAAAAAAAATGAGAATAATAATCACAGAGGCAAATGGTTGAAAGTGATGCTTCACATAATCTAGCCAATAAGCCGGTAAATTAACTGGACAATTGCCACCATGATGGTGTTGATGAAGATGCATCCTTCAAATAGTATGCCAGACCCAAGCAACCCAAATCACACCATTCCTTCACCCATCATGAACAATTCAAGAACTGCTCATTTAGAAAATTTTGGAAGCATGGGTGGAGAGGAGGATGTTATTGTTAACCCAGAGAAATGAAGAACTAGAAATTTCGAAGTAGAGCTAGGAAGATAGTCCCACTTATGATGGGATGATCAATGCATAAGCATTTAAACACATGATTTGACCAGGTGGAAACATAATTTATCTTGTACAGATGTGTTACGACTTACGATAAAGTCAAAGTTTTTCAAGCTTGGCCATCATGAATGGACATGAATACTCACCTGAAAGGTATTGATCACAGTGTCAGTGACTATTATGGTTGTGAAGTGAACTAGTTCTAAGTAGGACTAATGATAAGAGTAACTCTTAGAAAGAGAGCTTGGAGGGAAGACAGACGATTGGAGGAGAGAGGCTGATGACAGGGAGAGAAAGTAGGAGATCGTTTTTATTAGGTGCAGGAAGAGATGAGCAAGTCAGAACTGGAAAGTGGGTATAGAAAAAACTTCATTCATTTTTCACACCCTTATTGCAATATTTAGATGTCCAGTTATAGATTTCCACATTTATTGCAATGGCTAATAAGCTCCTATCAAGTTTGGGTCTAAATCCTTTACATTAACTGGCTAGACCCAAAAACTTTTAGCTTCTTTGCATCAGACAATTATCCATGCTCCAACTACACTTATTGATGGTTTTCTTTGCGGTAACAAGTCACAGTGGTGATACGCCATTTTCTGATGAAGATCTTTGATAGAAACGTTTCAGTCAAAACAAGAACATTTTTTAGTGGAACTTCAACCTATCACTCAAGAGATTTGCCCATTATTTTAGATGTTCCATCAGAACTCAAAAAGATGATTAGTGTTGTACTACCCCCATCATTATTTTTAATAGCTGGGATGATAGTCTCACTAATTCAAGAGGCGATTGAGAAATCACTTTTCTATTCATTTGGGTATCAAACCACCCTGCTATAGAGAGATGATTAATAAGGCACAACGAATATACTTTTTCAACATAAACGAATGTCTTGACTCCATTGGATATATGGAGCTTAACTTTGAATCAATCTCAGATATCCACATTCTCCTATTCTATACATGGTATAGGAACCAATTTTCATGCCGAGTCTTTTGTATTCCTGCATGTTCGCCTATTGCCATCCTCTTTGTGCTTTTCAAGTTCCACAAGCAGTGTGTGTTCTTCTGTCATTGAGATTCTCTTAGCCGATTCACTAGTTCATATCCTGTTGCCACCAATCCAATAAGTTGGTCCACAATATTAAAATTGCCGATCCACTCCTATACTGAGTTTTGTCGCTAAAGCTCTTCAGATCCAATTTGTTCCGCCGAGGGTAGTCATGAAATAGATCCACGCGGTCTTCTCTTCCATAAGTTTGCTCTGATCTAGTTCGTCCGGTTGGAGATATTGAATGAAATCATGACCCACTTCAATTTCAGTTTCGTCCAGCTGAGCCAAGCTGTTACTAGTGTCTTTTGGTCAAGACCCACTTCTGCTTCACTCTCTAAACTATTGAGGATATGGACCAACCAGCGGAAAATAGTGTTTTCCCTTATGACAGGTACAAATTTAGAACTGTGATAATATGAACCTCAATCTCACTACAATGGTGCTAAATGGACAAAAATATACAAAATTTTGCACTCTCATTGAGGTGTCCCTTATTGGACATGGTTTTCTACGAAGGTTCTTCTCATAATAATCTATGAAGCACAAATACTTCCCCGAAGACAGCGTACCCGTACCGGATACATATTCGGTACCGGTACGTACCCGATACTTGATGGATACACCTATGTGTACACACTTGGAGTTAGCACATCATTCTGCATATTGTGATAGGAGTCTTCTTTTGTAGAGTAAACAAAACTTGGCTCTATGTTAGGAAGCGTTGGTACACCCAATTAAGTTGTGTATATGTACTGAGTATGTTTCTTGTACTGATACGTTTCTGTTACAAGTACGTGTATTGAACGTGTTGATACGACGCACGTTATTAACAAAAGGCTAACTTGTCTCTAGACTAACCAGAGATTGAAGGTTTTGGTCTCCAACAATGAAAAAGAAAAAAAACTAATGAGTAGACTTAAGTTTAATTTTATCCTTTTTGGTTAAACATATAAGATCTAAAATTTTGCAATATTCACCGATGCTTAATGTTTGAAAACTTAATATTATGTTGCATTGATTTGCGGGCTTGCACTTCAAATTATGATTTATGTTTGATGTTTTGAGAACTATTTATTGCACTTGATATATATATATATATATATATATATATATATATATATATATATATAATTTGTTATAATGTATCATGCTGCAACCGTATCCTTATTTTTTAAAGTTTGGCGTACCGCCATACCGGGTACGTATCGTACCCGGTACTCTTACCCGTACCGGTGCTTCATAGATGTTAATCCAATGTGTTAAGTACAGAGAAAAGATGTTGCTATATTAAAAAGTAAAAAACCTGCCTTTGCAATAGTCTAGCCCGAATACTTCATGTTGCCAAACTTGTTTGGAATGAAGTTTTGTGGTTATATTCTGGTTCAAATAACATTGCCTGACTTTATGACATACCACAAATTTTTCGAGGTACCCCACTACTCCAGGATCCAATCCGAGCCTCAATGTCTCCCATTCCAGCAACTCACCCAAGTTAAAAATTCATGTCCTATTTTCCTGCAGCCCCTGGAATTCCAATTCCTGCATCCATTGCCTGTTCCCAGCCTTGCTAATCATCACCTAGAGCAGATCTGCCTGTTACCATCTATCCCAAACCCTCATTTCCTTCTCCCCACAACCAAGTATGCTCCACCAACCCCAACAGCTCAATAACCCCTACTCGAGACATACTCCGTATCACCAGGGAAATGCCGATCATACTCTGTTCAGCAAGCATAGGACCGGTAAACTTACAACTCTCATTGTTTATGTTGATGACATTGTTATCACAGACGATGATATGAAAGAAATCAAACTTCTAAAACAAAAGTTGGCTTTTGAATTTGAGGTCAAGGACCTGGGTGCTCTCAAATATTTCTTGGGTATTGAAGTGCCAAGGTCCAAGCATGAGATCTTTATCTCAGAGAGGAAGTATACTTTGGATCTTCTTGAGAAGACTGACATAAGTGGCTGACGACCAGCGGACACTCCAATTGAAGCAAACCACGGAATGAGTGGTGATGATGGGAAGGAGATTGAAAATATTCTTGAATTTCAGAGGCTTGTAGGGAGACTGATCTACTTGGATCATATCCGTCCAGATATAGCTTATGCTGTGAGCGTTATCAGCCAATTTATGCACGCTCCAAAGACTCTTCATGCTGATGCTGCCAACAGAATCCTCAGATATCGCAAGTCCTCACCTGGGAGTGGAATATTGTTTTTCCCCAATTCGGCTCTAAAAATTGAGGTCTACACCGATGCTGATTGGGCCGGTTCTGTCGACGATCAGCGATCTACCTCCGGGTATTGTTCTCTTGTTGGTGGAAATCTTGTTACCTGGAGAAGTAAAAAACAACAGCTCGTGGCGAGATCAAGTGCTGAAGCAGAGTTTCGGGCTTTGGCTCATGGTGTTTGTGAAGGTCTATAGTTGCGGTCGTTGCTAAGTGACCTGGTTCTCTCTGAAAATGAATCTATCCGGTTATATCGTGATAACGAGGCTGCCATCAACATTGCTCACAACCTGGTCCAACATGATCGTACAAAACATATTGAGGTGGATCGTCATTTCATCAAGGTGAATATTGAAAAGGGACTTGTGTGTACTCCCTTTGTTCCCTCAGACAGACAACTTGCTGATATTCTCACGAAAGGCCTGAGTGGAATTACCTTTGGAAGAATTGTTGTCAAGTTAGGCATGATCAACATCTCACGCCCAACTTGAGGGGAGTGTTACAATAAAGATGAAATGGAAGACATTTTATTATACAATAATTTTCACCATTTTCCATACATATTACAAGAGCATTAACATCCTATTTATAGAGAGGTGAAGTAGAAGCACTCCAAACCAAGATGTGGGACTAAACATTCTAAAGAAGAATGAGCCATTATTTGGCCGTACATATAGACAATAGAATTAAGTATTTGAATGGGCTTAATCAAGGTTTTAAGAACCGGATCGGAGGATGAACCGGTGAGTTCAAAGGTTCAAGGTTCGATCGGTTGGACCGGTCGGACCGGGATTGAACCGTGATGTTAGATAATAACATATTATATAATATTAGTTATAAATTTATAACATATTACATATCATGTAAATATCAAATTGAGCTCAAATATCAATAAATAATATAATTATAATATATATAAAATGGAAATCATATGTAGACACGTAAGAAATATTGTAACAAAAATCGAATAATATTAAAAAAATGTGGAAAATTTATATTTTTATTTAACCTAAATAATAATATTGTAACTAGGCTTTAATTAGTTATAAATAATATTTATTTTTATACTTAATTTAATAATATATATTTTATTTATATTCTACGTCTTGATTTTTTATAAAAATATGTTATTATTTTATTTATATATATAATAGTTTTGTTTTCAACAAGTAGTTGGTGGAGTGGTCATGATCACTTCATTAATAGGATAGGTCTTGGGTTCGAATCCCTGCAATGGCCCTTTTATTTTTATAAAAAAATCCGAAAATACTTGTGATTGGCCCCGCCCGGTTGCCAAATAACCGGCCCGGTTTCCGGTTAACCGGTCCAACCGTCCGGTTAACCGGTTCCTGCCCGGTTCTTGGCGGAGGCGGTTTACAAGACCAGACCGGACCGCCCGGTGAACCGGTCGGCGGTCCGACCGGTTGGACCGGCCGGTCCGGTCCGGTTTTTAAAACCTGGGGCTTAATTCATTTTCTTCAACAATTGTGTATTCTCTAACTTGAGTATAGTTTTAAGAAATGTTGACAAACAGTGCTTTATATATGATATCATGGTGAAAATATTAAATTATTTTAGGCAAACATTATGGGATGTTTTGTCTCAATGCCATTTTGATGTCAGATGCCACGCATTTGAATTAATGTTCATGTGCAATGACATTTATTCACTCTACATTGTGGATTTTAACAATTTATAAATTTTCAGTGGTCATCTTTACATGATTTGTCCGTCATCAAGATGCCCCTATTTTTGGACAGATAATATTTAAAGATGTAAAAAAACAACTTTTGTCTTTAAATAACATTAAAGTAGGTGATTTCTCATTTTTTTGTACTTTTACAACGGTCTGGAAGCCGCCTCTTGCAAAAAAAAATGCAGGGTAAGGTTTGCCTACATTTCACCCTTGTGGTGGGACCCTTCCCCAGACCCTCAGTGTGCGGGGATGCTTTGTGCACCGGATTGCCCCCCTTTCAATTTTTTGTCCTCCTAATGTTTAGATAGGTGCATTGACTTTATATAAAGTCAGGTAATTCTGTACTGCTTACAGGTCATTTTAGCCAGTATAAAAACTCAACAAGTTCAAAGCAGATGAATTTGCACCATACAAAGAAACACATAATACCTTGTTTGACCAGAATACTTTCATCAAATTATTCTTCCCGATCAACTCAACAGGCAGAAAAGGTTTGAATTTGAGCCATGCATGTTCATTATTCCATTGCAAATTTTCTCATTATTTTTAGCGAGCTTCTTCCTTCTGTTGTGAACTTATTGTATATACTTTGTTTGTAAACCCCAAGAAGCTTATTTAAATTCAATTGAAATATCTTCTCTTTTTTGATCTATTTTACTATTTAACGCAATCTGATCCAGGAATTTTGTTTTCAGTTGTGAAATTTATTGCCATGCTTTCTACCAAGCAATTTTGTAAGAGTAAAACTTAATGATGCTCTTTGCATTCTGCAGCTCAACTGTCTATCCATCATTTGGTCTTTTGATAACTTCAAGTTAATTGAATTTGTGGTTCAGTTAAGTAGAGAAAATAATTTATATGGTTAAAATCTTTTGTTGACCTGTAGTTAAATATTCCCGGTTCTGTTAAGTAAAGAAAATAACTTCTATGGTTAATAGTGTCTTTATGATTTCCGTGATGATGGGCCAAAACTCTTCCCTCTTTAGATTCAGTCAGTTGTGTCGTGTGCTGTTATTATTGTACTTATTTTTGCATTTCAGATGACTTTTATATTAATGTTGGTGTAAACCTACAACCTTGCCCTATATATCGTCATAATTGATGGCAAACCATTTCTAGCTATGAAATATTTCTGCCGTCTCTCATTGATAGCATCAACAACATTATTGTTACTGAGGGGAAATTTCTAGGGTTAAGGTATGAGAGGAGAAAATAGTTAAGAACAAAATTGAAGTGAGACTTTGTTTCTTTAGGCGGTACAAATCCTTTTCGTTTTGGCGAAAACAGAGGTTCGCGAAATTCGGTGTTTGCAGGCGGCTTAATTCCAAAACCCAGCTTCTAAAATAAGTCCCCCTCTAAGGTATTTTTCAACCGCAGCTCCGCCTACCTTCTCTACCTCCCTCTCGCAGACGAAAGGAAACACGATAGTCGTTCGCTTCGTCGTCGGTACAGCTCGACAAAAAACTTGTTCGGCTCCCTCAACAGAGAAGGTCGGCTTATAGATCTGCTCGTCGTCGTCAAGGTAGCCTCCTCCTTTCAGATATGCATGCCATCTTACATTTTTCTTGTTTTCCGCAATTTTGCAGAAGACGGAACCCTTTTTACTTCAATTTTTTCAAGTTTTTCTGCTTCAGAAGATTTTCCCTGTGGTTAGACAGAAGATTTTCCTAGCATAGAGCCAACTTTTGTTTACTCTAGAAAAACAAACTCCTATCATATTATGTAAAATGATGTGTTAAGTGCAAGTGTGTCTACATAGGTGTATCCGTCTAGTATCGGGTACGTACCGGTACCAGATACGTATCTCGTACGGGTACGCTTCTTTCTAGGAAGTATCCGTCATATGGTACAACTCCTCTTCGTTATGGCGAAAACAGAGGTTCGCGGAATTCGGTGTTTGCAGGCGTCTTAATTCCAAATCTCAGGTTCTAAAATAAGTCCCCCTCTAAGATATTTTCCAATTGCAGCTCCGCCTAGCTTTTCTATCCGCACGTCTACCTCCCTCTCGCAGACGGAAGGAAACACGATAGTCGTTCGCCACGTCGTCGGTACAACTCCTCGATAGAAAACTTGTTCGGCTCCCTCGACGGAGAAGGTCGGCTTACAGATCTGCTTGTCGTCAGCAAGGTAGCCTCCTCCTTCCAGATATGCCTGCCATCTTCCATTTTTCTTGTTTTCCACAATTTTGCAGAAGACGAAACCCTTTTTTACTTCGATTTTTTCAAGTTTTTCTCCTTCAGAAGATTTTCCCTATGGTTAGACAAAACATGTATTTGATTTCAAGAATTTCTTCTATTCTCCGTGGTTTTTTTCTTTAGATTTTTGGTAGAACATGGATTTGTTTGCAGACAGAACATGGATTTGTTCCATTCTCCATGGATTTTTTCCCGATATTTGGTAAAATTTTCCCAGTATATTTCATAGATTTTCGTTCTTCAAGTTGGCACTACCATAGTGATGCAGGACGGGACGTGAAATGCCTGTGCCGACACACTATTGCAATCTTACGTGAACGTGCAGAATAAATGCGATCAAGCCCAATTTGAATGAGTGCATGTTGTCATTTTATCCGGAATTAACTATAACAAGTTAACAACAATAATTATATAAGTTTAGCAAACTGACACAATGTGTTTTCACTTTTCGAGCACGCGAACAATATCAAATGTTTTCTCTGCAAGGTTTACAACCGCAATTTGCACGAACCAGTTTTATAGGATAAAAAGAAATCCACGAAATAAGTACCCTACTGAGCCAAACAACACAATCAAATATAAAGTGCTTTCGTAATATTCAATACAAAAAAATAAACATAGTACGAAAATACTCATGTAGCAGTTGAGATCCACCGACAAACATGTGAAGGTGGATGGCTGCTGCGGATGGCTATTCTGAAAGTGAGGCTTGCTAAATAGTGGTAGGCTTCCTGGATGGAGGGTATGGATATGTGGTGGGAGTAGTGACAGGAACTTTGCTGTAGAAGGGGAAGTCGGCAATGACATTTAATGTGAAAATAGAAAATACGGCAGAGAACAGAGAGCAGACTGGATATACACTACATGATTGGAAGTGAGGAGGAAGATGATGAATAGTGCCAGTTTTGGAAGGTGGCTCCTTTTTAAAAACCAAGGGGCTGGGATCTAGAGGTAGCCGGTGGAGAGGTCTTGTGATCTACAGACAGTCACTGCTTCTGCTTTGGACGGGATCAAAACAAAGGGGTTCACCTGGAGGGAATCTACAGCAGTTGGAAGAACTGCGATTGGAAGGGGTAATGACAGCAGGAAAGATGACGATTCAGATGAGGAAGATGAACAGAGAAGTTGCGATGGAGTGTTTCTTCTTCCGTCGAGAGGGAGCGATGACGGGCGAGTGAGCTGGATCGGTGATGGTTGACATAAATGAGGTCGCTGGCGGCTGACGAGGACGGGATCGGGCAGACAAGGCTTTTTCTGACTGGAATACGGCTTGGTGTTCTGATCCTCCCGTCAAGGAAGGGAAGGATGTACAGTTGAGCTGTGGTTGGTGACGAGGGAAGGAGAACAACGATACCAGGGATACAATTTTTTGTGGTTACAGGCGATGGGAAGGAAAATGAACAGTGCGTTTGACGGTTTTATCCTTCAGAAGAAGAGGGGATCACGGGATAAAGCACAAGAACAATAGGATTCAAGGGAAAATAACTGATTAAGAACGAGAAACTAAAAAGGATAATCGGGACGTTGCACCCCGGTGCTCGCGACGTCGCATCATGATTGATTGCTGATCTGAAATCTCTACAAATCAACAATGACCGTAAATTGCAGCACCCACCCCTTTTTATAACAAGCAGGGGTTGTTGGACACCCTACGTGAACGACTATGATCGTCCGTTACACCCGGTGTCCTAAAACGCTAAATACATGCCCAAAAAAATAAAATAAAATACACATAAAATGTAAAACAACGCTTCAGATGCGCTCCCAGTCTCGGATCACCGGTCTGATTAATGCAACTCGGGCAAACATGCAAAACAGGTCCCGCCGAGTGGTGGCCTAATCTCCTCCATCGAACACGATCATGCTCTGATCCTCATCAATTCGCCCCGGCTGAAAAACATTCATCTATCAAACTCCATCGCCAATATCCAAGCATCAACAAAGGTGGAGTGTCCACTCCAGTGCACCAAGTAACAGTAAGGTGGATCATCTGTAATGGTGGTGCACTTGTCCATCATAGTACTAGTAATACTCTCATCTCTTACCTCTCGTGTCGGTGGTTCCAGAATAACCGGTGGAATCATGGGAGGTGCTGGCAAATTAGTGGATGCTCTTCCAAGATGATCATGGGAAGTTTCAAGCTATAACTGTGAGGTTGTCAGAAGAGGCTCGAGTGCTCGAGAGTCACAAAGTAATATGTCAAATCTTTCATACTAAATAAAAGATGAATACCCATATCTGCACGAAAATTGATCTCGTCGGCATTTGTCCCAACTTTCTTTATAACCCTATAAGTACCCATTCACTTAAGTTGTAGTTTAGTAGTGCCTCCTTTTGGGACCCCCTCGCAATGTCCGACCATGACATGCTCGCACACACGAAAATATTTCTCACGTCTGTGTATATCTGTCAATATCTTATATAATTCAAAATTGCTGGTAGTTTTATTCCGGATTAATTCATGCATTTTATGTAAATGATGCAAAACATACACCATGTGTGATTCATGCAACACAGATGAATCATGCACTAAATGTAAATGAACAAACAACACATGTAAAAAATGAACTACTAACACGAATTACTCCATAGCCGATAGTTTTGAATACTAAAAGAAACTACTAAGATAGACACGTGATCACGAGGTTTAGAAGGTGGATCATAAAAAAAATCGTCGCGCGCGCTATGAGCACTATAATGAACATCAGAGACATCAATAATTAGATGTGCCAATATAGTTTGCAGACTACCTCTATATGTGCGAGTAATAAAACATAAGATCAGTGAGTCATTAAGTGTACCCTCAAACTTGAGTGTCATACGATGTATATAGTCCAAATGAGCAGTGGATCGACATGCAGCTCATTCGAGGATTCTCCGAGAGCGGTATAATAAAATTCGTTACAAATGCGACGAGTACCAACGTTGACTCCAAAAAATATGGAGTGCTCTCATATAAACAATAATGCACCTAAAGCGCAACAAACATGACAAGGTTGCGAAGGGAATGTGACACATCAGTAGGCTCACCAGGAGGGGCATACATGTGACGCCTGGTGGTCGTAGTTTGCTGGTTGCTTTATTGCCTTGCTGCCCTGCAACCATGCTGCCTTACTGGTGGCTATAGTTTTGTTGTAGTGGATTTCATTTTGCCTTGCTTGGTGGTTGTGTGTTTGCTATTTTTATGGTTGCCTTGCTGATTTGTGCCTAGTTGCTACTTGCTACGATATATCTGCTCGTTTTTGATGTCTTATTTTATCCATTTTGTTGGACTACAAATGATTTGAAATACCCGAATTTTTACTTATTTATCCAACTTCATTTTGCAATCGATGATGTATGTCCATAGCGAATGATGAATGCATGTATATCGAACTTCATTTTTTTATTGCCTTGCTGCTTTGTGCCTTTTAATAAATAAAATGCTGGATACTTGAATGCCTTGTTCTTTTGAGAAATTAAATGATAAATAAAATGTTGGATACTTGAATGCATTGGGTTCTCTGCTTTAAATGATAATGATATTTTTGTATACTACTGATGATGCAAAATGTCGTTGGATAAATAAATTGTTTTTTGCAAAATTCGAAAGATGACTGAAATCTAACGATCTAATGAAGTTAGTGGGTTTTTTTGATGTTTTTTACAACTAATCAAGTAATTTTGATTATTTTTTCTCATGATGCAATTATGTAAAATCTTTATTGCATATCATATAACTAATATTTCTTTCATTTTGTATACCCTAGAATGCCTTCTTCTGCTGGATCTAGTGAGGTTCCCGTATCGATGACACTAACTGATAGAGATTTGTTCTGGGCATTTGGTGAGAAGTTGGTTGCAAGCAACACCAAACGAATCAAATGCAACTGCTGTAAGCAGACAGGGAATGGTGTAATTACTCGTTTCAAGCATCACTTGGCTAGGTGGAAGGATAATGTTAAGTCATACCCCCAAGTTCCTGCCGACATTGAGGCGAAGGCTGACTCGACCCTAAATTCAAACTTGGAGAACAAGAGAGCTAGGAGTGCAAAGTTACAAGCAAGGTTGTCAGGATCGCGATCCGGATCATAGAATCTTACGATCCTACGATCCAGATTTTGTAAATCGATCCTGATTTTGTAAAGCGATCCTCGATCCGATCTTACTATCTGATCCTATTCTACCTCAACTCATCTAGGATCTCGATCCTGACAACCTTGGTTATAAGAACCCATGATGAAAATTTCGTCTGTGACTTTTTGGATGAGACGATTGATAGCCCTGAGAGACCATGAGTAAACAGAATCTTACAAATTGTGATGGCCAACACATTCAATAATATGGCTGCAACAAAACTTATGACTTTGAGAAGACCCAAGTTTTTTTTGAGAAGTTGTGCAACTCATACAATTAATCTTTTGTTACAAGATATAGGAAAACTGAAGCCAAAAGAGTGCTATCTCCTTGGACCGTCAAATCTCTGCTTCATTTATGGTCACACCATCTCTCTCGATATGTTTAGAGACTGAGCTTATTTGACCAGGTATGAGTAGATTCACTACAACGTTTCTATCTTTAGAGAGTATCTTAAAGAAGAAGAGTCAATTGAGGCGCCTATTCACCTCTGCAAAGTAGGCTGCAAGAAAATTGACCAGTAATGTTGGGAGAAAGCAGGTAAAACTAATGCATATTAATTCACTTTAATTTAGAATATTTGTTTGAAACTAGTGCTTTATAGTATTTTCTTTTTTATTTGTTTATTTTTTTTTGTAGATGGTAGGCTGTAATGATAGTGATGAGCATAAGATTTTGGGAGAATGTCGACCTAGTTGTTATATTCATCCAATTTGTGATGGTTTTGATATGAGCCGATGGGGATACACCTTCCACGTGATGATTATATGTGAATATAAAAAAATTTAAGGAAAAAGTTGTTACTGTACTCGATCACCAAGAGAACAAATACCTTCATATATAGAAATTGATCAATAGCAGATGGGAGAAGAAGATGAGTAGTCCTCCACATCTTACAGGATATTACTTAAACCCATAATTTTATTATTTCCTTCGAGCGGAGATTGAGGCCGACGGAACGTTCATGAGTGGTTTTGTTGAGTCTCTCAAGGATATATAGTAAAGATCTTTCTATGCAGGAGCACGTCAATAATGAGCTTGATCTTTACCAATACCAACAAAGACTATTTGGTAAAGACATGACAAAGGGACACCTACAAAATCCCAACTTAAATTCAATACATTTTAGTATTTTTTATTAACTCTATTTTTTAATGATGTAGTATGTATAATTGAAATGTATCATCATTTTATTTTTAACAGTTCATTGGTGGAGGCTTAACAATGTTGATACGCCACGCCTTAAAACTATGTATATGAAAATTTTTAGTCTAACTACTTCATCCTCTGGCTGTGGGAGGAACTGGATCATCTTTGAGATGGTATACATTAATTTATTTATTTTTCCAAACATAAATATATTATTATATGATTATATGTATTATTTAACATTTTTTAAAATTTTATAGATACATTCTGAGAAAAAGAATAAACTCGACAACAAAAGCTTGAACGATCTTGATTTTGTAAAGTTTAATATTTTGTTGAAGTCAAAATATTCCGACGCATCTGGAGATCCATTGACAACTAAGAACTTAGATTCGTGGAAGGTACGAAAATGGATGGTGAATGTTGATCATGACAAGGATGAAAATGAATATGATGATGAAATCTTTCCTGGAGAGGGGTTGACGTGGACGCAACTTGGAAATATAGTCGATACTGATCGTGATGCAAAGAGGCCTCCTTGACCAACTAAAAGCAAAGACTTAGTTATCGAAAAAAGGGAAGATGCAAAATATCTGAGATAGACGAGGCAGATCTAGAGGGTTCATCAGATGATGATCATATTCTATCTACTTTGCCGATTATAGATGAGTTTGTAAGCGATAAAATTGAAGAATATGATATGTTTGAAATTTAATTTTTAAAACTTTGATGTCATTGAAACAACATATAGTTGCAAACTTCTTAAAATTGCTAGTTTTACAAATTTTCTATCATTAAAGTATTGTATGTTAAATGTTTCGTATTTCTTTTTATATTTAGAAATTCAATAGGTTGTAAAATAGTTTGTATTGTGACATGTATAAAATAAAAAAATAAATTATAATTAATTAAATATTTAAACTGAGATATTAAATATCCCCGATATATCCCTCTATATATAAAAAATCAACATGAAAACCCAAACCGACATGTCCCTGACATCCGACATTTACAACCTTGGGTATCATTAAATCATTATACATCGTACACTCTCTTGTTAAACACCTACGAGCGTCTATTAAACAAAGATCAACTATCCCAATGATATATCCTGCTCCAGTATGACTACAACAACAACACTCAAGCCTTTATTCCACTATAATGGGTTCGGCTATATGTATCCTGCAAAATTTAAAACGGATCCCAAATCTATCATTTAAAATTTTCCAGAAAAACCCCTTTAAGTGTGTCCCTATGTGGAGTGAAAATTCTAGGGAGCCTTCCTAGCCTTCTAACATGAATCTTCCTAGACTGGTAGATAATGTAATTGTTGGATATTGCATTGATTGCATATAATCTTTGTATTGCATATAATCTTTGTATTGATTACGTTATTTGTTTCCTAAATAGATCGATTCCTATTTAGGAAATATGAGAGCACACGGATCAGTGACGTGTCATATCGTTGTATTTGTATAAATACCCCCATGTGGATGAATAAAATCAATCAACTTTTCTCCTCCAACATGGTATCAGAGCCTTAGGGCTAAAATACCTCTCCCGTACGTTTTTTCCTTCTTTCTCCCGCACGAACAACCCGCTGACCTCCGCCCGCAACTCCGCCGACCTCCGCGAGCAACTCCCGACCCGCTGGCTCCGGCGGCCCCTAGCCCCACCTAGCCTCGACCGATTCCCCCTCCCACTCCTCCGCCGCACCCCGCAACCGCCTCCCGACGTTGTACGCACGCCGTGCCTCCCGCGCCAGCGCCTGTCGGGCTTCGACCCTCTTCCAGCGGCCCCTCGGCCACCGCCAGTACCTCCGGCCCCTGTCCTGCGTCGTCTCCTTGATACCGCACATGCGGTGCTCCTCCTAATGTCCTTTCCGGTGCCTACACCATTTTTTTGGTTCCTTCCTCTTTCTATGAGGCCGACCTAGTTTCTATCTAGGCTGCTCTTTGCTCTCCCGGGGGATCTTGCTTTGTATGCTTGCTCACCATGGCCGGGACCAATGGCTCCCCTACCGAATCTTCCACCACTAGTACACCCCCAAATACCGTGACGTCCAGCGGCTTCCCTCGCCCGGGACATGACCACAATACGCCTCAAATCACGACGATTCGTCTGGACGGTACCAACTATCTCCCGTGGTCTTGGGCTATTACTCTTGCTTTGAAGAGCAGGCGGCTGTTTGGATATGTCATGGGCACTACACCCATACCTCGTTCAGATTCCCCAGATTGGGTGCAATGGGAATCAGAGAACTCCCTCGTCATGTCCTGGCTGACTAACTCCATGGTCGACTCCATCGCTCGCAACTATCTCTTTCTGGATACGGCTGCGGACATTTGGCGAAGGGCGGAAACTACCTACTCCTGTCGCGGCAACGCGGCCCAGATCTTTCAGCTACGACGCAAGATCTTCCTTCTTCGCCAAGGAGATCGCCCTCCGTCTGCCTACTACCTCGAGTTCACCCAGTTATATCAGGAGTACGATCACTTTGATTCCATTACTTTGGCATCGCCTGAAGATGAGCTCCTGGTTCGCGCACGGGAAGATCGCAACCGAGTTTTCGAGTTCCTTCATGGGCTACATAGGGACTTTGACCAAATCAGTGTGCAGATACTTGGCCGCTCACCCTTACCCTCTCTTCCAGAGGTTTTCAGTCTCGTTCAGCAGGAATTTGATCGGAGGCAAACTTGGACTCCTGAGCCTCCTCCAGATGGTTCGGCCTTGACGACCACGGTTGGGCTACGCGCGGCTCGTGATTCTCGGCCGAAGTCCACTGACAAGGATCACCTCCTCTGTGACTATTGCGGGAAGAACCGTCATACACTAGAGACTTGCTTTCGGCTTCATGGGTTCCCTACACCCCGTGGCGGCTCTTCCTCTCGTGGCGGTCACGGTCTTGGTCGCACTTCGGGTCGCTCTACCCAGCCTCGCTCCGCGCACCTGTCTGATGTTTTCGACGAGCCAAAGCTTCCGACAACTCCCACATTGACTCTGACGCCTGATGAGGTCCTTGCCTTCCGACGCCTGATGCAGGGTCCATCACCAGAGCCACATGCCTCTTCGTCCTCATATGCCCATCAGGGGCCTTCCGGTGCTCATGCTGCCTCCACCCGTCCCTCTACTCACTGGATCATTGATTCTGGAGCAACAGACCATATGACCGGCTCCTCCTCAGGTTTTGTGTCCTACCTTCCGTTGTCTGGTCGGGACAAAGTGAGCATCGCAGATGGTTCCCTCTCTCCCATTGCCGGAAAAGGCTCCATCCCGTGCTCCTCCCTAACTCTTTCCTCGGTTCTTCATGTTCCGAACTTTACCCGCAATCTCCGCTCTATTAGTCATATAACCAATTTTATGCACTGCCCAGTAACTTTCTTTCCTTCTTCTTGCATTTTTCAGGACCTGAAGACGGGAACGGTGATTGGAACTGGTAGTCTGGTGGACGGGCTATATGTGTTTGATTCTTCCACCCCGGCCTCTCCTCCCCGAGCTCTCCATGTGGATCAGACAACTACTTTGGAGTCCTGGCACTGTCGGCTGGGACATCCGTCTATCCATTCTATGAAACGTTTATTTCCTAATTTACCGTCTGGGATAGTTGATACATTTCATTGTGATACATGTGATCGTGGTAAAAATCATCGTACCTCTTTTAATCATATTTCTTCTCCAAGTCCTGCTCCTTTCCATTTGATACATATTGATGTTTGGGGTCCTTGCCGGGTTGCATCTATTTCGGGTTGTTTTTGGTTTGTAACTTTTATCGACTGTTTTTCACGTACCACCTGGGTTTACCTTATGAAAGCCAAAAATGAGGTCTTTCCCTTGTTCCAGCGATTCTACAACATGGTCTCTACACAGTTTTTGACCCCCATCAAGATTCTCCGCACTGATAATGGCCGTGAATTCATTGATTCCACCTTCGAGCAGTTCCTCGCCAATCGGGGGATTATCCATCAGACATCCTGCGCCTACTCCCCGGCTCAAAATGGGGTGGTTGAGCGTAAGAACCGCCATCTATTGGAAGTTGCTCGGCGTCTCCTCCTCCATATGCAACTCCCTAAATACTACTGGGGGGATGCCGTACTCACCGCAGCGTACCTTATAAACCGTATGCCATCCCGTGTTCTCGGTTTCAAAACTCCCCTCACCACACTTGGGGTTCCACCTACCACTCTCCCACCACGTGTTTTTGGGTGTGTTTGTTTCGTCCATATCCACCACCGCCCGAAACTTGATGCTCGTGCGCACAAGTGCGTCTTCATTGGCTACTCCCCTACTCAGAAGGGATATAAATGTTTTGACCCAGTCAACAAGAAGGTTTACGTTACCATGGACGTTACCTTCCGGGAATCTGAAAGCTACTATGGGTCCTCACTTCAGGGGGGGTCTCTTCCCACAACGGAAGTGAGTACCTTACCTTACTCTGACACCCCTCTACCTATTCCTCTGGTATATCATCCCTCTCAATCTACACCTCCTACTCCTTGCGCCCCTCCTGTCCAGTTCCCTGTTACTAAACCTCCGCAGGTGTACTCTCGTCGACCCAAGGGATCGAACACGCGGCCCAACATCTGGATATCAGACCACCCACCTGACCCGTCGTCGGGATCCATCATCCCTACGGAAGGTACCTCCACTCAACATCCATTATCTCAGTTTGTTTCTTACTCATCCCTAACAGCTTCCCATGTGGCATTTGTTTCCTCTTTGTCCTCTGTCTCCATCCCCACTTCATGGCCGGATGCCCTTTCCGACGACAGGTGGAAGTTAGCAATGCTCGAAGAAATGAGTGCCCTGGAAAAAAACGGCACATGGGACCTGGTACAACTGCCACCAGGAAAAAAGGCTGTTGGATGCAAATGAGTATTCACCGTCAAACAGAACCCTCGGGCATTGTAGAAAGATACAAGGCACGACTCGTGGCAAGAGGCTATACTCAGACAGAGGGCATAGACTACCAGGAGACCTTTGCTCCCGTTGCAAAAATGAATTCGATCAGAATCCTCATATCTTGTGCTGCCTGCAAGGATTGACAACTCTGCCAATTGGATGTGAAGAATGCTTATCTTCATGGCGACCTGGGAGAAGAGATCTACATGGCTCTCCCTCCGGGACTCGGCCCTAGCGGATCAAAAGGGAAAGTGTGCAGATTACGGAGGCCACTCTATGGCCTGAAACAATCAGCCAGGGCCTGGTTTGGAAGATTCCACAAAGCCATGAACAGGTTTGGATACCGTCAGAGCAATGCCGACCACACCCTCTTTATCAGAATCAACAAGGGAAAGTTAATCGTCCTGATTGTCTACGTGGATGATATCATAATCACTGGGGATGACAAGGAGGAGATTCAAGCACTGAAGGAAAAATTGGCAAAAGAATTTGAAGTGAAAGATTTGGGAAATCTCAAATACTTTCTTGGCATTGAAGTTGCAAGATCAAATCATGACATTTTCCTATCACAAAGGAAGTATGTGCTCGACCTCCTTGAAGCCACTGGGATGAGCGGGTGTCGGCCTGCCGACACCCCAATCGAAGCCAATCACAAGCTCGGCAGAGAAGATGGTGATGTGATCGATGACATTCCCAGTTACCAGAGGCTGGTAGGGAAATTAATCTACTTATCTCACACTCGACCAGATATCTCTTATGCTGTGGGAGTTCTCAGCCAGTTTATGCACTCTCCAAAGGCCCGTCATATTGATGCCGCGCATCGTGTCCTCCGATACCTCAAGTCCTCACCAGGGAAGGGCATCCTATTCTCACCAAATAAGGAGTTGATTATTGAAGTTTACACTGACGCGGACTGGGCTGGATCGCCCACCGATAGGCGCTCCACAACTGGATATTGTTCCATGATTGGTGGGAATTTGGTCAGCTGGAGAAGCAAGAAGCAACATGTTGTTGCTAGGTCCAGTGCTGAGGCCGAGTTTAGAGCAATAACACATGACATTTGTGAAGGATATGGGTCTCCACTATCCTGAAGGAACTTGGGCTTAAAGGAAGTGAGCCCATCAGATTGTATTGTGACAACAAAGCTGCAATCTCCATTGCCCACAATCCGGTACAACATGATCGTACGAAACACATTGAGATTGACAGACATTTCATCAAGGAAAATATCGACCGAGGAACCGTTGTTATCCCATTCATACCATCTGACCAACAGTTGACCGATGTTCTCACAAAGGGTCTAAGTTCCAGTATGTTCGCAGATCTTATTGGCAAGTTCGGCATGGCTGACATCACACGCCCAACTTGAGGGGGGGGGGGGGTGTTGGATATTGCATTGATTGCATATAATCTTTGTATTGCATATAATCTTTGTATTGATTACGTTATTTGTTTCCTAAATAGATCGATTCCTATTTAGGAAATATGAGAGCACACGGATCAGTGACGTGTCATATCGTTGTATTTGTATAAATACCCCCATGTGGATGAATAAAATCAATCAACTTTTCTCCTCCAACAGTAATGATAAGTTTGTTGTGCATGTCAAAACTCAAAGGGTAGTGAAACATAATAAGAGTGCAATCATCAAATACAAAGTCAATATAACGTGATGACTCTAATGTCAACGGTAAGTGACCATCATGCATAATGTATGTAGCTGTAGTAGCATAGGAGAGTTAAAAATGTGTAGATATGATTTGTGTCATCTAAGATGAGTGACAAATCACTATCAAGTTATTCATTTTGGAGAAGGGCCTCATGAAGAAACTCAGTGACTGAATCTTATGATATAGGGGAGGCAAGTGGAGTCGTAGGATCAGTAATGATGATAGGATGAGGATGTTCTAGGATCATAGAAGCAAGGGCGGCGGTGATGATGTTACCTAGGCTCAGGTTCAACTTTACGATATTGGATCTGGAGGAAGTCAGGTAAAACGTAGCACTTGTGTGGTGTTTTAAATTCGATCTATGAAGTGACTTGCGACATTCCTGACATGAATCTCATGCGATCGAGTTGACCTCACCAGATTAATGCTGGTCTTTTAAGTCTCAACTCACACACTCGACTTTCCTATTCAAGGGTTTAAGTCCCAACTCATGAATTGTTCCAAATCGTTACACCAATCTAAACATCCTTCAGGATCTAAACATCCATCAAAATTGCATGGGGTGCAGATTTTAGGTGCCTAGGGTTAGGACTCTCTTCTAGTGCGGGTTCGGGTGCTCTCTTTAAGTGTATAATAGTTTCAATGTTGTTTACCAAGGTGCACAATTCATTCATGTTTTGCCTTATGTTGGTGGAGAAGATCTTGTATAATAGTTTCAATGTTGTTTACCAAGGTGCACAATTCATTCATGTCTTGCCTTATGTTGATGGAGAAGATCTTGACAGTTTTCATTAAATTTTTAATATGCTAATCTAGGTCGTCTACGCTATTCTCAGCATGCTCTACATGTTTTTTCATTGAAAATATATAGTAATCTTCTTTTAGTTCTTTATGGAAATATTTACCCTTAAAAATAAAAAAACCATCTTAAAATAGAATATTTACTCTCTTTTTTAAGTTTAAAACACTCAGAATGAAATCTTTTCTACAAGAGGAAAATACTCAATGTTAAAATATTTGAAATATCTTAAATTATTTTTTTGAAGAGCTTAATTCAAAATAAAATTTTAACTTCAATATCAAAATGTTTTTTTTAACTCAATGGAAATTTTTATTTTTTAAATCGGATCATCTGATTCACGATAAGAGTTAATTAAACCGCTATGATACAAAACTTATGTAACCCAAAAAATAGGATTTTATATTAAATCGTAAATTTTTGTTTGTTTTAAATTATGCGGTGCAAACGTGTTCACGAATAACATCATGCGTCAATCGAATCAGGGCTTGTAAACACGCATGAAGAGGCTAGCATTTGTTCGCATTCAACGTTATGACAGATTCTTCCATAGACATTTCAATAAAAGGGAAGCAAGAAGAGAGATTTTAAATTACTGACAAACACGTATAAATGAAAACTAAGCAAGCTATGAAATTTTGAATGATCACATTAAACATAAGCATAAAATAATACTAATACTGATCCGGCAATGAGATAAGTTGAGAGTCATACTAAAGGCATCATGAGTGAAATGACAAAGCCCAGACTATGGCTCTATTTGTTTGGGCGTTTCGGTGCTCCGTTTTGGGCAAACGCCGCCAGAACGCGGGTAAACAAATGAATTTCCGGCGGCGTTTGCTCCGTTTCCATCCGTCCGGCTTGAGAAACGCTCCAAAAAGCTCCGTTTGGAGCAACCACCTCCCCCCTCCGTTTCGAACACTCCGTTTCCACCCGCCGGATCGACCCGCCACCGCTGAAACAAATGAAGCCTATGTCAAAATGAAGGCAAACGATGTAGGCATATGTTGTTTTCTAGAGGGAGTTAACTGGATGGCTCTGGGAATGTGAAAAGGGTTTAAAGGAAGTTGACTGGGTGACTCTCAGAACGTGGAAATAGAGGAGGAAAGCTCGTGTGTCTCGGGTGAAACCTAGAAGCTCGTGGTTCGATCAGAGAGTCGTCGATTAGGTTGAGGAACAAAGGAATCAATATCGTCGGAGCTTGACGAGGCTTTAGATGGAGGTTGGGCTGTGGGAAATGGCCGAATTAGGGTTATGGGATGGCTGGATGGATGCATGGACATGACTGGGTGAACAAATGGTGACCGGAAGAGTCGATTCCATAACTGACGACAGAGGAGACCCTGGGCATGCCAAAGAAAAACCGAGGGGTGGTCGCCGAACCTCAACTAGTTGCCTAAAAGCAACGACGAGGCTAGGTGTGGCTCGATGGCCGGTTGGAAGCGAGAATGATCGAGGGGCACACTAATCGAAACCAAGAAATAGTATTCTCTGTTCAATTTCTATTCCAGGCTAGTTTCCCGAAGGGAGCCACTTTGTAGGACAAGTTGTAAAGTTTTGTTTTTTTTTCTTTTTTTTTAATAGAAGATTTAAATGTGTATCATGAACGAGATTTAAATGGCAACTCATTTGATATTCCCTATTAAATTAGAATTTGGAAATTACTTTAATTTTAAATTAAAATATTGAGTTATAATTTTAGAATTTAAAATTAAAATATTTAAATAAAAGGTACCATTTCATAACTTTCCTTAATTATCACTTAACCTAATTTGACGGAATTTTCATTCAGGTCTTATTGGTCGGTCGCGCCAATAGGCCGTACAAGCCTACATGAGGAGCCTGCACGAGTGGCATGCGCAAAAAAACATATGCGCGCTAATAACGTGCCCCAAAGCAATACAATGCGTGACGTAAAAATAACTTAATGATTTGCATCACGGAGAAAGCCAGAGAAAGCAGTAAGATAGTTGACACAAAACAATCCAGACAATGAAATAATTTCATTTTGTTGTCTATTAAACCATAGACACTAAATATAATAAAGTGAAAAAAGTCAGTTGATATACTATCGAGATATATCATCTGATATTTCGAGGAATATATGGGTCGATAGTGGATATATTTACTATTATATTCCAAAAGGGTATTTTGGAAAAAAAAATCTGTAACATGTAGTTGTCCATAAAACCTTTATGTCGGTGGTCATGTCAGCCATGTCCGACGTCAGATATGTTTACTCCCTTGGCCCTGCAATTGACAAGCTTGATTCTCGAGCTACTAAGTATATGTTTATTGGTTACTCCTGCACCCAAAAAGGATATGTCTGTTATTCTCCTTCCACTCGCAAATTAGTGATGACTGCGAATGAAACTTTCCCCGAAGATCAACCTTTTCACTCATCACCTCTGACTTCTCCTACGCCTCCTCTCCTACCACGTCCTGCCATTCCTATCACCTCTCCTGCACCACCTCTCCTTCCCACGCCATCCACCAGACCCCTAACCCACCTCCTCTTCTCCATATGCACACTCGTTGTCCTCCTCGCGCTGATTCCGCGGGGCTGTTACCCCTATCGATGAAGCTCTACACTCTACTGATTCGGCCACGACTTTACAGCTTACCCCTAATTTTGTTTCTTTGCATCAACTATCTCCGGTGCTTCACACATTTGCGACCTCATTGTCGTTTATTTCGACCCCTACTTTATAGACGGCTCTATAGCATCCGGGGTGACGGACGGCTATGGAAGAGCAAATGACTGATCTCTGGGCCAATCACACCTGAGATCTTGTCCCTCCCCACCTGGCCAGATATGTGTGAGTTGCAAATGGGACGGTTGAACATCCTAAGGCTCCCCTTGTCGCCCGTTGTTTACTTAACAACACGGCCTTGACTACGAAGAGACCTTCTCACCTATTGCAAAGTTAAATATTGTCCGTGTCTTGATCTCTCTGGATGTTCATCGTCATTGGTCGTTACATCAGTTGAATGTCAAAAATGTCTTTCTAAATGGTGATTTTGCTGAGAGAGTCTACATGCAACCTCCCGACTTTGAGACCACGGGGGAGTCACTTGTATGTCACCTCAAGAAATCTTTCTATGGTCACAAACAACCTCCTCGGGCATGGTTTACAAGCTCAGTCGGGTTGTTAGTGATGCTGGGTTTGCTCGAAGCTCGACCGACTTCTCTCTATTCACCCGACATTGCCCAACATGCACCGTGATACTCCTGGTTTATGTTGATGCCATTTTAATCACGAACGACGATTCAAAAGACGTCCACATGATCAAAGAACACTTGTCCTCCGTATACCATACCAAAGATTTGGGGAATCTCTGATACTTTCTTGGCATTAAGGTAGCTTGTCGTCCTGATGGTCTTGTCCTATCTCAAAGAAAGTATTGCCTTGATCTTCTTCATGACGCTGGGTATTCTGATTGCAATCCAGCTGACACACCCATGGATGTCAACCACAAACTTTGTGCTTTTACATCAGATTCTGATATGCTCCTACCAAATCCAGATTACTATTGCCATCTTATGAAAAAGTTGATTTATCCTATAGTTACAAGATATGATATATCCATTACTGTTGGGATTGTCAGTCGGTTTATGCATGCTCCACGAATCTCTCATCTCCAGGCAGTTGAGCGCATTCTCCGATACTTGAAATTTGCTCCTGGACATGAGCTCGTATATAAGCCCTCCTTAACTCTCTCTCATTGCCTATCTGATACCGATTATGTTGTGTCATTGGATGATCGTCGTTCCACAAGTGATTTTTGCACATACTTTGGTGGGCATCTTGTTAGTTGGCGAAGCAAGTAGCAATCCGTCATTGCACGCTCATCTGTAGAAGTTGAGTATCAATCAATTACCTCTGTCGTCTCTAAACTTACATGGCTAGAATGCCTTCTGAGAAACCTGAGTGTCAAACTCTCCTCTCATGCCACCTCGTTCTGCGATAGTCAAGTTGTTATTCATAGGACGTGAGCTCGTATATAAGCCCTCCTTATCTCTATCTCTCATTGCCTATTCTGATACCGATTATGTTGTGTCATTGGATGATTGTCGTTCCACAAGTGGTTTTTGCACATACTTTAGTGGGCATCTTGTTACTTGGCGAAGCAAGTAGCAGTCCGTCATTTCACGCTCATCTGCAGAAGTTGAGTATTGATCAATGACGTCTGTTGTCTCTAAACTCACATGGCTAGAATGACTTTTGAGAGACCTGGGTGTCAAACTCTCCTCTCATGCCACCTCGTTCTGCGATAATCAAGTTGTTATTCATATTGCCAAAAATCCTATGCTCAATGAGCATATCGGGGTTGATTGTCACTTTATTTGAGAAAAAGTTCAATTAAGGGAATTGGACTTGGGACACATTCTGCTGCAGAATGAATCATTGATATTCTTACCAAAGCCTTGTCGCGACCACTATATTTTCAGTTCTTGTCCAAGCTTGGTTCCTACGATTTGTATTCTCCAGCTTGTGGTGGAGTGTTAAATAACTTGTAAAGAAAGACCCATATAATATGCCCATGAAAAGCCCTCTTAGGAATTAGTCCCACACCTTAGGATTGTTTTTATGCTCTCCTATATATATGTACAAATACTTGTATTGTATTCATGGAAAATACACGAGAAATTAATAAAATATTGATTTTTCTCTCTCCTACCGTGATTCTCTACAAGACTGAATTATGAAAAATCCTAAAGGGGTTGAACTAGGAAAAATGTAAGAAATGTATTATTATAGTTTTTATTTAATTTTTTTTTCTTTTAGTTATTTTTATGTCATATTATAGATATATATTTTTATTATGTATAATATATATCATCACTGGTTTCCAAAAACTACTTGGGCGGTTGACCTTTCTATCTCATACTCATCGAGACATTGCTTATGATGGGGGAGTCATTGGTCAATATATGCATTCTTATGATGGGGGAGTCATTGGTCAATATATGCATTCTCTCAAGCCCAAACATCTCGTTGTTGCACACAAGTTTTTGAGGTGTCTACAGAACTCGCCAGGAAGGGGCATTCTATTTACTCCTAATGCAGAATTGAAGATCGAAGTTTGCACCGATGCAGATTGAGTTGTATATGTCGAGCACAAGCATTTTACAACGATGTAGATCTTGAAACCACATATTGCTTCAACTACCTGGAGGTACTTCAGGTAGTTGAAGCAACATGTGGAGTACTTCAGGTAGTTGAAGAAGCAGCATGTGGTTTCAAGATCTAGTTCTGAGGCTGAATTTATATCAATGTAATATTGTATACGTGAGGGATTGTGGTTACACTATCTTATGATGGTCTTGCCCTTAATGATGTTAGTCCTATCAGATTGCATTGTGAGCTTGCGAGAACAAAACTGCAATCAACATTGCTCACAATTCTATTCAGCATGATCTTACCAAACATATTGCGGTGGACAAACATTTCAGCAATGAGAATACTGAAAAGGTCATTGTTTGTCATTTTGTTTTTTCAGGAGTGCAATTAGCTTCTTAGCTAACATTCTCACCAAGGGTCTGGATGTAAATGTTTTTTGTGATCTCATTGGCAAGTTGGCATGAAGAATATAACATGCTCAATTTGAGGGGGGAGTGTTGGTATACATATTATTATCATGTATATCCACCATTTAGTATTTTACATACTTAGCATTGTAATTCTTTTCTATATATTAGAGGAGATAGCTCTATATTGAATAATCAATTTTCCTTCATCCATCAATTTATTTTCTCTTTGTCCTAGGAGTCGAGGAAAGATATTTCTACCATTGAAGATCCTTTCGATGATTCTCCCACTTACAATATTCCAGAGAAACCTGTGACGTTTGTGGAGGGTGCCTCTTATGGTATTATTATACTTGCAGGCCTCGGAGTTGCCTCAGTAGCTGCTTATGCTGTTTTTAAGGAACTAATATTTCAGCCAAAAGAGTAAGTTTATTTCACCATTTATCTTTTTAATTCATGCAAGTGAAACTTGATTATATTTAGAAGTTTCACTCTAATGTGGTAATATTTCCTCTTTATCTCTATCTTCAAGTATCACACGTGCACAATTTATTTAGGGCCCTTTATTTACTGGCCTTTTTGTACGGTTGAGTTCTGGTGATGGAAAAAAACCCAATTTAGTGGTAGAGATGATAGAATGATAGATGGACATGCGTCTAAAATTAGAATGATTTATGTGAAATGATTATATTGGAGTCTAATGTAAGAATGATATATGCAAAATGATTATTTTGGAGATGATAGTAGCGACTACTAGACATAAGGTAGTATTGAGTAGAGTAGATGGTAGAAGAAGATGATGTGTAAAATTTTTGTTCTATAGAATGATAGGGGTTTGTTCTATAAGACATTTCCTCAAATCTTATTTACAGGTACAAAATTTTTGGCAAGGCCTTAGAAAGGGTTCAAAATGAGAGCCAAGTTAGTTAACTACCTGTCTGTGCTGCATAATGTTCACTTGTCGCTTCCTCTCTTCGAGTTGTTTCATTTTTGTAAGGTAATTGTTATATATATGCGTCATTTCAGGTTAAAGTGAGGATTGGCTCCCCGGTAACTGGCTACGGCCAGGAAACCAGGAACCGTGCTGCTCGACAAAGAATATCTAATAGGGTTTGGAAAGATGAAGATGACGTTGAGCATGTTGAGGTAATGCTCTTTTCTCTTACTATATGCTCTTTTTATATGGACTTCATTTCAACATTTTTGGATCCTTCTTTTGGTGTAGGTATGATTATCTACAAAAGTACGCCACAAATTAAAGCGCAATGTAGTTTTTCATAATTACTCCTAAATTTTAGTTTAGAGATCATAGGCATTGCCCCTTTGATTTTGAAAAGTTAGTATGGATTAAAATGGTCCCGGTTATTAAGTATGTGTTGATTTTTATACCAGATTATTTTTTTCTCCGATACGATCCCTAAATTTAGCAAAGAAGGGTTTCCTTTGAATCTTGGCGAGACAAAATATATGGAGGTTAAATTTAGCAGCGCAAGAAGGGATCTTATGTGATCGTAAAGTACCATTAAAACTTAAGGGCAAGTTTTACCGTACTACAATTAGACCAGCGATGCTCTATGGTTCTGAGTGTTGGGCAATGAACTGTGCACATGAGCCAAAAATGGGAGTTGCGGAGATGAGAATGCTTCGGTGGATGCGTGGACACACAAGACTGGATAAAATTAGGAATGAATGTATCAGGGATAAGACAGGAGTAGCACCAATTGCAGAGAAGATGCGAGAAGCTCAACTAAGATGGGTTGGACACGCACAAAGGAGACCATTAGAGGCACCTGTTTGGCATTGTGAGAGTCTAGTCACTAGGGATGTTAAACAAGGGAGGAGTAGACCAATAAAGACTTGGAATGAAACTATAAAAAAAGACATGATGTACTTAAGTATTAATGAAATTATGACAAAAGATAGTGCACAATGACGACAAAGGATCCATATAGCCGACCCCACTATAGTGGGATAAAGGCTTGGTGTTGTTGTTATACAATCCCTAAATTTACCTAAACATGATAATTGTAATCTTTTTGTGGTCGAATCTTCTTTGACAACCAAAAAAGACTCATGGGAGATGCATACGTTGGCAGTACTGGCGTTTCGTCAATCACTTTAATTGTTGTGCTCTTCCAGACCTGTTGGAATTCAAACATTCTGGGTAATGCAAGGAAGTGATGTTTGGTGGAGCATAATTTTTTTAATGGAAATAAATCCATCATACAATAGTTCGTGGATCAGAATCTGTTGCATGTTTCTTGTCAATTATGGTCCATATGAGAGACCAATTGGCTTATGTTTGTACATTTTCTTGAGCATATTTTGGTTTCGTTTGGGAGAGCGACGACATTTATGAATGCAATGATGAAAATACGTGTAACATTTTTACGTGCGTTCACCAAAATGTTACCCCAAAATGCACTGTTTATTAACGTGCCTTCACCAAATGCACGCACGTTCTCCCTGCGATCACTCAAAATCAGCAGCTCTCCCAAGCCGAACCTTTCATTGCATGTTTCTAACTCCACTTTGCTCTAGAGTTTCTGATTTTCATTTATTTTCATCACTGAATCTCCGATGACATTTATTCATGGTAGAGTAGAGTTCATGTAAAACACTGTATATCTTCTGGATACAAACACAGGTTAATTTTTACATTCGAGGGCCACATGGAGCGGGAAAAGTATTTGCGGAGATGTTTAAAGACAACTCGGACAAGCAATGGAAGTTCACATACCTGATTGTGGAGATAGTTTCACCGACTCATGCACAGCTCATGCTTGAATCCTACGTTCCTGCTTAGATTTTTGGCAACAATCTGCCTCTTCTCAGTCCTAATGATCTGGTGGGTTCCAACCTCATCTTCTTTCTTCTTGCCTTTTCCTGTTAGTCAATTGGTTTTTCCTGTGATAAAATTTTGATCCCCTTCTCTTCGAATCGTAGCTAGAGATAATTTTTTTTATAATATTATATATTTTCGTTCCTTTTAGGTGCTTAGGAATGAATTGAGATGATGTGTGTAAATATAATAATTAGTCGAACTGATTATTTTGTTATTTGTTTTTTCTGTTAATGCTAGTGAGATGAGATGTATGAACTTTTAAGTAATATATTTCCAGTCAATTTTTACTGGAGTTGAGTCTCTACGATTTCGTTATAATGTGTAGTACAAAGTTGCCCATTTTGATTATCGAAAGCTTTTGAAACTCATGCTTATATATATAAACATGTTTATGAAGGACATCAAAAAAGTACCAATAATATGGAAAGCAAAAATAAGTCAATCCTCCATCTAAACTGAATATGAAGTATTAACTTTCCAAAGGTTATTAATATTGTGGGGTTTCACTTAAATCTTCAAGGTGTAGATATTGTGGTTGATTAAAGTAGTAGTAATCCATTCTTTCCCTCGCAGTCTAGTTCACAAGAGCATCAATCAATGTATTCTCTTCTCTCTGTATTTCTGTTGGATGTTGTAAATTGTGTTGGACTCCTGATTCCATCAATTTTTTTCCCAATAGCTTCATTGTGTTGTAATTGTACAGAATTATTAAATGCCAAGGTAGAACTAGCGAGGACACAAAACCTTGGCCACAGGTGCCATTGCTATGCCTGATTGCATACCCAAACGCCCCATTTTTGGTCTTCAAGGCAGCTTGTGGAGCAGAAATGAACGTTGATGGTAGTTGGGCATACTTTTAGGGGGATCTGTCATATATGCAGCTGCTTTCACTGAACTGTTCCGATGCCAAATTTCGCAGGCTATAAAAATAGGTACACTGCAATTTTTTTATAATTCTTTTTTTTGGAACAGCTCCTTGCAGTATTGAAACTATTTACCCAGCTTGTGTTGAAATGTGTGCTGGACATGTAAGTTATCAATGTAAGTTTTATCAAAGAAGTTAGATGGTCGGCTCTCTCTGTCTCTCTCTCATAAGCTTCATATTAAGGAGGTTGCTGCTGCTTTCACCAAACTGTTCCCAATTCTTTCATGCTGCCCATACTTTAAAACAAGTTTTAATTCATTGAGTTTGAGTTCATGGCATTTCTATGATGTGTTCCAGCTGTGAACTGCATGCATAACATGCGCTTTTTATCATCAGCTCCTACCCCAACACAGACATGTATGCATACTTTTCCATTTTGCTAAATATTATCAATTTCTAGTAATTCTTCTGAACAAAATTCAGAATTCTAAGCAAATGATCATTAGTCATAATTACTGCTCTCTCTCTCTCTCTCTTCCCATTCAATGAGCTGATACTTGTCCTCTAGAATCAATGCCCCCCACTGTGGATTGGCATGCCAGACTGCCAGCCGACATGTCTTTGGTTTCTGCATAAGACCAGCAGCTCCATTTTATTTGACAAAATAAAAAAGCAGGACATTTTCTTTGGATATATATGTATAATGTTTTTTTTTATTTTTTTTTAAAGTGGGCTGTAATTTAAAGAGTAAAACCTTCTTTAGGGTTTCCTTCTCCTTATGTATAATGTTTTTTTTGTTTTTTTTTTTGTTTTTTTTAAGTGGGATGTATATTAAAGAGTAAAACCTTCTTTAGGGTTTCCTTCTCCATATCGGTGTGAGGGCTGAGCAACTCTTTTCCTTCAACGATCTGCATGCTTGGAAAGATTAATAAGAACATGATATGAATAAGAGTGTTGAAAGAGAAAAATATTGATATGAATAAGATTAATGACATGGTGATGGATACCAAGATAACAATTATAATTTGTTAGGTTCTTCTATTAAGTGTAATGACATGGCATGTAAACTTTCATGTTGATTCTAGTATATAAGTGGACTATTGTGTCCCAACTCCTAAAATAGGAGATATAAGTAATATTAAAAGTAATATATATATATATATATATATATATATATATATATATATATATATATATATATATATATATATATATATTTATCATGTCATGGACATTATTTGATGCAATATTGAATATGTATTTCAAGAAACAAGAACATGTAGCTACTTAATTATAGAGTGAACTTGTCAATTTAGTTTTGCATAGAAAATAAAGCTTGTTGAAATGTTATTCCATAACACAAGTTTAATCATACAATATATAATGGTAATAATTATATGCAAGCCGGGGCAGATCCAGGATTCGAAATAGGGGGGGGGGGGCAAAAAAATTGTGAATCAAAGTATAATAAGCAAAGAATTTTTTAATTTGAAATTTTAGCATTAACAATAATAGAAAAATTACAATGTAATGTTATATAATTTTAGTTGTGCACACCGTTTTTTCAACTCATAGAATTCATCAATGAGCACATCTTTCTAGATCTTCTCTGTTATTTCTCGTTCTATGTAGAGAGACATACAATTTGCTAGAAATTCATCCTCCATTTTGTTGCGCAGTTTTGTTTTAAAAAACTTCATAGCAGAAAATGACCATTCTGTAGTCGCTGTTGAGACCGGAAGTGTAAAAATAAGTCGAATTAGCTTGTCAACAAGATATTAGGTATTTAATTTCTTTGTTTCGGCCAATTTCTCACAAAATTTAGAAATTGTTGACAAGTTCTTTAAATCGGAACGAGAAAGGGCGTCTAACTGATAATGGTGCAGCTGAGGAGAACTTACAGTGAAATTTATGGATGGAAAAAGAAGAAAACCCAAAGGTAAAGTCTGATTCAGAATTACCCCAATCCAGCACAACCGACGTCGCCCAAATCTCGCGATAGCTGGCTGGATTCACGCCAAACAACACAATACGGCTTTGATTCCGCCGAAGGAGGCCTCCAAATCGCCAATCAAGGAAAGAGCTCTTCCTAAGACGCTCTCGGGCAGGCCAAGCGGAAAGGGGAGAGGGAGACGACTCAGACGAGAGAAGCGAGAGAGACGATCTCTTTCTGTATAGGAGCGAGAAATTGGATCTGAAAATAAGTTCACAGGAATTATTATTATTATTATTATTTTATATATATATATATATATATTATATACATAACTTATATTTTATAATTTATAAATTTCATCACTTATATTATATACCTAAATTATATTTTATAATTAATAAAAATTAAAATTACATAAACTTCAAAATCTTTGGGGGGGGGGGGGGGGGGGGCTGGGCCCCCCCTTGCCCCCTCTGGATCCGCCACTGTATAGAACAACATTTTTAAAACTACATTCCATCCAACTGTTTTATAGCAAAATACTATTTTTCAAAAACAACTCCTTTTCAACAGCTATATTTCATTAACAACAAACTGCACTCCCAAACTGAGCCAACATAAGTTTGATGAGTTTAGGGAATCAATTTGGTGGCATATGCGCCAAAGTGAAAATGTACTTATTTTTTATTTCAGGCTTGAGTATTGTTGAGCCCCATATAGAGTGTTTAATATGGATGTGCAAAAATAATCGAAGAACTGAGAGTCAGATCGGAACAGAACTTAGTAGTTCAGGTCAGTTCTCGTGGAATTTGGTTGGGTTTTGTGTCCAAAAATTTTCAAACAGACCGCTCAGTTCGATTCTTTGTTCTTACATTTGGGTAACCAAAACCGAACAAAAAATCGAGTTATTGAAGTTGAGTGTCTAAATATGTGAGTCTTTCCATCTTTACTTCATTCAATATGAGCATTTTGAAGTAGTCTGTCAAGTTAAACCTCAAAGTGTCATTATTTATACAGATGCAGTCTTTTTAATATGTGACGATAAGTTGCATCTGTTCACGTTATTTTATGCATTTCTAAAAGTATGCTACTGCAAATTGAAGAAAAATATGAATTTTTTTGCACTTCTAAACAGAATGTTTATTAATGCACATGTTTATATGAAAAATATTATGACGTGTGAGTGAAACTGATAATTGAATCGGAACCAAATTGGATTTGTCAGTTTGATTAAAGTTCTATACCTTGGAGACATGAGTGAATTTTGGTTCCAAAAAGTCGAAACCGAACTTATATGAATCAATTCTTGATTTTTGGTGGAATTGATCTGAGTTGCACTTCTTGCACCGGGGAGTGATTTGTGCTATTGAATGTTGTCGCTTCTTTTGGATCACATGGATCACCAAAATTTACTAAATGACAGAAGTGCCCCCCTTCCTCCCGGGCAGTTCGGGCGGCCAGGGCAGGGTGCTCGGAGGCGGTGCCGGGAGGCGGCCGGCAGTGAAGGGGCGGCCGGTGCTCCGCCGCCATCGACGGTGCGCAGCCCACCAGCAGCGCGCTGGCGCGGCACCGGTGCATCGCGCTACCGTGCTGGCGCATGGCCTGATGGCCGCGCGTGTGCGCGGCCGCACGCGGCACTGCGCGCTTGGGGGTCGGGCTCCCGCGCGCGCGCGTGCTGTCTGCGCGGGGCACGGTCATGCACACTTAGGCGCGGGCCCGGCGCGCCCCTCGGTCTTCTCGAGTGCTTGTGGTTCTCGGCATGCCACTAGTCTGGTTGAGCTCTTTTGTACTTGGGCTGAACCGGCTCTAAAATTTCATAGAGACCCTATCAACAGGAAAATTATAGGGAGAGAATCGGTTCTCTGAAGCTTAGGGAGAAAATCGAGAGAAAATCATTCAAATGTATCTTATTTCAAAAAAAAGATTAACATGAAAGTTACAGATATCATCGATACGAATAACTGATCAAGTCATTTGTCTTATTCAAATCTCGTGTAATAAGCTATGTAATAAGTTCTGTAATAAGCTACTCAAATAATTGGCCTACTATTATTTAGACCAAGTCATTTTTCCGATGCTAACCAAGCCGGCCAGCTAATATCTTGACATTTTAATAAAAATAATTGACTAATTAATTATATTCTTCTCCTCTGAGTTAACTACCTGCTGGGAACAAGGTCTCCCGTCCGATATTCGAGAAGATTTGTGCTCATCGATGAAGACTATGATTGACATAAATCACAAGTTCCTTTAGGTTCCGTTTGAGGAGATTTATTTTCATCGATCAAGCGGTTATGATCGCATGTATCATACCTTAATTACTGTACTGACCTTAATTAAGGTCCGGCACATGCGGTCGTAACCGCTTGACTAGTGAAAATAAGTTCCCCATATTGAAACTTAGGAAACAGACAGTCAGGGGCGGATCCAGGATTCGAAGTAAGGGGGGGCCAAAAAAATTGTGAATCAAACTATAATAAGCAAACAAAATTCTAGTTTGAAATTTTAGCATTAACAATAAATGAAAAATTACAATATGAATTTTATCTTATTTTAGTTGTGCACGCCATTTTTTCAACTCATAGAATTCATTAATGGGCACATCTTTCTCGATCTTCTCTGCTATTTCCCGTTCTATGTACAGAGTCATACAATTTGCCAAAAATTCATCCTTCATTTTGTTGCGCAGTCTTGTTTTAATAAGTTTCATAGCAGAAAATGACAATTATGTAGTCACTGTTGAGACCGGAAGTGTCAAAATTAGCCGAATTAGCTTGTCAACAAGATAATAGGTATTTGATTTTTTCGTTTCGGCCAATTTCTCACAAAGTTTATAAATTGTTGACAAGTTCTTTAAATCGAAATGAGAAAAAAACGTGTAACTGATAATGATACATCTGAGGAGAACTTACAGTGAAATTTATGAAAGGAAAAGGAAGAAAACCCAAAGGTAAAATCTGATTCGGAATTTCCCCAACCCAGCACAGCCGACGTCGCCCAAATCTCGTGATAGCTGGCTGGATTCACGCCAAATAACACAATACGGCTTTGATTCCACTGAAGGAGACCGCCAAATCGCCAATCGAGGGAAGAGCTCTTCCTAAGAGCTCTCAGCCAACCGGAAAGGGGAGAGGGAGATGACTCAGACGAGAGAAGCGAGAGAGCGATATTTTTTGAAAGATAAAAATTGGATCTGAGTTTAAATAAGGTTATTAACTGTATATACATATTATATATATATATATATATATACTACATATATATATATATATATATATAGATGACTCAGACATTTTGGGGAGAGAAGCGAAATATCTCTGCGGACGAACAATTTCATCTATTTTTATATGGGCCCGAAATCGGGGGCGGCGGGAGACGGGTTCCGCCGCCTATTTCGGGGCCCAAAATTGGATCTGAAAATAGATCTACAACTTTCATGTTTACAAGAGACCCCCAATTTATTACAGCCCGCAACTGTATATACTATATATATATATATATATATATATATATATATATTATATATATATTATATATATATATATATTATATACATAACTTAAATTTTATAATTATTTATAAATTTCATCACTTATATTATATACGTATTTATATTTTATAATTAATAAAAACTAAACTTACATAAACTTCAAAATCCTTGGGGGGCCCGGGCCCCCCTTGCCCCCCTCTGGATCCGCCACTGTATGCAAGCCCACTTCAGCTATGTGTAGGCTGCGTAATTTCATATCGGTTATGCGGATTCACAACTTCTCGTGGTACAAGGGAGGTAAAGTGCTCTTTTGCACTTTACCGTAAAGTTCGCTGATCCAATGGTTTGCGTGGATCAGTACATACATCTTAAAATGCACACATCTCAAAGTATAGGCTTTGATCCGCATAGACCATTGGATTTGTGCACTTTACGGTAAAGTGCTTTACCTCCCCTCTTCCCTACTCGTGGTTTTTTAGTTCAGCCTGCATTTATGACTGCACGTAATTAAAAATGACTTGCATATAACATCACCCTATGAAATAATAAATTTGTCGGTCAATTACACTAGCAAAAGGATGATTATATTCTTTTGCTAGCAGGGTATATGTGTGTGTGCAATGTGCATGCACATATATGATATATTTATGAACCATAATTAGGTAAGAGTAATGCATGTAGAAAGTGGGGAAGAATCGTGTCATTCAATCGACGATCCGACAACACAAAATCCAATCATATTTACTAAAAAACTGAAAAATAAAAGAACATTGTATTTTGGATTTCATGAAAACACCGTATTATATATCGGACGACACAGGATTCTTTGGGACGTAGAGAATGTTGTGTGAAGCCTACCTAAAAAAAGTATACATATACAAAAATAGATTGGTAGTTATTCTGAATTCTGACTGATAAGTTTGGTGAAAGATAAAGGATTAAGCAAATTGAGCCAAGTAAATTCTGCAAATATATATATATATATACTGTTGCAATTTTACCTCAACAAGACTAGTCCCGCAGGTGCCGACTCCAGAGCAGTTGATGATATGGAGTCCCTTTTTTTCTGGTTTTGGTTGCGCCTGTGTGGCCCTTGTTTTTCTCATCATCCGACGAACCGGATTATTTGAAGTTGAGTGGACGGTCGAACCGGACAAAATGTTGGAGGTAAGCCGGGTTTAGTTCTGCATTCAAAATGAAGTCAAAGTTCCAGCTAGCGAAGTTACTTTCAGTTCTGAGAGACGACCAAGCCTGTGCCTGCACTGCCATGCATTATTAAAGATTTACAACTAGTCATTGTAGATTACCCAAAAAAGTTACACGTAAATTAAGCCTAAATATAAACAAAGCCTTTTACTTTATTTTATGAATCTTATTATTAAATGATGGGGTTCTTCTAAAAATCTTTAGAGTGAACAGTTTTCAAGATCGTGAGCTCCACTGAATCACCAATAGAAACTGGCTCTGGCTCGGCCGCACAGTGCCTCGCACCTAACGACGCAGTCCCTTGAGTGCACGCGAGGGCAAACCGCGCACATGCTCCCTTGAGTGCATGCGAGGGCACACCACGCACACGCACCCGCTCGAAAGCGTACAATAGTTGCGCGCGCGCACAAGCCGTGCGCCCCAGTGCGCATGCTGGCGTTCCTCCGTCGCTGTCGGACAAAACCGCCCGCTACCCCTTTCAATCATCGGCGGCAACGACAAACTTTCCTAAGCCACCCGAAGGGGGGGGGGGGAGGGGCATGCCCGTCATTTTCTGAAAATTGGTGATACAGGTGATCGGAATCGTGTGTGCAACCTCATTCGCCAACTCAAATTCCAAGAGGACGCAATTATTGAGACGTCACTCAGAAAACTGTAAAAAAAACCCTAAGCCTCTATTTGAAGACAATCAACCAGAAGACAAAATAGAGCACTGAGGTTTTTCGACACAGACCACCCAGAAATCTCCTTCGGAGTTGAAGTTCTCCTTCGGTTCTCAAGTTCTAATCAACAATAAGAATTTTTTAGCAAGAATTTTTGGGAAAGAATTCTTTTCATACTAATGCTTCTTATTTTATTATATATAATTATTTATACATATATATATATATATATTTATATTTTTATTTATATTTTTTATATGTATATAACTATTTATTTCTCATTGGAGCAGGAGTGACGAGTTCGGCAGGGAGATCGTGCGGGAGAGTGACGATCTTGACAAGGAAACAACTCTCAGGATGAGAATGAGGATATCAAGAACTTCTTTAATTTGTTTTAAAACTTAAAATAATTAGTATGAAAATTTTGAATGAAATATTTCGTTTTTATTTAACAATAAGTATTTTGCAACAAAATAATTCGTTGCTATTTTTTTAACGAAAATTTTCGTTGCTATTTTTGTAGGTAAAAACAAATATCATATACCTAGCTAAATTTGATGCTAATTAACAACAAATTATTTAATATTCCTAATTTTCGTTGCTAAGTAATGTTTTTCAAGTATTGCTAGTTCATACAAGTTAAAGTTGTTGAACGGGATGCTGGAGTAAATTTTTTCAAAAATTATTTCTTATTCAATTCGTAAGTCTTAGCAGTCTTACTAAGACTTGTAGTACGTGCATATGGCTAAATATAATTTTCTCGTTATTCGACCTATATATAGTAGTGTTGTGGGTCAGCTCGATGCTTTGGTAGATTAGTCGAAAATTGAACAGTCTTATCTCAAGAGCGGCTGATCGCGCAAACAGTCAAAATTGAATTGAATGAGACGGCTGGTGAGAGAATTCTTCTATTGTGGAAAATACCAGAAAAAGGTAAAAAATCACGTGGGCGGGTCTGTGCCGGCCAAACTTCCACTATATTTTTTTGTCGTTACACGACTTTGAAGAGAATGTAAGGGCAGCAAACCGCCTCTCGTTACAGTTATAGGGAGGGAAGGCTCCGACGGTGACATGTCATCGCTCACGGAGCTAAGTATTTTTTGAGTTGCAGCGGGGAACACCGCGCTTCGGACGCTCTAGGACATTCAGTTGTTGCTTAGTGGTTGGAGGAGTGCGCTGGACACGATTTGGTATCTGCAACTTGCAACTGGTCTCCGATTGCGAGTGGAGGAAATTGGAGTGGTGGGCTTGCTGATTTGAATGGGGTGCAATGGGTGCAGCGCGCGACACATGCGAGGTAAAATGACCATGGTGAAATGTGTGCAGGGCGCTATGTGTGCAAGGTGTGACATGTACGAGGAACAACGTTCACGAGCCGCGAAGTACAGAGGCGTGAGGCATGACGTGCGTGCTCGAGGTGAAATCCTCAAGTGGTCCTTGAAGACGCTTGGAGATCTTTGAAGGTCATCGAAGATCATCGAGGATTCCTTCGAGCGCGTATGGAGATATTCGAAAATTTCTTTCAGAGCTCTCTCGCGCGTGAGAGGCAAGGTGGCAGGAGATGAAGATGATCAGAAAGGAGAGCCAAATGCCCCTTTTATAGTTTTTTGGGGGTGACGTCTCCATAAATAAGTGGAAGTTACATTAGTTATGCGGTTAACTCCGTAACTCATTTATGTGTTATGCGCACACATGTTATCTTATACTCTATAATGCATATATTTAGGAAATTTATTAAGCACACATTCATTATGGGATTCGGTTATTCGCACCCCAAAAATGTGTGGTGATGTTTAGGTGATTATGCGGCGGTTGAACGACGGAGACCAAGGGACCGACCGACGGAGACTGGCTGGTGGCGGTTGGCCACGAAACCTGACCGACATGGGTTGACCAGGTGGAGGCCGAGACGACTGTGTAGTGGCGGCCTCACGGGAGAAGCATGGAGATCATAAGGTCGGGGAGCCGCACAACCGGTGAAGGCCGAGCGGTGGGGAGGCCACTGACCAGTGGAGATCACACGGTTTCTGCGGGACCGCATGGTCTGAGGCCGTGCAACATGCATTAGATACGACATCGCTCAATCGGCGACCAGACTGCCTGCAGGGGGCCGCACAGCTTGCAGGGGTCCGCGCGGCCAGTAGGGCCCTCCAATCCGAAAGTGTTGCACGGCCCAGCTGCCGGCGGGTGCCACGTAGCCATGTGGCTTCTTTGGTGCTACAGGGAAGTAACTCTGTTTACGGGCTGATAAGCTTGCTTGAGACCACCATGACTAACTGACAAGTCCTTGGTGGTGGAACCGCTTTATTTCCTTCCTTAGGAGCCGACATTCCTCCGTTCCATGCTCGCGACCCTGATGATAACTACAGTACTTAGTTTGGTCTCCTCTATTTGATCTGAGGACCTCCGTCCTCTGGAGAGCTGGGTGTCTGCGCATGGCGAGTAAAGCCTCTCCTTGTATGATATTAGGCGGCACAGAATAACGGCTCCGGTGATGCCCCCCCGGTCTGAAAGGTGTTGGGGCAATGCCCACAACTTTCCTTGCGAGTGGGTGTCAGCTCTTTTTCTACCTTCTTCCTCTTGGCTTCCTATTGGTATGGGTTCTCGTGGGTAAAAGCTTTGTTAACTTGATTAATGATGGACAACTCTTGCTTGGCGGGGGTTTTAGTTTCCTTGGCTTCCTTGTGCTTATCATCACCCGCACATGGCGCTACCTGAGTGCTCTCCATGGGGGTGAGGCTAGGAGGGCAAGGCGTCGTTACCTCCTTCAGGGTGGTGAGTACCTGACGTTGGCAATCTTCCATTTGGCAGATGCGCACTTCTAGCAGTGCGGGCAATAAGATAAAAACTTCCTTGAGGAATGGTGTCCCTTCAGTGGGTGTGGCATTAGAGGCTTAGTCTGAATGCCCCTTAGGTTTTAACTCTTTAGAGGTGCATGCTCTTTCTCCTGCCATGCTTTCCTACTTTTTTATGCCTTGGACTTTCTTGGGAACCTGTTCCTACAGATGACGCAAACCGTTGTGGTACGCTTGAGACTCCAGGTATACTAGGCCTTCTGAACTGTCATAATCAGATGAGTGGTCGAGCGCACAAACAGTCAATATTTCACGGAGTTGTGAGAGAGAGACTTGATTAGCTGGAAAACCCACAATCAGGGTGAAAAACCAAGTGATCGAATTGGTGTCGATCTAACTTCAACTATTCTGAGTTTATTACAAAGATGTTTGAGAGAAGATGAGGGTGACATGCCGCTCCTCCTGGGGTCGGTCACGACTGATGCCGCTTGTGGCTAGGCAGTCTAGGGGCGGCCGCCCTTGCGGGGTTGGCCGCCGCTGTAACGTCCCCGATTTTCCGGTAATTATTTAATTAAGTAATGATGTATTTATAACGTCAGAGCGTTACTTTTAACATCAAGTTGACGACGTGACGCCGTTAGGGAGTTTTTGCGTCTGTTAGGTCCGACTGACTAGATTTTGGGGTTTTTGGCGAGAACTAAAATTTCTCTATGTTGGGAAATTAAGTTAATTAATTTCGGACTTGCTCGTAAAGTTCCGTCGCGATCCGAGCATTTTTGGAGTCTCGGTGCACGTTTGTAATTTTGTATTATTTACGTTTGTCGTAAACTTTAGAAATTAATATCTCGAGAACGGTACGCCGGATTTTAGTTTTGTCTTCGCCGTTGGGTTCGTAGCGTCGGTATTCGCATATGACACAAATTTCATAGGATTCAGCACACGTTTAACCCTCTGTAACAATATAATAATTATAATGTATCATTATCAAGGTTTTGAAAACCGGACCGGCCATAGAACCGACAAAGGGAGAGGTTCAAGATTTAATCGGGGTCAAACATATATATATATACACACACACGAGCGACAAGCACGGGCCTCCGGCCCGATGGCCACGCGCCACAGTACGCGGCCAGCGACGGCGGGCGCCCGCCCACCCGCTCGAAGCCTGCCCCAGCCCGCCAGGCCCAGCCTTTTTGGGGGTCAAGATGGTCTCAAAACGAAAAGTGATCAAGATGAAAGTTTTAGATCACGGCGAGACGAACAACGTTCATGTTGATCACGTTTTGATTTGGAGCCGTCTTGGCTTCCGATTTGGGCCTCAAAATCGGGGGCGGCGAGAGACTGTACTGTAGCACTCTCGCCGCCCCCTATTTTGAGGCCCAAATCGGAAGCCAAGACGGCTCCAAATCAAAAATTGATCAACATGAAAGTTGTAGATCTCGGCGAGACAAACAACTTTCATGATGATCAACTTTTGATTTGGAGCAGTCTTGACTTCCGATTTGGGCCTCGAAATCGGGGGCGGCGAGAGGCTGTACTGTAGCACTCTCGCCGCCCCCGATTTCGAGGCCGAAATTGGAAAACAAGACGCTCCAAATCAAAAAGTGATCAACATGAAAGTTGTTAGTCTCGGCGAGATCTACAACTTTCATGTTGATCACTTTTCGTTTTGAGACCATCTTGACCTCCAAAAAGTCGCGCACCTTGTTTTTTTTTAATTTGTGCTTGTTTTAGTCCCACACCGTGGAATGATCAATAGGTTTTTGAATATAAATAATATAATGAGCTTTTATATTTAAAATTGGAAAGTGCAGCCTGGCCATGCATGGTCAGTTCTAGTATAGCGGGCAGGCTACATAGAGCTTGCGGGTTGCTGGCGGGCTGGTGGGCGTTTGCGGCTCTGCCAGTTGGTTTTGCTAACCCAATTTTAAAATCATTTCACATAGGTTTAGAACTGTCCCAGAGTAGGTTTAGGAAGCCTACAAAAAAGTCTGGAGAGAGGGTTGGTTTGATCGGACGACTGTTGAATAATGCATCAAGATCGGACGACCGAAATATTTTCTGTGAATTTCGAACTCATGCTATTTGCAGACCTCAGTATTTCTTTATAATATGCTATAGATGTATATATATATACTAGAACTGACCATGCAGTCGTGCACGGGGGACCCCGTGCGGGGCGACATTGGTCGGGGGGCGACGACATTGGTCGGGCGCGATGACATTGGTCGGGGGAGGTGACATTGGTTGTAGGGGACAACATTAATTGTGGAAGGAGATATTGGTCCTGGACGACAACATTGGTCGTGAGCGACGACATTAATCGAAGGCGGCGACATTGGTCGGGGGCGGCGACATTGATCGTGAGCGGCGACATTGGTCGTGGACGACAACTTTGGTTGTGGGCGGTGATATTGGTCGTGGGAGGAGACTTTGGTTGTGGGCGGCGTCATTGGCTGTGGGCGCCAACATTGGTTGTGGGTGTCGACTTTGATTTTGGGCGCCGACAATCGACGGGGTCAACAACATTTTGCGGGGGTGGCAACATTGATTTTGGCCCCCGACAATCGGCGGGGGCGGCAGTATGCGGCGGGGGAGGCGACATGCGGTGGGGGCAGCGACATGCAGCAGGGGGAGGGGGGTGGGGGACATATGGCGGGGGCGGAGGCATCCGGGGGGGGCGCCGACATCAGGCGGGGGCGGCGGCATCCGGCGGGGGCGGCGGCAACCGGTGGTGGCGGCGGCATCCGACGGGGGCAGCGGCATCCGGCGTTGCGGCGACATCCGCCGGGGGGGGGGGGGGGGGCATCCGGGGCGGGGCGGCGACATTCGGCGGGAGCAGCGACATTGGTCGTGGGCGGGGACATTTGTCATGGGCGGCGACATTCAGCGGGGGCGGCGACATTCGGCAGGGGCAGCGATATTCGGTGGGGCGACATTCAGCGGGGGCAACGACATTGGTCGTAGGCGGTGACATTTTTCATGGGCGGCGACATTCGGCGGGGGCGGCGACATTCGACGGGGAAGTGACATTCAACGGGGGCAACGACATTGATCGTGGATGGTGATATTTGTCATGAGCGGTGATATGTACATGTTCTAAATTAGCATGTACAATGTCTGCCAAGTAAAAGAAAAAGTGCTTCACTAAATTTGTTTCTAAATACCTTCCTTAAATCTCTTTTCTAAAGTCAACAACAACAAATCATTGGAATCAATTCAATATTAATGCTAAGAAGCTCATATATGCATCTGCAAATAAGATTGACAGTAGTAATGATGTGAGTTTGTAAATAAGATTCAATGATTAAAAATGTTGAAGGAATAAAAAACTACTAATAAAATTGTTTCTCATTTTAAAATTGCTTTTATACAGACTTCTAATAGTTCATTAATAATGAGATTTGCATTCTAATAATTCAATAATAATGAGATTTGCATTCTAATTTTTCAATAATAATGAGGTTGCAACTCAACCTTACGAAGTAGGAGAGATGACGAAGAGGAAGGCCAGCCACGATGCAGAAGATTCCGGCGAGGAGAGGAACGAATGGAGTCGAGAAGTCAAAGGGGCTGTTTCTGCGACATAGTGGACCGTAGCTTCAACAGCAGCCGTTGAGGGAGGACTGCGTGTACACGGGTTAAGTAGGGCTGGAGCGCGATTCGGGAGGGCGGTGTGGGAGTTTAGGGTTGTGTAAGGCACAAGAATGAAGGGGAGGTGGTTTCTGGTGATGGCTAGTTCACCGGCGGTGGATTGAGGGTGGCAAGAAGCAAGAGAGAGAAGAATAGAAAATTAGAGAGGAGGATAGTTAGAGAAGGAGAATTAAGAGGAGAGAGAGAGAGAGAGTTCCGAAAGGCAGAGACATTAATTCATATTAAGCATAAAAACATTATTACAAGAGAAATGCCTATTTATAGGCTAATCAGTCAGCATATGACCGTTGCTTTTACTAATTACAAAATGAATGGCTATCTGAGCTTTGCTTTATCAGATGTCGTGCCTGATGGCGACATGTGTACGGAGATCTAGGCTTTACTTTATCTGATGCCGCGTCTGATGATTACACGTGTAGCTTTAATGATGCTTTGATCCCTTCATTTGGCCTTCAGGATGTTGTCATGCAGGTGCTCCATTACAATTGTCTGATGCTTTAAAAAGGAACGATGTCCTCATCGTTGGTATTTCTCCCTCGCCGTCGACGATTTAGGGTTTTGCGGAGGAAGTAAACCAGCGGAGGCGAGGATCTGGAGGGATGTTGAATCGTCACTAGTTCGTTTTTATGCTATCCCCAGGGAGCCTATGATGCTGCTCCATCTGCCGTTGGATCTGGTGGATCTCCGGCTGAAACTGTAGGTAACACCCTATTTTGTGGTTGCAGGCGAGGATGTGGTCACTGCGTCCTTTTTTTCTTTTGTTTCCAAGTCGGCGCGAGTAGGTCGTCGGAGTTTTCGTAGGTCGCAAATGTGTCTTCATTTTGTGCTGCTGCACGTAGATCTGCTGATAAAGTGTCCAAATCTTCCCAGGTACTATCTTCGGGTGGAAGATCCTTCCACTGGACAAACGCTTGAGGAACCGGAAGGTTATTTTGCATGATTTGTCTTAGACTGATCACTGCTAGAGGAGTATGCAAAGGCATATTCTTGTAGCTCTGTAGTGGTAATTGTGTAATAGGACCCTGCTCATGTCCTCTGTATTTTTTAGTAGAGACACGTGGAACACTGGATGTATTTTGCAGTCCGATGGAAGCGAAAGGCGATACGCCATTTCGCCGATGACCTCTTCAATTTGGAACAGTCCGTAGTAGCGGAGTGTTAACTTTCTGCTTTGTGTTCGTTGTAAAGTGAGTTGTCGGTATGGGTGTAATTTTAGTAGCACCCATTCATTTTTCGAGAAGCTGATATCGACTCTTCTTTGTCAGCATGTGTCTTTATCCGATGTTGGGCTCGCTGTAGGTTCTCCCTTAATTGATGTATTAGTTCATCCCTGGTCCGCAGGGTTAGATCCACTGCTTCATTCCTTGTGCTACCTGCACAGTAAGTCAAAAGCCCAGGGGGCGGCCAACCAAACATGGCCTGGAATTGCCATCATGTTGTCGAAGTGTTAAGTGTGGTATTGAAATGATATTCGGCTAAAATGAGATAGTGTGCCCAGTTGCCTTGGGTTAGCATTAGTGTGAACATTCGTAGATATTGCTGGTAAACATCTATTAGTTCGTTCCGATAACCCGTCGTGTATGCGGGTGATACGCCGAGCTATAATGTAACGTTGTCCCCTGTAATTTAAAGAGTTTTGTGTCCAAAAGTCGCTTAGGAAAGTAGAACCACGGTCCGTCAATATGGATGTTGGTAGACCATGTAACTTTCCTACTGATTCCCAAAAAACCGCTGCAGTCGTCGGGGCGGTAATTGGGGAACCCCGGGGTAAAATGTGCTGCTCGCGACAATCTATCCACAATTACCAGTATGTTAGTATAATTGTTAGACTTAGGTAAGTGTGTTATGAAGTCCATGGTTGGATCTGACCATAAAAGTGTGGGAATGGGTAATGGTTGCAGGAGTCCATAGGGTAAGTGATTGAATGCTTCGGCCTTTTGGCATAATACACATTGATTAACATAAGTAGTAACGTCGTTCTTTAGGTTGGGCCAGTGAAATTGGGTTTTAATGCGATAGAGGGTTGCATTAATGCCAGAATGGCCGCCATAGTGACTATCATGTGAGTTAGTTATAATTCTATTTATTATTGGCGAGTTTTGAGGAATAAAAAGCTTGTGTTTGTAAAAAACATTAGTTCCCTTCGTAACCCAATTGGGTCTCGCTGCGGGATTCTTGGACAGGGCTTCAAGTAATTGTTAGGTAAATGGGTCAGCTGCATAATCCCGCTGTAGCCCGTCCAGCAATGATGACGAAGGACTAGTGATTGCCATTGTGTTTAATTGTGCCGATTGAGGTGTTGTATGGGCTGTAATGTTGTGTTTATTGGTGAGCGTGACAGGGAATCAGCAACGATGTAGTTTTTTCCCGTTTATATGTTATGGTATAGTCATGTCCTATGAGTTTAGCTAGAAACAACTGTTGTTCTGGGGTATGAAGGTCATGCGTCAATAGGTTATGTAAACTCTTATGGTCCGTTCTAAATCTGAAATGTATGTCCCAGTAAATATTGTCTTCACTTAGCTACCGCTGCGGTGACCGCATACATTTCGTGCACATACGTGGATTTTTGTTGCATTAGTGGAGACATTTTTTGACTAAAATAAGCAATTGGGTTATGCTGTTTGTATTAATACAGCACCTATCCCAATTCCTGAGGCATCCGTTTCGATTGTAAAGGGTTCGTCGAAATTTGGTAATGTTAGGATTGATTTTTCAGTTAAGAGTTGTTTTAAAGTGTCAAAAGCTAAACGGGATTGGTCGTTCCAGACAAAGGTCGTTTTTTTTCAACAAATCGGATAAGGGGCAGCAATAATTGAAAGTTTTTGATAAATCTTCGGTAAAAACCCGCCACCCTAGGAAAGAGCGGACCTCTTTCTGTGTAGTGGGAGGTGGATATTGCTTAATTGCTCTTGTGTTTGCGTGGTTAGGAAACACTGATCCATTTGTGATGCAATGACCGAAGAATTCGACTTCCTTTTGTAAAAAGAAGCATTAGAAAGCTTTATTTTGAGGCCATTGTCGAATAAAATACGAAACACGGTGGACAGATGAGCTTGTGATGGTCATTTTCTGAGTTACTAAAAATCAAAATATCATCAAAAAAACTACAACAAATTTTCGTAAATAGGGCTTAAAAATTGAGTTCATAAGAGATTGAAATGTTGAATGCGCATTAGTAAGGCCAAATGACATAACATTGAATTCATAATGGCCCTGGTGCATCCTAAAAGCCGTCTTATGAATGCCGGGTTCCGACATTCGTATTTGATGGTAGCCGGCTCGAATGTCCAATTTGGTTTCCGGTGATGGCTAGTTCACCGGCGGTGGTTTGAGGCGACAAGAAGCAAGAGAGAGAAGATAAGAAAAATTAGAGAGGAGGATAGTTAGAGAAGGAGAATTAAGAGGAGAGGAGAGAGAGAGAGAGGGAGAGAGAGAGAGAGAGAGTTCCGGAAAGGCAGAGGCATTAATTCATATTAAGCATAAAAAACATATTACAAGAAAAATGCCTATTTATAGGCTAATCAGTCAGCATATGACAGTTGCTTTTACTAATTACAAAAATGAATGGTTATCTGGGCTTTGATTTATCAGATGTCGTGCCTGATGGCAACATATGTACGAAGAATCTAGGCTGTACTTTATTTGATGCCGCGTTTGATGATTACACGTGTAGCTTTAATGATGCTTTGATCCCTTCATTTGGACTTCAGGATGTGACACGCAGGTGCTCCATTACAGGTTGCAGGGCGCAAGGAGATGTCGTACCGGCGGTGTGGGAGAAAGCTCAGCGGGATAAATGGTAGATGGTTTCAAAATAAAGTGAAAGGACCAAAGCACGCTCAAAAGATGAAAGGCATCAGAAGTAATGAAGATTTGACCAGTGGAGATCACACGGTTTCTGCGGGACCGCATGGTCTGAGGCCGTGCAACATGCATTAGATACGACATCGCGCAATCAGCGACCAGACTGCCTGCAGGGGGCCGCACAGCTTGCAGGGGTCCGCGCGGCCAGTAGGGCCCTCCAATCCAAAGTGTTGCACGACCCAGCTGCCGGCGGGTGCCACGTAGCCATGTGGCTTCTTTGTTGCTACACGGGAAGTAACTCTGTTTACGGGCTGATAAGCTTGCTTGAGACCACCATGAATAACTGACAAGTCCTTGGTGGTGGAACCGCTTTATTTCCTTCCTTAGGAGTCGGCATTCCTCCGTTCCATGCTCGCGACCCTGATGATAACTACAATACTTAGTTTGGTCTCCTCTATTTGATCTGAGGACCTCCGTCCTCTGGAGAGCTGGGTGTCTGCGCATGGCGAGTAAAGCCTCTCCTTGTATGATATTAGGCGACACAGAATAACGGCTCCGGTGATGCCCCCCGGTCTGAAAGGTGTTGGGGCAATGCCCACAACTTTCCTTGCGAGTGGGTGTCAGCTCTTTTTCTACCTTCTTCCTCTTGGCTTCCTATTGGTATGGGTTCTCGTGGGTAAAAGCTTTGTTAACTTGATTAATGATGGACAACTCTTGCTTGGCGGGGTTTTAGTTTCCCTGGCTTCCTTGTGCTTATCATCACCCGCACATGGCGCTACCTGAGTGCTCTCCGTGGGGGTGAGGCTAGGAGGGCAAGGCGTCGTTACCTCCTTCAGGATGGTGAGTACCTGACGTTGGCAATCTTCCATTTGGCAGATGCACACTACTAGCAGTGCGGGCAATAAGATAAAGACTTCCTTGAGGAATGATGTCCCTTCAGTGGGTGTGGCATTAGAGGCTTAGTCTGAATGCCGCTTAGGTTTTAACTCTTTAGAGGTGCATGCTCTTTCTCCTGCCATACTTTCCTACTTTTTTATGCCTTGTACTTTCTTGGGAACCTGTTCCTACAGATGACGCAAACTGTTGTGGTACGCTTGAGACTCCAGGTATACTAGGCCTTCTGAACTGTCATAATCAGCTGAGTGGTCGAGCGCACAAACAGTCAATATTTCACGGAGTTGTGAGAGAGAGACTTGATTACCTGGAAAACCCACAATCAGGGTGAAAAACCAAGTGATCGAATTGGTGTCGATCTAACTTCAACTATTCTGAGTTTATTACAAAGATGTTTAGGGTTTAGGGTTTAGGGTTTAGGGTTTAGGGTTTAGGGTTTAGGGTTTTAGGGTTTAGGGTTTAGGGTTAGGGTTTAGGGTTTAGGGTTTAGGGTTTAGGGTTTAGGTTGGCCGCCGCTGTAACGTCCCCGATTTTCCGGTAAATATTAATTAAGTAATGATGTATTTATAACGTCAGAGCGTTACTTTTAACATCAAGTTGACGACGTGACGCCGTTAGGGAGTTTTTGCGTCTGTTAGGTCCGACTGACTAGATTTTGGGTTTTTGGCGAGAACTAAAATTTCTCTATGTTGGGAAATTAAGTTAATTAATTTCGGACTTGCTCGTCAAGTTCCGTCGCGATCCGAGCATTTTTGGAGTCTCGGTGCACGTTTGTAATTTTGTATTATTTACGTTTGTCGTAAACTTTAGAAATTAATATCTCGAGAACGGTACGCCGGATTTTAGTTTTGTCTTCGCCGTTAGGTTCGTAGCGTCGGTATTCGCATATGACACAAATTTCATAGGATTCAGCACACGTTTAACCCTCTGTAACAATATAATAATTATAATGTATCATTATCAAGGTTTTGAAAACCGGACCGGCCATAGAACCGACAAAGGGAGAGGTTCAAGATTTAATCGGGGTCGAACATATATATATATATATACACACACGAGCGACAGGCACGGGCCTCCGGCCCGATGGCCACACGCCACAGTACCCGGCCAGCGACGGCGGACGCCCGCCCACCCGCTCGAAGCCTGCCCCAGCCCGCCAGGCCCAGCCTTTTTGGGTGTCAAGATGGTCTCAAAACGAAAAGTGATCATGATTAAAGTTTTAGATCTCGGCGAGACGAACAACTTTCATGTTGATCACGTTTTGATTTGGAGCCGTCTTGGCTTCCGATTTGGGCCTCAGAATCGGGGGAGGCGAGAGACTGTACTGTAGCACTCTCGCCGCCCCCGATTTTGAGGCCCAAATCGGAAGCCAAGACGGCTCCAAATCAAAAATTGATCAACATGAAAGTTGTAGATCTCGGCGAGACAAACAACTTTCATGATGATCAACTTTTGATTTGGAGCAGTCTTGGCTTCCGATTTGGGCCTCGAAATCGGGGGCGGCGAGAGGCTGTACTGTAGCACTCTCGCCGCCCCCGATTTCGAGGCCGAAATTGGAAAACAAGACGCTCCAAATCAAAAGGTGATCAACATGAAAGTTGTTAGTCTCGGCGAGATCTACAACTTTCATGTTGATCACTTTTCGTTTTGAGACCATCTTGACCTCCAAAAAGTCGCGCCCCTTATTTTTTTTAATTTGTGCTTGTTTTAGTCCCACACCGTGGAATGATGAATAGGTTTTTGAATATAAATACTATAATGAGCTTTTATATTTAAAATTGGAAAGTGCAGCCTGGCCATGCATGGTCAGTTCTAGTATAGCGGGCAGGCTACATAGAGCTTGCGGGTTGCTGGCGGGCTGGTGGGCGTTTGCGGCTCTGCCAGTTGGTTTTGCTAACCCAATTTTAAAATCATTTCACATAGGTTTAGAACTGTCCCAGAGTAGGTTTAGGAAGCCTACAAAAAAGTCTGGAGAGATGGTTGGTTTGATCGGACGACTGTTGAATAATGCATCAAGATCGGACGACCGAAATATTTTCTGTGAATTTCGAACTCATGCTATTTGCAGACCTCAGTATTTCTTTATAATATGCTATAGATGTATATATATATACTAGAACTGACCATGCAGTCGTGCACGGGGGACCCCGTGCGGGGCGACATTGGTCGGGGGGCGACGACATTGGTCGGGCGCGATGACATTGGTCGGGGGAGGTGACATTGGTTGTAGGGGACAACATTAATTGTGGAAGGAGATATTGGTCCTGGACGACAACATTGGTCGTGAGCGACGACATTAATCGAAGGCGGCGACATTGGTCGGGGGCGGCGACATTGATCGTGAGCGGCGACATTGGTCGTGGACGACAACTTTGGTTGTGGGCGGTGATATTGGTCGTGGGAGGAGACTTTGGTTGTGGGCGGCGTCATTGGCTGTGGGCGCCAACATTGGTTGTGGGTGTCGACTTTGATTTTGGGCGCCGACAATCGACGGGGTCAACAACATTTTGCGGGGGTGGCAACATTGATTTTGGCCCCCGACAATCGGCGGGGGCGGCAGTATGCGGCGGGGGAGGCGACATGCGGTGGGGGCAGCGACATGCAGCAGGGGGAGGGGGGTGGGGGACATATGGCGGGGGCGGAGGCATCCGGGGGGGGCGCCGACATCAGGCGGGGGCGGCGGCATCCGGCGGGGGCGGCGGCAACCGGTGGTGGCGGCGGCATCCGACGGGGGCAGCGGCATCCGGCGTTGCGGCGACATCCGCCGGGGGGGGGGGGGGGCATCCGGCGGGGGCGGCGACATTCGGCGGGAGCAGCGACATTGGTCGTGGGCGGGGACATTTGTCATGGGCGGCGACATTCAGCGGGGGCGGCGACATTCGGCAGGGGCAGCGATATTCGGTGGGGCGACATTCAGCGGGGGCAACGACATTGGTCGTAGGCGGTGACATTTTTCATGGGCGGCGACATTCGGCGGGGGCGGCGACATTCGACGGGGGAAGTGACATTCAACGGGGGCAACGACATTGATCGTGGATGGTGATATTTGTCATGAGCGGTGATATGTACATGTTCTAAATTAGCATGTACAATGTCTGCCAAGTAAAAGAAAAAGTGCTTCTAAATTTGTTTCTAAATACCTTCCTTAAATCTCTTTTCTAAAGTCAACAACAACAAATCATTGGAATCAATTCAATATTAATGCTAAGAAGCTCATATATGCATCTGCAAATAAGATTGACAGTAGTAATGATGTGAGTTTGTAAATAAGATTCAATGATAAAAACTGTTGAAGGAATAAAAAACTACTAATAAAAATTGTTTCTCATTTTAAAATTGCTTTTATACAGACTTCTAATAGTTCATTAATAATGAGATTTGCATTCTAATAATTCAATAATAATGAGATTTGCATTCTAATTTTTCAATAATAATGAGGTTGCAACTCAACCTTACGAAGTAGGAGAGATGACGAAGAGGAAGGCCAGCCACGATGCAGAAGATTCCGGCGAGGAGAGGAACGAATGGAGTCGAGAAGTCAAAGGGGCTGTTTCTGCGACATAGTGGACCGTAGCTTCAACAGCAGCCGTTGAGGGAGGACTGCGTGTACACGGGTTAAGTAGGGCTGGAGCGCGATTCGGGAGGGCGGTGTGGGAGTTTAGGGTTGTGTAAGGCACAAGAATGAAGGGGAGGTGGTTTCTGGTGATGGCTAGTTCACCGGCGGTGGATTGAGGGTGGCAAGAAGCAAGAGAGAGAAGAATAGAAAAATTAGAGAGGAGGATAGTTAGAGAAGGAGAATTAAGAGGAGAGGAGAGAGAGAGAGTTCCGAAAAGGCAGAGACATTAATTCATATTAAGCATAAAAACATTATTACAAGAGAAATGCCTATTTATAGGCTAATCAGTCAGCATATGACCGTTGCTTTTACTAATTACAAAATGAATGGCTATCTGAGCTTTGCTTTATCAGATGTCGTGCCTGATGGCGACATGTGTACGGAGATCTAGGCTTTACTTTATCTGATGCCGCGTCTGATGATTACACGTGTAGCTTTAATGATGCTTTGATCCCTTCATTTGGCCTTCAGGATGTTGTCATGCAGGTGCTCCATTACAATTGTCTGATGCTTTAAAAAGGAACGATGTCCTCATCGTTGGTATTTCTCCCTCGCCGTCGACGATTTAGGGTTTTGCGGAGGAAGTAAACCAGCGGAGGCGAGGATCTGGAGGGATGTTGAATCGTCACTAGTTCGTTTTTATGCTATCCCCAGGGAGCCTATGATGCTGCTCCATCTGCCGTTGGATCTGGTGGATCTCCGGCTGAAACTGTAGGTAACACCCTATTTTGTGGTTGCAGGCGAGGATGTGGTCACTGCGTCCTTTTTTTCTTTTGTTTCCAAGTCGGCGCGAGTAGGTCGTCGGAGTTTTCGTAGGTCGCAAATGTGTCTTCATTTTGTGCTGCTGCACGTAGATCTGCTGATAAAGTGTCCAAATCTTCCCAGGTACTATCTTCGGGTGGAAGATCCTTCCACTGGACAAACGCTTGAGGAACCGGAAGGTTATTTTGCATGATTTGTCTTAGACTGATCACTGCTAGAGGAGTATGCAAAGGCATATTCTTGTAGCTCTGTAGTGGTAATTGTGTAATAGGACCCTGCTCATGTCCTCTGTATTTTTTTAGTAGAGACACGTGGAACACTGGATGTATTTTGCAGTCCGATGGAAGCGAAAGGCGATACGCCATTTCGCCGATGACCTCTTCAATTTGGAACAGTCCGTAGTAGCGGAGTGTTAACTTTCTGCTTTGTGTTCGTTGTAAAGTGAGTTGTCGGTATGGGTGTAATTTTAGTAGCACCCATTCATTTTTCGAGAAGCTGATATCGACTCTTCTTTTGTCAGCATGTGTCTTTATCCGATGTTGGGCTCGCTGTAGGTTCTCCCTTAATTGATGTATTAGTTCATCCCTGGTCCGCAGGGTTAGATCCACTGCTTCATTCCTTGTGCTACCTGCACAGTAAGTCAAAAGCCCAGGGGGCGGCCAACCAAACATGGCCTGGAATGGCATCATGTTGGTCGAAGTGTTAAGTGTGGTATTGAAATGATATTCGGCTAAACTGAGATAGTGTGCCCATTGCCTTGGGTTAGCATGTGTGAACATTCGTAGATATTGCTGTAAACATCTATTAGTTCGTTCCGATAACCCGTCGGTATGCGGGTGATACGCCGAGCTATAATGTAACGTTGTCCCCTGTAATTTAAAGAGTTGTGTCCAAAAGTCGCTTAGGAAAGTAGAACCACGGTCCGTCAATATGGATGTTGGTAGACCATGTAACTTTCCTACTGATTCCCAAAAAACCGCTGCAGTCGTCGGGGCGGTAATTGGGGAACCCCGGGGGTAAAATGTGCTGCTCGCGACAATCTATCCACAATTACCAGTATGTTAGTATAATTGTTAGACTTAGGTAAGTGTGTTATGAAGTCCATGGTTGGATCTGACCATAAAAGTGTGGGAATGGGTAATGGTTGCAGGAGTCCATAGGGTAAGTGATTGAATGCTTCGGCCTTTTGGCATAATACACATTGATTAACATAAGTAGTAACGTCGTTCTTTAGGTTGGGCCAGTGAAATTGGGTTTTAATGCGATAGAGGGTTGCATTAATGCCAGAATGGCCGCCATAGTGACTATCATGTGAGTTAGTTATAATTCTATTTATTATTGGCGAGTTTTGAGGAATAAAAAGCTTGTGTTTGTAAAAAACATTAGTTCCCTTCGTAACCCAATTGGGTCTCGCTGCGGGATTCTTGGACAGGGCTTCAAGTAATTGTTAGGTAAATGGGTCAGCTGCATAATCCCGCTGTAGCCCGTCCAGCAATGATGACGAAGGACTAGTGATTGCCATTGTGTTTAATTGTGCCGATTGAGGTGTTTGTATGGGCTGTAATGTTGTGTTTATTGGTGAGCGTGACAGGGAATCAGCAACGATGTAGTTTTTCCCGGTTTATATGTTATGGTATAGTCATGTCCTATGAGTTTAGCTAGAAACAACTGTTGTTTTGGGGTATGAAGGTCATGCGTCAATAGGTTATGTAAACTCTTATGGTCCGTTCTAATCTGAAATGTATGTCCCAGTAAATATTGTCTTCACTTAGCTACCGCTGCGGTGACCGCATACATTTCGTGCACATACGTGGATTTTTGTTGCATTAGTGGAGACATTTTTTGACTAAAATAAGCAATTGGGTTATGCTGTTGTATTAATACAGCACCTATCCCAATTCCTGAGGCATCCGTTTCGATTGTAAAGGGTTCGTCGAAATTTGGTAATGTTAGGATTGATTTTTCAGTTAAGAGTTGTTTTAAAGTGTCAAAAGCTAAACGGGATTGGTCGTTCCAGACAAAGGTCGTTTTTTTTCAACAAATCGGATAAGGGGGCAGCAATAATTGAAAGTTTTTGATAAATCTTCGGTAAAAACCCGCCACCCTAGGAAAGAGCGGACCTCTTTCTGTGTAGTGGGAGGTGGATATTGCTTAATTGCTCTTGTGTTTGCGTGGTTAGGAAACACTGATCCATTTGTGATGCAATGACCGAAGAATTCGACTTCCTTTTGTAAAAAGAAGCATTTAGAAAGCTTTATTTTGAGGCCATTGTCGAATAAAATACGAAACACGGTGGACAGATGAGCTTGATGGTCATTTTCTGAGTTACTAAAAATCAAAATATCATCAAAAAAACTACAACAAATTTTCGTAAATAGGGCTTAAAAATTGAGTTCATAAGAGATTGAAATGTTGAATGCGCATTAGTAAGGCCAAATGACATAACATTGAATTCATAATGGCCCTGGTGCATCCTAAAAGCCGTCTTATGAATGCCGGGTTCCGACATTCGTATTTGATGGTAGCCGGCTCGAATGTCCAATTTGGTTTCCGGTGATGGCTAGTTCACCGGCGGTGGTTTGAGGGCGACAAGAAGCAAGAGAGAGAAGAATAGAAAAATTAGAGAGGAGGATAGTTAGAGAAGGAGAATTAAGAGGAGAGGAGAGAGAGAGAGAGGGAGAGAGAGAGAGAGAGAGTTCCGGAAAGGCAGAGGCATTAATTCATATTAAGCATAAAAAACATTATTACAAGAAAAATGCCTATTTATAGGCTAATCAGTCAGCATATGACAGTTGCTTTTACTAATTACAAAATGAATGGTTATCTGGGCTTTGATTTATCAGATGTCGTGCCTGATGGCAACATATGTACGAAGATCTAGGCTGTACTTTATTTGATGCCGCGTTTGATGATTACACGTGTAGCTTTAATGATGCTTTGATCCCTTCATTTGGACTTCAGGATGTTGACACGCAGGTGCTCCATTACAGGTTGCAGGGCGCAAGGAGATGTCGTACCGGCGGTGTGGGAGAAAGCTCAGCGGGATAAATGGTAGATGGTTTCAAAATAAAGTGAAAGGACCAAAAGCACGCTCAAAAAGATGAAAGGCATCAGAAGTAATGAAGATTTGACCAGTGGAGATCACACGGTTTCTGCGGGACCGCATGGTCTGAGGCCGTGCAACATGCATTAGATACGACATCGCGCAATCAGCGACCAGACTGCCTGCAGGGGGCCGCACAGCTTGCAGGGGTCCGCGCGGCCAGTAGGGCCCTCCAATCCGAAGGTGTTGCACGACCCAGCTGCCGGCGGGTGCCACGTAGCCATGTGGCTTCTTTGTTGCTACACGGGAAGTAACTCTGTTTACGGGCTGATAAGCTTGCTTGAGACCACCATGAATAACTGACAAGTCCTTGGTGGTGGAACCGCTTTATTTCCTTCCTTAGGAGTCGGCATTCCTCCGTTCCATGCTCGCGACCCTGATGATAACTACAATACTTAGTTTGGTCTCCTCTATTTGATCTGAGGACCTCCGTCCTCTGGAGAGCTGGGTGTCTGCGCATGGCGAGTAAAGCCTCTCCTTGTATGATATTAGGCGACACAGAATAACGGCTCCGGTGATGCCCCCCGGTCTGAAAGGTGTTGGGGCAATGCCCACAACTTTCCTTGCGAGTGGGTGTCAGCTCTTTTTCTACCTTCTTCCTCTTGGCTTCCTATTGGTATGGGTTCTCGTGGGTAAAAGCTTTGTTAACTTGATTAATGATGGACAACTCTTGCTTGGCGGGGGTTTTAGTTTCCCTGGCTTCCTTGTGCTTATCATCACCCGCACATGGCGCTACCTGAGTGCTCTCCGTGGGGGTGAGGCTAGGAGGGCAAGGCGTCGTTACCTCCTTCAGGATGGTGAGTACCTGACGTTGGCAATCTTCCATTTGGCAGATGCACACTACTAGCAGTGCGGGCAATAAGATAAAGACTTCCTTGAGGAATGATGTCCCTTCAGTGGGTGTGGCATTAGAGGCTTAGTCTGAATGCCGCTTAGGTTTTAACTCTTTAGAGGTGCATGCTCTTTCTCCTGCCATACTTTCCTACTTTTTTATGCCTTGTACTTTCTTGGGAACCTGTTCCTACAGATGACGCAAACTGTTGTGGTACGCTTGAGACTCCAGGTATACTAGGCCTTCTGAACTGTCATAATCAGCTGAGTGGTCGAGCGCACAAACAGTCAATATTTCACGGAGTTGTGAGAGAGAGACTTGATTACCTGGAAAACCCACAATCAGGGTGAAAAACCAAGTGATCGAATTGGTGTCGATCTAACTTCAACTATTCTGAGTTTATTACAAAGATGTTTAGGGTTTAGGGTTTAGGGTTTAGGGTTTAGGGTTTAGGGTTTAGGGTTTTAGGGTTTAGGGTTTAGGGTTTAGGGTTTAGGGTTTAGGGTTTAGGGTTTAGGGTTTAGGGTTTAGGGTTGGCCGCCGCTGTAACGTCCCCGATTTTCCGGTAAATATTTAATTAAGTAATGATGTATTTATAACGTCAGAGCGTTACTTTTAACATCAAGTTGACGACGTGACGCCGTTAGGGAGTTTTTGCGTCTGTTAGGTCCGACTGACTAGATTTTGGGGTTTTTGGCGAGAACTAAAATTTCTCTATGTTGGGAAATTAAGTTAATTAATTTCGGACTTGCTCGTCAAGTTCCGTCGCGATCCGAGCATTTTTGGAGTCTCGGTGCACGTTTGTAATTTTGTATTATTTACGTTTGTCGTAAACTTTAGAAATTAATATCTCGAGAACGGTACGCCGGATTTTAGTTTTGTCTTCGCCGTTAGGTTCGTAGCGTCGGTATTCGCATATGACACAAATTTCATAGGATTCAGCACACGTTTAACCCTCTGTAACAATATAATAATTATAATGTATCATTATCAAGGTTTTGAAAACCGGACCGGCCATAGAACCGACAAAGGGAGAGGTTCAAGATTTAATCGGGGTCGAACATATATATATATATATACACACACGAGCGACAGGCACGGGCCTCCGGCCCGATGGCCACACGCCACAGTACCCGGCCAGCGACGGCGGACGCCCGCCCACCCGCTCGAAGCCTGCCCCAGCCCGCCAGGCCCAGCCTTTTTGGGTGTCAAGATGGTCTCAAAACGAAAAGTGATCATGATTAAAGTTTTAGATCTCGGCGAGACGAACAACTTTCATGTTGATCACGTTTTGATTTGGAGCCGTCTTGGCTTCCGATTTGGGCCTCAGAATCGGGGGAGGCGAGAGACTGTACTGTAGCACTCTCGCCGCCCCCGATTTTGAGGCCCAAATCGGAAGCCAAGACGGCTCCAAATCAAAAATTGATCAACATGAAAGTTGTAGATCTCGGCGAGACAAACAACTTTCATGATGATCAACTTTTGATTTGGAGCAGTCTTGGCTTCCGATTTGGGCCTCGAAATCGGGGGCGGCGAGAGGCTGTACTGTAGCACTCTCGCCGCCCCCGATTTCGAGGCCGAAATTGGAAAACAAGACGCTCCAAATCAAAAGGTGATCAACATGAAAGTTGTTAGTCTCGGCGAGATCTACAACTTTCATGTTGATCACTTTTCGTTTTGAGACCATCTTGACCTCCAAAAAGTCGCGCCCCTTATTTTTTTTAATTTGTGCTTGTTTTAGTCCCACACCGTGGAATGATGAATAGGTTTTTGAATATAAATACTATAATGAGCTTTTATATTTAAAATTGGAAAGTGCAGCCTGGCCATGCATGGTCAGTTCTAGTATAGCGGGCAGGCTACACAGAGCTTGCGGGTTGCTGGCGGGCTGGTGGGCGTTTGCGGCTCTGCCAGTTGGTTTTGCTAACCCAATTTTAAAATCATTTCACATAGGTTTAGAACTGTCCCAGAGTAGGTTTAGGAAGCCTACAAAAAAGTCTGGAGAGAGGGTTGGTTTGATCGGACGACTGTTGAATAATGCATCAAGATCGGACGACCGAAATATTTTCTGTGAATTTCGAACTCATGCTATTTGCAGACCTCAGTATTTCTTTATAATATGCTATAGATGTATATATATATACTAGAACTGACCATGCAGTCGTGCACGGGGGACCCCGTGCGGGGCGACATTGGTCGGGGGGCGACGACATTGGTCGGGCGCGATGACATTGGTCGGGGGAGGTGACATTGGTTGTAGGGGACAACATTAATTGTGGAAGGAGATATTGGTCCTGGACGACAACATTGGTCGTGAGCGACGACATTAATCGAAGGCGGCGACATTGGTCGGGGGCGGCGACATTGATCGTGAGCGGCGACATTGGTCGTGGACGACAACTTTGGTTGTGGGCGGTGATATTGGTCGTGGGAGGAGACTTTGGTTGTGGGCGGCGTCATTGGCTGTGGGCGCCAACATTGGTTGTGGGTGTCGACTTTGATTTTGGGCGCCGACAATCGACGGGGTCAACAACATTTTGCGGGGGTGGCAACATTGATTTTGGCCCCCGACAATCGGCGGGGGCGGCAGTATGCGGCGGGGAGGCGACATGCGGTGGGGGCAGCGACATGCAGCAGGGGGAGGGGGGTGGGGGACATATGGCGGGGGCGGAGGCATCCGGGGGGCGCCGACATCAGGCGGGGGCGGCGGCATCCGGCGGGGGCGGCGGCAACCGGTGGTGGCGGCGGCATCCGACGGGGGCAGCGGCATCCGGCGTTGCGGCGACATCCGCCGGGGGGGGGCATCCGGCGGGGGCGGCGACATTCGGCGGGAGCAGCGACATTGGTCGTGGGCGGGGACATTTGTCATGGGCGGCGACATTCAGCGGGGGCGGCGACATTCGGCAGGGGCAGCGATATTCGGTGGGGCGACATTCAGCGGGGGCAACGACATTGGTCGTAGGCGGTGACATTTTTCATGGGCGGCGACATTCGGCGGGGGCGGCGACATTCGACGGGGGAAGTGACATTCAACGGGGGCAACGACATTGATCGTGGATGGTGATATTTGTCATGAGCGGTGATATGTACATGTTCTAAATTAGCATGTACAATGTCTGCCAAGTAAAAGAAAAAGTGCTTCTAAATTTGTTTCTAAATACCTTCCTTAAATCTCTTTTCTAAAGTCAACAACAACAAATCATTGGAATCAATTCAATATTAATGCTAAGAAGCTCATATATGCATCTGCAAATAAGATTGACAGTAGTAATGATGTGAGTTTGTAAATAAGATTCAATGATAAAAACTGTTGAAGGAATAAAAAACTACTAATAAAAATTGTTTCTCATTTTAAAATTGCTTTTATACAGACTTCTAATAGTTCATTAATAATGAGATTTGCATTCTAATAATTCAATAATAATGAGATTTGCATTCTAATTTTTCAATAATAATGAGGTTGCAAATGAGATTCAATAATTAAAATTGCTAATAAGAACTGCTAATAAAAACTGCGTCTAAATAAGATGCAAATGAGATTTAATAATAAGCAATTCAATAATATCCCACGGCCCTTGATGGTTTAAAAACATGGCAAATCCCCCCCCCCCCCCCCCCCCCAAAAAAAAAAAAAAAACTCAACCTTACGAAGTAGGAGAGATGATGAAGAGGAAGGCCAGCCACGATGCAGAAGATTCCGGCGAGGAGAGGAACGAATGGAGTCGAGAAGTCAAAGGGGTTGTTTCTGCGACATAGTGGACCGTAGCTTCAACACCAGCCGTTGAGGGAGGAATGCGTGTAGACGGGATAAATAGGGCTGGAGTGCGATTCGGGAGGGCGGTGTGGGAGTTTAGGGTTGTGTAAGGCACAAGAATGAAGGGGAGGTGGTTTCTGGTGATGGCTAGTTCACCGGCGGTGGATTGAGGGTGGCAAGAAGCAAGAGAGAGAAGAATAGAAAAATTAGAGAGGAGGATATTTAGAGAAGGAGAATTAAGAGGAGAGAGAGAGAGAGAGAGAGAGAGAGAGAGAGAGTTTCGGAAAGGCAGAGGCATTAATTCATATTAAGCATAAAAACATTATTACAAGAGAAATGCCTATTTATAGGCTAATCAGTCAGCATATGACCGTTGCTTTTACTAATTACAAAATGAATGACTATATGGGCTTTGCTTTATCAGATGTCGTGCCTGATGGCGACATGTGTACGGAGATCTAGGCTTTACTTTATCTGATGCCGCGTCTGATGATTACACGTGTAGCTTTAATGATGCTTTGATCCCTTCATTTGGACTTCAGGATGTTGACATGCAGGTGCTCCATTACAATTGCCTGATGCTTTAAAAAGGAACGATGTCCTCATCGTTGGTATTTCTCCCTCGCCGTCGACGATTTAGGGTTTTACGGAGGAAGTAAACCAGCGAAGGCGAGGATCTGGAGGGATGTTGAATCGTCACTAGTTCGTTTTTATGCTATCCCCAGGGAGCCTATGATGCTGCTCCATCTGCCGTTGGATCTGGTGGATCTCCGGCTGAAACTGTAGGTAACACCCTATTTTGTGGTTGCAGGCGAGGATGTGGTCACTGCGTCCTTTTTTTCTTTTGTTTCCAAGTCGGCGCGAGTAGGTCGTCGGAGTTTTCGTAGGTCGCAGTTGTGTCTTCATTTTGTGCTGCTGCACGTAGATCTGCTGATAAAGTGTCCAAATCTTCCCAGGTACTATCTTCGGGTGGAAGATCCTTCCACTGGACAAACGCTTGAGGAACCGGAAGGTTATTTTGCATGATCTGTCTTAGACTGATCACTGCTAGAGGAGTATGCAAAGGCATATTCTTGTAGCTCTGTAGTGGTAATTGTGTAATAGGACCCTGCTCATGTCCTCTGTATTTTTTTAGTAGAGACACGTGGAACACTGGATGTATTTTGCAGTCCGATGGAAGCGAAAGGCGATACGCCATTTCGCCGATGACCTCTTCAATTTGGAACGGTCCGTAGTAGCGGAGTGTTAACTTTCTGCTTTGTGTTCATTGTAAAGTGAGTTGTCGGTATGGGTGTAGTTTTAGTAGCACCCATTCATTTTTCTAGAAGCTGATATCGGCTCTTCTTTTGTCTGCCTGTGTCTTTATCCGATGTTGGGCTCGCTGTAGGTTCTCCCTTAATTGATGTATTAGTTCATCCCTGGTCCGCAGGGTTAGATCCACTGCTTCATTCCTTGTGCTACCTGCACAGTAAGTCAAAAGCCCAGGGGGTGGCCAACCAAACATGGCCTGGAATGGAATCATGTTGGTCGAAGTGTTAAGTGTGGTATTGAAATGATATTCGGCTAAACTGAGATAGTGTGCCCATTGCCTTGGGTTAGCATGTGTGAACATTCGTAGATATTGCTGTAAACATCTATTAGTTCGTTCCGATAACCCGTCGGTTTGCGGGTGATAGGACGAGCTATAATGTAACGTTGTCCCCTGTAATTTAAAGAGTTGTGTCCAAAAGTCGCTTAGGAAGGTAGAACCACGGTCCGTCAATATGGATGTTGGTAGACCATGTAACTTTCCTACTGATTCCCAAAAAACCGCTGCAGTCGTCGGGGCGGTAATTGGGGAACCCTGGGGGTAAAATGTGCTGCTCGCGACAATCTATCCACAATTACCAGTATGTTAGTATAATTGTTAGACTTAGGTAAGTGTGTTATGAAGTACATGGTTGGATCTGACCATAGAAGTGTGGGAATGGGTAATGGTTGTAGGAGTCCATAGGGTAAGTGATTGGATGCTTCGGCCTTTTGGCATAATACACATTGATTAACATAAGTAGTAACGTCGTTCTTTAGGTTGGGCCAGTGAAATTGGGTTTTAATGCGATAGAGGGTTGCATTAATGCCAGAATGGCCGCCATAGTGACTATCATGTGAGTTAGTTATAATTCTATTTATTATTGGCGAGTTTTGAGGAATAAAAAGCTTATGTTTGTAAAAAACATTAGTTCCCTTCGTAACCCAATTGGGTCTCGCTGCGGGATTCTTGGACAGGGCTTCAAGTAATTGTTGGGTAAATGGGTCAGCTGCATAATCCCGCTGTAGCCTGTCCAGCAATGATGACGAAGGACTAGTGATTGTCATTGTGTTTAATTGTGTCGATTGGGGTGTTTGTATGGGCTGTAATGTTGTGTTTATTGGTGAGCGTGACAGGGAATCGGCAACGATGTTAGTTTTGCCCGGTTTATATGTTATGGTATAGTCATGTCCTATGAGTTTAGCTAGAAACAACTGTTGTTCTGGGGTATGAAGGTCATGTGTCAACAGGTTATGTAAACTCTTATGGTCCGTTCTAATCTGAAATGTATGTCACAGTAAATATTGTCATCACTTAGCTACCGCTGCGGTGACCGCATACATTTCGTGCACATACGTGGATTTTTGTTGCATTATTGGAGACATTTTTTACTAAAATAAGCAATTGGGTTATGTTGTTGTATTAATACAGCACCTATCCCAATTCCTGAGGCATCCGTTTCGATTGTAAAGGGTTCGTCGAAATTTGGTAATGTTAGGATTGATTTTTCAGTTAAGAGTTGTTTTAAAGTGTCAAAAGCTAAACGGGATTGGTCGTTCCAGACAAAGGTCGTTTTTTTCAACAAATCGGATAAGGGGGCAGCAATAATTGAAAGTTTTTGATAAATCTTTGGTAAAAACCCGCCACCCTAGGAAAGAGCGGACCTCTTTCTGTGTAGTGGGAGGTGGATATTGCTTAATTGCTCTTGTGTTTGCGTGGTTAGGAAACACTGATCCATTTGTGATGCAATGACCAAAGAATTTGACTTCCTTTTGTAAAAAGAAGCATTTAGAAAGCTTTATTTTGAGGCCATTGTCGAATAAAATATGAAACACGGTGGACAGATGAGCGTGATGGTCATTTTCTGAGTTACTAAAAATCAAAATATCATCAAAAAAACTACAACAAATTTTCGTAAATAGGGCTTAAAAATTGAGTTCATAAGAGATTGAAAGGTTGAAGGCGCATTAGTAAGGCCAAATGACATAACATTGAATTCATAATGGCCCTGGTGCATCCTAAAAGCCGTCTTATGAATGTCGGGTTCCGACATTCGTATTTGATGGTAGCCGGCTCGACTGTCCAATTTGGTTTCCGGTGATGGCTAGTTCACCGACGGTGGTTTGAGGTTGACAAGAAGCAAGAGAGAGAAGAATAGAAAAATTAGAGAGGAGGATAGTTAGAGAAGGAGAATTAAGAGGAGAGGAGAGAGAGAGAGAGGGAGAGAGAGAGGGAGAGAGAGAGAGAGAGTTCCGGAAAGGCAGAGGCATTAATTCATATTAAGCATAAAAAACATTATTACAAGAAAAATGCCTATTTATAGGCTAATCAGTCAGCATATGACAGTTGCTTTTACTAATTACAAAATGAATGGTTATCTGGGCTTTGCTTTATCAGATGCCGTGCCTGATGGCAACATATGTACGAAGATCTAGGCTGTACTTTATTTGATGTCGCGTCTGATGATTACACGTGTAGCTTTAATGATGCTTTGATCCCTTCATTTGGCCTTCAGGATGCTGACACGCAGGTGCTCCATTACAGGTTGCAGGGCGCAAGGAGATGTCGTACCAGCGGTGTGGGAGAAAGCTCAGCGGGATAAATGGTAGAGAGTTTCGAAATAAAGTGAAAGGACCAAAAGCACGCTCAAAAAGATGAAAGGCATCAGAAGTAATGAAGATTTGATAGCAGGAAATTAATTTGGTGGGAAAAATGGGGCTAAATGCTAAATGACGAAAATACTTTATATTTTAAATGAAAGATGGGTTTTTTAAAAAAGACCTAAATGACCTCTTTTTTTATTTTATTTTGAATTTTTGGTGAAACAATTGTGTAATAGAGGGATATAAGTAGTATCCGAATGTTACACCATCAACTTTTTGAGTTTGTTTATAATATATATATATATATATATAGATATATATATATATATATATATATAAATAGAAAATAAAAAAAATTAATATTATATTAAATGTCTGCATGTTGATATTGGATCTGCTCGTGAATTTGATATCTTTAATTTTATTATTAAACTTCATAAATTTTAGTTTGTACGCAAAAAATTAATTAAAAAACAAATATAAATGAGAAAATTTGACCACTTTTTAATACATACATGCGCGAAATATTGTTTTATTTCATATTTATATTATTATGTATATGTATATAATAAATTATAGTCAAAGACAACAAAAATTGAAAGGTTTGGTGGTTAAGTTCTTTGACAAATCTGTAAATGGTTTGGGTTCGAATCCTAGCAGCCTCACATTTTCTCGGATATTTAATTGCGGGCTCCTTGGCCCGCCCGGTTTCGTAAACCCGGCCCTGGTTCCCAGCTCACCGGTCCGCCCGCCCTGTTTTTCGGTTCCAGGGCGGTCCGCTGCTGTACTAGGTGATCTTTAACCTTGACCAGACCGGTCGGTGGTCCGGTCCACGGTCCGACCGGTTGAACCGGCCGGTCCGGTCCGATTTTTAAAAGCTTGATCCTTATTATTATTAATAATATTTTAAAACATTATTCAAAAAATGAAATGAACTATTCATGCACAAAGTTTAGTCAATTGTAGATTTGCAAATTTCACTATTTATGAGGACAAAATTCTACTATTCATTCAATTGATTTTTCGAGAAATCCAGGATGCTTTCGAAAAGAAATACTGTCCATCCAATTGATTTTTCGAGAAATTCAGGCTGCTTTTCGAAAAGAAATACTGTTCATTCAATTGTTTTTTCGAGAAATCCAGGCTTATTTTTAAAAAGAAATACTATTCATCCGTCTCTTCTCGCGAAATCCACTTCTCTCTCGAAGAATCCTCTCCCTCATTTTCTAACCTACTATTATTTGTCTTAATAATTATTATTAGTATTATATATATATAGGCCTGCCCAAAAGGCCCGATCGGGCCGGCCCGGACCGGGCCTGATCGGGCCCGGGCTTTTGCAAACCGGGCCGAGCCCGGGCCCTTTCTTTATCGGGCTCGGGCCGGGCCCGGGCTTTGACCCCGGGAAGGGGCCCGAGCCGGCCCCCCGGGCCAGGCCGGGCCGGGCCGGGCCCAGGCCGGGCCCTCTTAAGAAAAAAAAATACTTAAAAAAATTAAAAAAATGAAATAAAAATTAGAATAAAAAATTTTATTAATATTGAAATTTTTAAAAACAAAATTACACTTTAAAAAAAAAATAGAAAAAAAAAGAAATTTATTATTTTAAATGATAATAAAAAAAATTACATTTTTTATAAATTCAGATTGTCCATCTCCTCTTCAATTTCCTCGGAGCTCTCCTCCAACGCTGAAATGTGTTGCTTCCTATTCGTAGCATCCAAATAATCCTTGTAGCAGATGCATAATTCGAGTGATTCTTCATTTAGTCGGCTCCTCCGCGTGTTCAAAATCCTGCCACTAAGAGAAAAAGCGGACTCCGAAGCTACTGTACTAGCTTGAATTGTTAGTAAATCACGGGCCATATAGGCCAAAATAGGATAGGTATTAGCTTTACTTTTCCACCACTTTAAGATATCGAAGTTTTCGATCTCTTCCGTAGTCATAAAATCACGAAATTGTGTTTTCGTATACAGTCCTAATTCGTTTAAACTACTCGATGTGCGTGCTTTTTTTTCTGGAAGCTAATTCTAAAATTTTATTTGTAAAAGAATCTTTTGTCCTAGGTTGTGTTATTTCTTCTCGTGGTCGTGAGCCATATAAGTTGTCGTAATAATTAAAACATTCGGTAAAAATAGAATTAAATTTAGTAGTACTAACGTCGTCAACGTCATCGAAACTTATATTTATGTCTAAGTTAACGTTAATTTCATCTATTAAATTTTCTACGCCGTCTACAGCGAATAACGGGTTTAAAGCGGCGGCGCATGAAAATGCAGGAGGCATTTCTCTATAATATTTTAAAAATTTTTCTTCTATTACTTCAATTAAAGGAAGCCATCCGGAGTGTTGCTTAAAATAGTTAAGTTTTTATGCGATATTTACAAAATTTTCAATTACTAACGAGCTAGTGGGATAATAAACACCAGATAAAAAAACAGTCGCCCTATAAAAACATTTTAATAAATCCATGTAATGAAATAGTACGTCCCAATCATTATCAGTTAAATTATGATTATTTGTCATAGTGTAATATTCCATAAGAAGTGTTTTTTGTTGAAACGCTCTTTTTAACATTTATATGTGGAGTTCCATCTTACAGGCATATCAAATTGAGGTTTCAAATATTTTTGACCTTGTGCGATCACAAATTTTCGAAAATCTTGACTTCGCTGTTTGGTACAATAAATAAATCTAAGCATAGTACGAATTTTCTCAACATATGGTTCCATAGCTTCTAAACTATCCTGTACCACTAAGTTTAAAACGTGACACACACATCGAGTGTGAAAAAACGCACCGTTGAGCATTGGTTTTAATTCACGTTTTAACCACTCTACTGCGGTGTTGTTATTACTAGCGTTATCAAAAGAAATACTCATTATTTTATCCTTTATTTTAAATTCACGCAAACATTTAATAATTACCGAATATATAGCCTTACCCGTGTGCGGAAATTAAAAACCTTCAAAACATATTACGCGCTTATTTAAATCCCATGAAACGGGATCGATCCAATGAGCCGTTATACAAATATAAGATAACCCTACCCTAACGCTACTACTCCAAACGTCGCTCGTTAAACTCACACGTCCCTCGAAAGTTTCAAAAAAATTTATTAAATCTTGTTTTGCGTCAAAATATAATTTAAGTGCGTCGCGTCTAATAGTAGATCTACTTACCTGTTGATATTTGGGCTGAAGCCCTTCGTGTATATACTCCGTCGTCTCATCGTTGTCGTAGTGACTGAATGGCAACCCACGTCTGATGACGTTTTTCACCTGTAGGTCTCGCTGTCTTGCTTGATCGTACGTCCAAATTTGTCCTGATGCTGATATTTCTCCCTGACTGGACTCGGGAGCTTGCTTTGCAAAACAGGACTTAGCGTGTCTCGCTAGTGTTGAGTTGCCGGTAAGAGTTAGCAACTTTGAGCACAACTTGCACCGCGCCTTGAATTCGTCGCCGACTTTAACCTTGTCGAAATGCTCCCAGACGGGCGCCCTCCGATTATGCTCCACCACTTCGGCCGTGCTTTGAGTCGACGACGCCAGCGTTGAGGACGACGATGCCATGCAGCGAGAGAGAGTAAGAGAGTAAGAGAGGGAGAGAATAAGTGAGAGAGAGAGTGGAAGAGAGAGAGAGTGAGTGAGTGGAAGAGAGAGAGAGAGAGAGAGAGAGAGAGAGGAAGAGAGAGAGAGGGGGGATCGGGTAGGAGGGGGGGGGGATTTTATAAAAAAAAAAAATTATTTTTTTTTAATAAAATATGGCCTAGGGCCTAGGCTTTTGCCTAGGCCCTAGGCCAAAAAACTGCAGCCAGCAGGGCTGCTGCAGCCCTGCTGGCTGCAGTTCCAACGACTCTAAGAGCCGTTGGATTTCCAACGGCTCTTAGAGCCGTTGGCAGCAGGTCCGGGCCGGCGTGCGGGCCCGGTCCGGGCTTCGCCTGGGCCCGGGTCCGGGCCCAGGCCGGCCCGATTTTCGGGCTTTGCCCGGCCCGGCCCGGGCCGGGCATCGGGCCGGGCTAGCCCCCAAAACCAGGGCCCTGTAAGGGCCCTGAGCCCGGTCTCGGCCCGGGCCGGGCTTTTTCCGGGCCGGGCCGAAAAAAGGCTTTCGCCGGGCCGGGCTCGGGCCGGCCCACTGGGCCCGGGCCTTTTGTGCAGGCCTATATATATATATATATATATCTTTATTATATAATACAATAGTCATATTTGGATCACACCATGAAAAGCATCTGGACCGTCCGATCTCCAAGATATTGCATCTGGCCGTTGGATTCCTAAAGATTGGTCTACAATTAAACAAAACCCACGAATTCTTACTGTTCATTTTTGCAGAAACCCCGATCACCATTTTCCGCACTCCCGCCCTCACCGCTGCACCCTCGCCGCCGCCGGCGGAGCCGCCGGATGCCTGCCTGGTGCCCCCCGGCGGGTTCGCCGGCCTCCGGCGAACCCGCCGGGGGTTGTCCGGCGGCGAGCGGGCAGGGCCACCGCCGGCGGTGGCCCTGCCCGTGAGCTCCAAAACTGGAGCTCACGGGCACCGCCGGCGGTGCCCCTGCCCGCTCGCCGCCGGACAACCCCCGGCGGGTTCGCCGGAGGCCGGAGAACCCGCCGGTGGGCGCCGGGCAGCCCGCCGGCGGCTCCGCCGCCGGCGACAGAGGAGGCGGAGGCTGCCCGCGCGATTTCTGTTTTTTTTTTCGATTTTCTTATTTTTTTTATATTTAAATAATTTATATTATTAATAAATAATTAAATAATTATTTAGAAATTCAGAAAATTAAAATTTATATTTTTTATATGTAAATAATTTATATTATTACTAAATAATTAAATAATTATTGAAAAAAGCAGAAAATTTAATTTTTTAACTTTAAATTTTTAAAATTTTATGCCGGGCTAGCGGGCGAAGCCCGCCGGGGGGGCGGGCGAAGCCCGCCGGAATGCCAAGCGGGCGAAGCCCGTTTGATTGCGAAGCCCGCCGGGGGGCGGGCGAAGCCCGCCGGAATGCCAAGCGGGCGAAGCCCGCTTGGTTGCGGGCGAAGCCCGCAGCGACGCATCGAGAACGGGCGGAGCCCGTTCGAAGATGCTAATATATATATATATATATATATATATATATATATATATATATATATATATATATATATATATATATATATATATATATATATATATATATATATATATATACTAGCATCTTCGAACGGGCTCCGCCCGTTCTCGATGCGTCGTTGCGGGCTTCGCCCGCTTGGCATTCCGGCGGATTTCGTCCTCCCACACGGCGGGCTTCGCCCGCACCCCCGGCGGGCTTCGCTCGCCCGACATAAAATTTTAAAATTTTAAAGTTATTTATTAATTTTAAATTTTAATTTTCGGATTTTTTAAATAATTATTTAATACCGGGGCTTCGCCCGCCCCCCCCCCCCCCCCCGGCGGGCTTCGCACGCCCGGGATAAAAAATTAAAATTTTAAAGTTATTTATTAATTTTAAATTTTAATTTTCTGTTTTTTAAATAATTATTTAATTATTTAATAATAATATAAATTATTTAAATATATAGAAAATAAAAAAATTGTAAAAAAAATTAAAAACCGGCTCACGGGCAGCCGCCGCTTCCGCCCGCCGCCGCCGGCGGAGCCGCCGCCGGCCTGCGCGGCACCCACCGGCGGGTTCGCCGCCCTACGGCGAACCCGCCGGGGGTTGTCCGGCGGCGAGCGGGCAGGGGCACCGCCGGCGGTGGCCCTGCCCGTGAGCTCCAGTTTTGGAGCTCACGGGCAGGGCCACCGTCGGCGGTGGCCCTGCCCGCTCGCCGCCGGACAACCCCCGGCGGGTTCGCCGGAGGGCGGCGAACCCGCCGGTGGGCGCCGGGCAGGCCGCCGGCGGCTCCGCCGGCGGCGGCGGGGTGAGGCCGTGGGGGAGGGATGCGGGAGGGGCTGCGATCGGGGCTGCTATCGGGGCTTTCACCAAAATGAACAGTAATTGTTTTTATGCTTTCGATAATTGCAGGCCATCCTATATTGATCCAACGGTCCGAAGCAATTCTTTGGAGATCGTACGGTCCAGATGAGTTTTATGGTGTGATCTAAATATGCATATTGTATTATATAATAAAGATATATATATATATATATATATATATATATATATATATATATATATATATATATATATATATATATATATATATATATATATATATATATATATATATATATATACATAACATAAGAAGAACCCTATTCATCTTCTCCAAAAGACTGACCCGAACCAGAGCGGCGAAAGCGACGACTCCTTCCGTTCGTGAACTTCCGGCCGCGATTCCGAGAGCCTCGGTGGACGAAATCTTCAACAGAGCATAGATCCGGAAAGCTCTCGACAAGAGCTAAGCGCGTGTGGTACGTTTTCCCGTTTCAGGGACTTTTTCGTACGAGGTTTTTCGGCCCTAACCGCCATTTTGACAGATTTTCTGTAGATTTCACTTCGTCGTGCCTTGCTTTGGACTAATCTACGACGGGTAGTATTTCGGAGGACGATTCCGGGTGAAATCAAGGTAAGTGGTGGTTTTCTTCCTTCCCACTCATTCCTAATGCGATATGATCGTTTTTGCACCGTTTTAATTCCACTTAAAATCGAGATTTGGCCTGCTTTGATCCTCACTTGTTTTCTACCCGACAAATTGATGGCCTTATTTACCAAATCAACCGTGAAATTTCGCTTAAGTCCATATAGTCTGATAACTTAATCGTTAATCCGTTGTGAAGGTTCTTCATTTATTGAGTGAGTCTTCGTTTCGTCAAGTCTATTTGACGAGTTTTTCGGCGAGCCTAGTTGATTATCCGATAAGGCATGATTGTTTTGGTAAGATCCGTACGCTAAAGTTAGGGATGTCGGGTCTAATCAGTTGTGTCATTCTTGAGATATAAGTAGTTGTTTTAGGGTTGTTTGTGTTAGTGGACTAAACCACTGCCACAACGTCCTGCATTTTGAGCTTTTTACCTTGCGGGGTTTTTCCCACGGTGTTGTTTATTTTTTTCTTTACTGCTGGTGTGCTTGCGGAGGTATCTCCCACCGCAGTTACTGGATACTTTTCAGTTTTGGTGTGTCGAGTTATGAGACCACTTCTTTTTCCCTTGGGTGCTCGTGGAGTTGGTGGGTGTGTTGGCGGAGGTATCTCCCCCCACTGTTGTCGGATGTTACCAGTGTTTCCCTTGGGGCCCTTGTGGAGTTCGTTATGTGGGTGTGTTGGCGGAGGAAACTCCCCCCATATTTGCCGGACGCTTATCGGTGTTTGAAATTAAAATCTCTGTCTAAACTATTAGGACCCTTTGCTATATATTTGGGTTGTCTGATTAAAGTTGCACCTTTAAAATATTGCTCTACACCATGTTTGGTGTGGTCAGGTATACGTGAACGCACATGTAAGTCTTCTCATTGTTTACTTTTTATATATTTTGTACCTTTCTTTCAGTACATTCGGTCTTGAGTTGGTACCCCTGTTGACCGTTGTTTACCTTTTTGCATTTGATTTCCTGTCGCACTTGTACTGTCTTACTGTGATGTTCTTCTGTTGAATGCCTCAGGCTTATGACAGTAGCTGTTTGTGGAGCTAGAGCTGGTGATTTCAGTGTTGCAGTCTTAGCTGGGACTTCTTTTCACCTCACCATCGTGAGGTAGTTTGTTTGTTGTAGTTTTGTTATTCTTACCTTAGTTCAAACACACTCTTGGGTTCTGTGGGTTTGTGTCAGGTTGTTGACACCCACAGATTGTTGGTGATTTTAGACACTTTGCTAGCTGCTGGTTTACTTTCTTGTTGTTTTGTTTAGCTTACTTGCTCTCTGAGAAGTTTTATGCTAGGATTGCATGTTAGGTATTTTAAGTATAAAATTAAAAAGATTTATACCATCATTTTATAGTATCTTACAAAATGAATAACAATCTATTTTAAAGCTTTATAAAAGTTCTTTCGTACCTATATTAAATCTAGAGGTCTGCATAACATGTGTTATCAATGGTTGTCATGATCATATAGGATGATAAGTGAACAAAACAAGTAATTTCTGCTGCTTAATTTTAACCACATCCTTACTTGTGGACTGATCGTTCCACTGAATTGAGGGACACAGTCATTAAAACTTAATTTAAATTCTGTTTTAAAACTATAACGCATAGATTTTCATGAAAAGTATTAGGAGTAGGTTTCCCGCCAAGTGCTGGAGAGAAGACTGGTTGGACGCCAAGTGTGACCTGCTGCAAACCGCCGATTGTAAACCGAAGCTTCACTGCTTCCTGACCGCGATCAGAACCAGACTCCTGGCTTCACAGTGCTAGCCGCACAACCTGCAAACAACAAACAGTTAATCCTTCTCAATTCGCGCGGACTACAAAACCCAGGACGCAACAGTTAATCCACGCTCAACTTACTGTTCATTCAGTTACTATAGAAGTGTCGGGGGGGGTCTATTTATAGGCAAGGTGAAGAGTGTGATCACCGTCCTAGTGAATAGAATCACCACCCCAGCTCGCAGCTAGCACAAACCCAGTACGCCGTGTCCGCAAGGACTAAGCCGGACCATCCATCTTGTCAGGCGCCGTCAGGAAGCCAGTCCGCCACCAGGCAGACACCGCACCAGACCTCACACATCACAACACGCGGACACAATAACTTTCCACTCACTACGACAGTCCGCACGCTACAAGCGAACATGACACCAGCCCGCACCGCTCGCAAACACCATTTCAGCCCGCCACACGAGTCCACGACCAACAGGCAGATTGTCAGGTCAACAATGGACTCTGCGGACACTGCGAACACCCTGGTCTTGTCACAAATTGTGACCATGTCCAGCATCACCAAACAACTGGTGCGAGCTCGGTGGACACGAAGCCAAGCCGCTAGCCCCAAGAAACAGTCCTCCAACATGAATGTGGCTATCACCCGCCGCATCACAAGAGATCAATGCAAGGACCAATGCCGCTCTCACGACCTCCACTTTATCCTCCACAGCGGACTCCGCGGACTCCAACTGAGTCTGCCACATTCTCACAGACTCACTGTCAATCCGCCCGGTTTCATCAAGAACAAGCTATCTGCAAAACCTCAGGCCAAGCTGTCAGAACACGCCACCAGTCCATCATAGACAGACTGCCCAGGCCAGTCCACCCAGGCCGCAATATCTGTCCGCCCAGGCCGCGGACTAAGACCGCCCAGTCTGTGCGGTTTGCTTAATCAACCACTTTCACTTCATAATTTTCAACATATTTGTCATCCTTTCGTTTGATTTCATTTTCATCTAGCTTTTTTTGGCATTCTCGCATTAGTCATGTTTCAGCGACTCCTTTAATGGTTTGGGTCCCTTCAGAGAAATTAGGAGATTTGGAAACTCATGATATATTTTATTGTAGTGGTTGAAAACTAGAAAAATTCTTAGCTGCACCATTTAGTAAAAGTCTTTCAGTTTCTCTTGCACCATTTGACTTAGTTCATTCTGATGTGTGGGGACCCTCTCCTATTACTACAAGAGGACAGGTCTCGTTATTATGTATCATTTATTGGTTATTGGTTTATCTTATGAAACGCCAATCAGACTTCTTTGATATTTATAATACCTTTCATAGCTTTGTCAAAACTCAACATTCTCGTGTTATCAAATGTTTTAAATGTGCTTTAGGTGACAAGTGTACTTTTCATAAATTTTGTTAGTTGCTTTCTTTAGATGGAACTATTCATCAGTCATCTTATATTGGCACCCCTGAGCAAAATAGTGTTGTAGAAAAAAAACATCTGCATATTGTTGAAACTTCTTTCTCTCTGTTATCTGCATATGTTCCTAGTTATTTTTGGGGAGAGGCTGTCTTTAACACTGTCAATTTGATTAATAAAATTACATCCTCCCACTGCTCATGTTTGTCAACTTTTAAAAGATTAAATGGACATGCTCCTGATTACTCTTTCTTAAAAGTGTTTGGTTGCACTTGGTTTGTCCTTCGACCTCATGCAGAACGTACCAAATTATCACCAAAGTACGTTATTTATATTTTTCTTGGTTATGGTGATGAGCTCACCGAACATATCCAAAGTAATACCTTGGTGTTTATTATTTGCGGATGATATCGTTTTGGTCGATGAGACGTGCGTGGGTGTAAACACAAAACCTGAATCTTGGCGAGACACTTTATTAGGGCAAAGACGGAGTATATGAAGCTTAAATTTAGCAGTGCAAGGAGGATGACTTCATTATTAAGTTGGGTGATCGAGATATTTCCCGTAGTGAATATTTTAAATATCTTGGATCGATAGTTCAAAACAATAGAGGTATTGATAAAGATGTGACACATAGAATCCAAGTGGGTTGGTTGAAGTGGAGAGGCACGCCAGGGTCTTGTGTGATCGTAAAGTACCATTAAAACTTAAGGGCAAGTTTTATCGTACTGCGATTAGACCAGCGATGATCTATGGTTCTGAGTGTTGGGCAGTGAATTGTGTACATGAGCAAAAAATAGGAGTTGCGGAGAAGAGAATGCTTAGGTGGATGTGTAGACACATGAGGCTGGATAGAATTAGGAATGATTGTATCAGGGATAAGACATGAGTAGCACCAATTGCAGAGAATCTATGAGAAACTCGACTTAGATGGTTTGGACACGTACAAAGGAGACCATTAGAGGCACTTGTTAGGCGTTGTGAGAGTCTAGTCACTATGCATGTTAAACAAGTGAGGGGTAGACCAAGAAAGACTTGGAATGAAACTATAAGGAATGACATGATGTACTGAGGCATTAGTGAGATTATGACAAAAAATAGGGCACAATGGCGACAGAGGATCCATATAGCCAACCCCATTATTGTGGGATAAAGGCTTGAGTGTTGTTGTTGTTGTATGGTGAAGGGCAGAAGGGATATCATTATTTTGACGTAATTATAAAGAAATTATGTCTCTCATCATGTTGTGTTTCTTGAACATATTCCTTTTTTATATCTGGTAGTCCTCATGACTTGACTAAATCTGATATTATCTGTCTTGATTCAATCTCTGATGACATTGATAGCGTGCCCTCTCAAGTTCTGTGCACCATTGATAATGTCTCACCCTATAGTTTTAATTCTGCTGATGCTAGTACTTTGTCATCTGCTATTAGCTCTCTTCCAGAGGTTACCCATGCACCTTCAGAGACTGTGGTCCATCGTTCTCGCTATCCTCCTCTCACTCATAAGTCCACTCAATTATTTGACTTTATTTACTCTTGTTATTCAGATTCTTTTACTTCTTTTTTAGTCTCAGTTCACAATCTCTCTGAGCCTTTATCCTATAAAGTGGCAGCCCTTGATCCTCTTTGACAGCAGACAATGGAAGAAGAACTTTTTGCATTGAATAAAATAGATACTTGGAGTTTGGTTCCTTTACCTTCTAGTAAGATCCCTATTGAGTCTCGTTGGGTTTATAAAATCAAAACCAAGTATGATGGGTCTGTTGAGAGGTACAAAGCAATATTGGTTGTCAAGGGTTTTCCTCAGCAATTTGATATGAATTATGAGGAAACTTTTGCTTATGTTTCTAAAATGACTATCGTTTGTTCTCTTATTGTTGTTGCATCTGTTCGCCAGTGGCATATATCTTAGATGGATGTTAAAAATACTTTCTTGCATGGGGACCTCCAAGAGGAAGTTTATATCATTCTGCCTCCATATGTTCCTCATGTTCTTGGTGAAGTTTGCAATCTTAAAAAAAGCCATATTTGACCATAAACAAGCCCCTCGAGCTTGGTTTGAGAAGTTTTCTACAATAATTACTGTTTTTGGTTTCTTTTCAAGTGAGTATGACCAGACTCTTTTTATCAGGTGCACTTTTATTGGTCGTATTATATTTTCATTGTATGTTGACATGATTATCACTGGTGATGATGCTGATGAGATTATTGTATTGAAGTCTGAATTAGCTTGTTCTTTTGAAATGATGGATTTGATCCCTCTACATTATTTTTGGGTATTGAAGTAGCTTGTTCCCCAAAGGGTTATCTTCTCTCTAAGTCTAAGTACATAGGTGTCATTTTTGATCGTGCTCGTATTACTGATAATAAGATTGCTGATACCCATGTGGAGATTAATATTCATCTTTCACCTTCAGATGGTGTTCCTTTACCTGATCCTATTTTATATTGCACTATTGTTGGTAGAATAGTTTATCTTACTATTACACTTTCAGATATTGCTCATGATGTTCGTGTTGTTAGCTAGTTTGTCACTTCCCATACCACAATTTATTGGGTTGCGGTTTATCGTATTCTTCTGAGATATTTGAGGGGCATCCGATTTCAAAGTCTTTCATTGTCATCATCTTCTTCCTTGGAGCAGTGTGCTAATTCTGATGCTGATTGGGAAGGTGGATCTTCTGATCACAAGTATGTCACTGAATTCTGTATATTTTTAAGTGATTCTCTCCTTTCATGGAGGAGCAAGAAACAAGTTGTTGACGTTTCTTTCATTAAAACTGAGTATCGTGCTATATATGGCTTCGACTACTCGTGAGGTTGTTTGGTTACAACGACTGTTTAATAATATTGGTGTTTCTTTTCCTCGCCTTACTTCAATGTACTGCGATAAAAAGAGTGCTAGTCAGATTACTCGCAATTCAGTTTTTCATGAAAGTACAAATCACATAGAAATTGATTGTCATATAACTCGTTATCACCTTATTTATGGAGCTATCTTGTCGCCTTTTGTTTGTTCTTATGCGTAGATTGTTGATCTATTTACAAAGTTTCATCCAATTCAGCGTTTTCTTTTTTTGGTTAGCAAACTCTCCATGGTTCTAGCAACAACGTCTTGAGTTTGAGGTGGGATATTAGAAGAGAAATGTTATAAGCACACCGATTTACGCTATTGACACACCAATTCTAACTTTAAAATCACAAAAAACCCATGCTCATCTTCGTTAACCGCACACCGGTCCGTTTCTCTCTTCCCCTTCCGCCGAACGACGTCAAGCCCGATCTCTGCAATTCCGCGATCTTCCACTCCTTCCACCGAACGACGTCAAGCCCGATCTCTGCAATTCCGCGATCTTCCTCTCCTTCCACCGAATGACGTCGACGCCAAGCCGTGCTCTCCTCCTCCCCGATGCCGAACACCACCGAATGACGCCAAACCGTGCATCTTCCTCAAATCGTGATGAACGGAGGACGATGGACGATGGCCTTTATTAAAGTGCCGTCCACCCTTCATTCGAAGCCCTAGGTAGACCAGTGCTTCCCCGACCGCCATTTCCCCTCCTTCCCGGCCGCTGTTTCTTCTCAATTCCAATAGAGTCTTTCAAATGGAGTAAGGATCCTCCTCCTCCCCTCTTCATCCTCATATTAATCCTAATACCTCATATATTTTTGTATCTATATATGCAAATCCTTTCTTCATTTTCTTTCTCTTGCAATTTACAGAATGATTTTTACATGTTATATATTATAAGAAAAACATGTAGAAATCCCGATCGAGTAAGAATCGCTATTTATTTTTAGATCGATTGAACTAGTCTGATGTTTAGTCTTTATATGAATTTTGTTTTTGTGGATATGAACAGCTAAAAAAAGGGAAGATGATGGTCTTTGGTTGCTTGCAATATCTCTAAGATTTTTAAGGAGAAGATTTATTTTACACCAACACTCACTGTGCATAAACAGTAATTTATGGATGCTCTAAAATTTTGTTCATGTCATGAGCATGAAAGATCTTGTTGTGCATATTGTTGGGTGCATAAAATGTTGGGCATTTTGAGATGAGTTCATGATGTCTAAAATTTTTTGTAAGCATATTTGAACAAATCTAAAAGAGAACTATATATGTATATATTTCCGGTTGGTTTCGATTTGAGGTGTGTAAAAATCGAGACCATTTAGTTCGGTTTTGAACTATGCAAACTATTAGGGTCCGTTCGTTATGCGGGAATTGGGCCGTTGGAATTGATATTCATTTACCAATTCCAATTAGGGCCGTTCGGTATGCCAAAAAAACCGTGGGAATCGGAAATGAATCAGAATCCGTCAGAATTGGGTATAAGGTAAACGCGCAATGTTTAATTCCGACCTCGCTAGGTCAGATTTCGCGATTCCTGCTCCCGTCGCGCCGCTCCTCTTCCTGCTCCCATCGCGCGCTGCTGCTGCTGCTCCCGTCGCTCCGCTCATCTTCGGTATCTTCTTCTTCTTCTTCTTCTACTTCTTCTTCTTCTTCTTCTACTTCTTCTTCTTCTTCTTCTTCTCCAGATTATTTCAGTGTAATTGTTTGTGATTTCACTCCAGATTTCACAAAAAATCTGGACTGATTTCAGTCCAGATTTCTTGTGAAATCTGGACTGAAATCAGTCCAGATTTCTTGTGAATTCTGGACTGATTTCAGTCCAGTTTTCACAAGAATTTTGGACTGATTTCAGTCCAGATTTCTTGTGAAATCTGGACTGAAATCAGTCCAGATTATCTCCAGATTATTTCAGTGTAATTGTTTGTGAAATCACTCCAGATTTCACAAGAAATCTAGACTGATTTCAGTCCAGATTTTTTGTGAAATCTGGACTGAAATCAGTCCAAATTTCTTGTGAATTCTGGACTGATTTCAGTCCATATTTCTTGTGAATTCTGGAATGATTTCAGTCCAGATTTCTTGTGAAATCTGGACTGAAATCAGTCTAGATTTCTTGTGAAATCTGGACTGATTTCAGTCCAGTTTTCACAAGAATTCTGGACCAATTTTTTTTGTTTAGTGTCGTAGATTTACTTTCATGGAATGAGATAAAAATCAGTAATCGCTACATGTAGTTATGTGTTATAATTTTCACTCACATAAAGTTAAGCTGTTACAGTATCATGCAAGACTTGAAGTTTTTTGGACTATACACGTGTTTAGAAATTCATGATTTCTTCCAAATATTGAAGCCTGTATGTGGTTGTGTGTGTTCTTTTGTGGTTGACTATGTAACGTGTGTTTTTTTATGTTTAGATGGATGAAACAGTGAAACGTCGGAGGCGTAGGAGAGCAGCAGTAGCTGCTGCTCTTGCTGCTTCTGTCATAGTGATGATGAAATGTGGGGTTAGAAGAAATATCGTGGGGGCTGATGCAAAAAATGTTGTAAGAGAAAGTTTGTTTAGCCGTTTGTATGGCGGAACAGATATAAATTGTTTTTTAACCAGCTTCAGATGAATAGAAGCTCGTTCGAAGTTTTGTGTAACATGCTAATCCAGCGTGGTTTGTTAAAAGACACAAAAAATGTAGAAATTAGAGAGGCAGTCAGCGTTTTTTTACATGTTTTGGGGCACAACAAAAAATTTAGGGTTGTGGGTGGGACGTATCTACGATCAACAAATACAATTAGCCGTCATTTCAAAACGGTGATGCGAGCAATTCTGAAATTAGGTCCTAAGTTTATAAAACTCTCTGATGCGTCAACAGTACAAAGATGGCGTCATTTTCCTGTAAGTTATATTTTTTACAATCCTAAGTTTTATTTTAAAATATCTAAACTGTCCAGATGTCCATATAGGATTGCATTGGTGCGATTGACGACACTCATATTGAAGTTACAGTGCCTACTAAAGATCAGGGTAGGTATCGGAATAGGAAACATGCTATTACAACGAATGTAATGGCCGCATGTGATTCAAATATGAGGTTTTTGTATGTGTTATCGGGATGGGAGGGCTCCTAATCGGACTCCAGAGTTTTGCGCAATGCACTAGAAAGAGCAGATCGTTTTGAGGTGCCACTTGGAAAGTACTATCTGGTGGATGCGGGATACACCAATGGCCCTGGCTATCTAGCTCCATATAGGTCAACCAGATATCACTTGAAAGAGTGGTCTGCACAAGGCAATAACCCCACCAATTATAAAGAGTTATTCAATCTCCGACACTCAAAGGAATAAAATATCATAGAGCGAACATTCAGCCTCCTTAAAAAAAGATGGGCAATTTTGAGGGGACCATCATTCTATGCCATCAAAGTCCAGGTCTATACATTTAAACCTTTAATATTAAAATAAGTTAATTTATAATGAATTTTTAATTACCTTTTAATTTTAACAGGTTCAAATTATAAACGCTTGCTGCATTCTGCATAATTTTCTTATAGAGAGGAGATTAGAAAATCATGGTCGATTACTTGTCGAGGTAGATGCGGAAATATTAAATCAAGATACAACTTCTGCTAGTTTCGAGTACGCGAATACATTGGCTCCAATCCAAGCAACACCGGAGTGGAGCACGTTTAGGGAAACTATGGTTATGAATATGTTTAATGAGTACTGTGCTCATCGGGGCAATTAAAATGTGTTTAATTTGTTAACTTCTTTATAATGCATTTATGTGCGAATTTGTGGGTATGTTATGTGTGTGTGTCTGTGTATATTTTATTAACTTCAATTTAATACACTGGTTCTACTCCATTTTTTTGTTAACTTCTATATTATGCAGAAATAAATGGATAAAAAGGAAAGGGGGTCAAACCAAGTGAACGGTCCTATGTTCCATGGACGCCGCAGATGGATTGTGCGTTATCGACTGCTCTCCTTAAGCAACAAAATCTAGGAAATAAGACGGCTAGCAGCTGGAAAAGTGTCGCGTACACGACAACAATACAGGCATTGAAGGATGATTGCCATGTTGATATTAGTAAGGAGAAGATAATGGCCAGGATTAAAACATGGAACAAATACTACTAGGAAATATCGACTATGCTGGATACCAGTGGTTTCGGATGAGATTGGGAGCGTAATGTGGTGAAGGTTGACAGCGAAGAAGTTTGGGCTAACTACGTATAGGTAATATTTTAATTGAACAAATATTTAACTGTGTAGAAATTATATTAAATTTTGATTCTAATTTAAACTAAACTTGTAAGCGCATCCGATAGTGAGACATTATCGGAGCAAGGTGATCGTCAATTGTGGCGACTTAGCTATGATTTGTGGGGTTGATCGGGCCACTGGAGCTAATGCTGCTACTGCGACTGAGCAAATGAACGAGATCCACATTGAAGACTCAGTGTACGAAAACGACATGGAAGAGGTTGAGCCAAAGAGCAAGAAGAGGAATGAGAAAACATCCGCGATAGATATTATTGCTGATGTTGTTTCTGCGATAGCGAGGAACATGGAGCATGATAGCAGCGTGACTTCTCAGCCGCCACCGCCACCGCCTCCGATCTCAAGGGCAGACAGGATATATGCCGCCATTGCAGCTATTACAGATTTGACTGAGACTGAGGTCATACAGACTATCGATATGCTGAGTGATGACGACAAGAAGGTCGACGTGTTCATGGCTTTACCGATGCCAATTAGGAGGACCTGGCTCCGCTTACATCTACGCGATTGATTAGATTATGTTAAGGACTTTTGGCATCATGTGCGGACTATTATAATGTTGTAGACTATTTGAATTTTTTTTAATGTTCGGTTCGTGAACTATTATTTTTAATTCTGTTGAAGTATGATTTTTGTTTAGCAATTTCAATTCAGTTTATAATAAAAATTACAAATTTGAATTCTGTACTTTGAATTCCAGGCTACAGCCGAACATCGGAATTTCTAATTCCAATTCCTGTGATAGAATTCCTGCATTCAGCCGAACAGCAGAATTGGAATTGAATTCAATTCCAATTCTTGCGGGAATGGGAATTGAATTCAATTCCAATTCCTGCAGCTCAATTTCTGCGAAACGAACAGACCCTTAATGATTTTTTGTTATTAATCAATAGTAATTTTGGTGTCAAAATAACATATACAAAGGAGAGTAGAATCATAGCCATTTTGGTGTGTCAATATCGATTTTAAAATTTGCTGTGGCAATAACGTATTGATGTGAAAATAAAATAATCTGGCGTGTCAATAAAATTTGGTTGTCAATAGCGTAAATTGGTGTGCTTATAACATTGCTCTATTAAAAATTTAGAATACTATTATTTATCTTATTTTGGTTCTAAGGGTAGTATAGTCCTTTTAGTTCCTTTTTAGCTTTATATTATAATAGAAGAGATGATGCACTAATTTATCAATATGAACTTCCCTCCACACATCAGGAATTCTATACAAACTTTTCTTTCTAAAGCCAGTGCTGAGCTCGACAGAAGAGAGGTTGGTTTTTTACTCGCCCACACCAAGGGAGGACAAAAGGAGTGTCCTTTACTTGTGCATCAGGGGTCCTATTTATAGACAAATCTATGGGGGAGGGCATGGTCTGCAAATAACTTCCTCCACCTTAACATAAATGCTATTCCTACTTCCCAAATGTATGTGGATCCCCCCCCCCCCTCCGCGCCTTAAGCAAAATGTTATTCTCAGACCCACATGGGTTGGGGATACTCTCCATGAGGTCACGGAGTACTCTCCTTGAGGCAGCCGAGTTGAATGTTTTAGGTCGTCGAGCTAGTCTACTAAAGTGTTTTTCTCAGACATTTTTGATCTCCACAAATTACGGATTATACTTCTAAATTAAAATAATAAAGTAACACAAAAAAGGTGCAAATCGATTGCCTACAAAAACTCATTGAATCTTTAAGAAGTGGAAATCTCCTCCTAGCTAGTATCCAAAAAATTTATTTGACTCTGTATTATTCCATGTGACCCCAAGTCTTCCATAATTAATACCTCCCAATTGGAATGACTTTGACCACTCTTGCTTTTAGAGGTATATATATTTTGGAATGACTTTGACCAACCACTCATATTTTTAGAGGTGTCTCAGAAAGACTTTGACCAGTCTTGCTTTTAATATTCGATCTTATTAGCTCTTTTCCACCTAATAAATTAACCTTTGAGTCCAATAAACTGATTTTTTAGATTTAAATAACTAAATATTTACTTTAGAACTTATACTGATGGCAATTATACATACGTCGAGATGTTATTTATTCGTGATGGCACATTCTTATTTATAATTCAAGATGGCTGTGATCGGACACTTCTCATCAAAATAGAGTTGCGGGCGGTGGAATTCCTCAATTATGAGGAGCACTCAGAATGGGGAAAATATTTTAGGCGAGTTACTCTCATTTAAAAATAGATGCAATATTTAATACTGATCTTCGATATGATATTCTACGACCCATATGTTATTAATTTGATCAGTATTTTGATCAATCATGTTATTTCTGCAGGAAATCAACGATCAGTATTAAATACTGCACTTATTTTTAGGTGAGAGTAACCCACCTAAATTTTTTTTGGCTGGGGGAGGAGAGAACTGCTCGAAAACACCCTAAAAACCGCCCAGCAGGGCCGCGCACCTACACACGCGCGCTCCTGGCCCCACATCACATAGCCCCACCATGCAGCGGGGCCGGTCGGGTTGCCGCGAGACCAGTCGGCACTGGCCACACGCACCCGCACACAGGACTGGCCACACGTACTGGCATATCCGGCCCTGGTCGTGTGCTCCCGCGTGCAAGGCTTGCTACTCACGCCTGCACATCCACCCCTAGCCACGCACACCCGCACGCAATGCTGGACAAGTGCGCCCAATTGGGGGGCCCACACACGAGCCAGTACGTGTAGGCATGCACACAAGTCTGGCAGCGCGCACCCGCATGTGGACCTGGCTACGTGCTCCAGCGCGCGCTGCCCTGGTCGCGTGCACCCGCGGGACTGGCCGCGCACAACAATGCATGCACCTTTTTCCACGTGCGGTTGCACCCGCGCCATGAGCTCGGCCGCGCAACCTTGGCACCACAGAGCCAGACGCATCGGCCTTAGACGCACACCTCGTGGTGCGCATCCTCCGCCATGCATCCCTCGGCTCGCACGCTCCGACAACGTCCCTCGGCCACCGTCTCCTAGGTCGTGCAGACCCATGGCCCACAGCCTTCGCGCTCATTGCACTCTCAGAGCACTTCCACACTAACTACGTGCGCTGCAATTTGGCCAAACTGTTCGGGCAGCAAATTCATCATATCCGCAAAAATGGTGATCTGTGTGCTCTAGATCAAGGAATGTGATTCGACCGTCCGGTAGTTATGATTGTCACAACTACGCAATTACCAAGTTGCCTACGCCAAAAGCCAATAAAAGGAGTCTAAAGCTTCATTTGAAGGGACTTTGCCTTCTACAATAAAAGAGATCATTTGAAGATCCTTCAAAATTCTCATTCGTCATTTGATAACTCCCTCGATCTCCCCCGGGACTCAAAAGATCTCCTTCGTACTTGTAGATCTCCTTCAAACCCATCAAAAATCTCACAACTCTCTCTACAACTATAAAAAAATATATACATAAATGTATAAGAATGTACAAAATATATGACAATATGTATAAAAATGGACAATATAGAAGCATGTCAAAATATCTATACATAAATGTAGTAATGAGAAGATAAATAATAGAATAAATAACTACAAAATTGACGTTAATTAGTACATTGAACTTCTTTAATGGAAATTCTATTGTTGTCCACCATATAATACACCAAACACATTCTACATTATTTAACACTCCAAGTAAATTATCATTTGTCATGACACCCTCTTCATTCCACTAATTAGTGAGAATGAGGTACAATAAATCTTAAAAAAAATAAAGCAAAATCAAACGAGTCATCCCTTCCCTTTCCTTACAGTCATGAAAGCCTCAAGAGAAGGGATAGAGGATGAGTGCGGAGAGATTCCATATGTGCCAGCGGTGATGGATCATCAATCAGAGCACCTAATATCCGGCAATGGCAGGTTGAAGGTTCTTCAAGACATAGCTCCTCCTCTCTCCAAAAACTCAAGCTAATTGATGAAATGAGCTCTTCAGCCCTAAATCCTGACTTATAGATGTCTGTGTTGAGTTTTTTGAAGTGAAAATGACGGTCTGACCAGGCAGACCGCGCGGCTAGATCGTGGCGGCCTGATTGCTCAGACCGCGCAGTCTGAAGTGGCGACTAGGCCAGTTCAGCTAGTGTTTCTGCAATCAGCTTGTTCCCAGGATGTAACCGTGCGGATTGGTTGTCTATTCGCAGGAGTGGACTTGTTTGACTACTCAAGGTTTTCCTGGGTGTTCTTCCTTAGACAGAAATCTGAAACACATAGTATCTTCTATAGTTTTGTCAAACAAATTCAGAATGAACTAGACAGTACAGTGGTCAAGATAAGAAGTGACCATGGTACTGAATTCCAGTCTGATAGCATGACAAGACTATGTGAAAAATTTGGGATATTTCAGGAGTTTTCTTCACCAAGAACACCTCAGCAAAATGACATTGCTGAGAGGAAAAATAGAACCTTGATTGAGGCTGGTAGAACCCTATTAAGTGATACATCTCTCCCAGAATATTTCTGGGCTGAGGCAGTGAATACTGCATGTCATGTAATTAATATGGCTACCATTACTAAAAGCCACAACAAGACCCCCTATGAGATTGTGAAAGACAGAAAACCAAATCTATCCTATTTCAGGATCTTTGGTTGTAAGTGCTTTATACTTAACAATGGTAAGTCTTACTTGACTAAGTTTGCTGCCAAGTCCCAAGAGGGGATCTTTGTTGGGTTCAACAACAATAGTAACGCTTATAGAGTCTACAACTTGTCTACTCAAGTTGTAGAAGAGTCAGTACATGTAGTATTTGATGAAACTAGACTTATTAACAATGAGTTGTCTAGTAGTATTTGCAGCTCCACAGGATTGACTAAGAAGATGGACAAGCTCACTATTGAAGAAGAATCTACTGCAAACCAGCAAGTGAATGATAGTGGTTGTTGTCCAGGGGGAGTACTACATGTACCAAATGTAGAAGAAGATCAAGGAGTACAGCAAGATGAAGAAGCTGAAGGAGTTCAACCTGAAGTCAGGATGCCTCCAGCTAATAGACATCTAAGAGATCATCCAGCAGAACAAATCATTGGTGATCTAAGACAAGGGGTACAAACAAGGAGCAGAAATCTGAATGCAGTACTCTACTCCAGTTTTCTATCCCAAGTAGAGCCAAAAAGATTTGAAGAAGCCATCCTAGACCCTCATTGGATTGAGACAATGCAAGAGGAGCTGAATCAGTTCAAGAGATGCAAAGTCTGGGAGTTTGTTCCTAAACCAAAAGACCACAACATAATTGGAACCAAGTGGATCTTTAGGAACAAGATGGATGAACATGGAGTGATTGTCAAGAACAAAGCAAGACTGGTTGCTAAGGGATATAGGCAAGAAGAAGGTATTGACTTTGATCAAACCTTTGCTCCAGTAGCCAGACTGGAAGCCATAAGAATGTTCTTAGCCTATGCAACCTTTCAAGGATTTAAAGTTTACCAAATGGATGTTAAGTCAGCTTTTCTGAATGGTAATCTGAAAGAAGAGGTCTATGTGGAACAGCCATCAGGTTTTGTTGATTCAACTCAACCTACTTATGTCTATAGACTTAGGAAAGCTTTGTATGGGTTAAAACAAGCCCCTAGGGCTTGGTATGAAACCATGTCTAGTTTCCTCATTGAGAATAAATTCACAAGGGGGAAAATAGACAAGACTCTATTCCTTAGGGAATCCAGAGGCAAGATTATACTAGTCCAAATATATGTAGATGACATCATATTTAGGTCTACTGAAAGTAGTCTTTGCAAAAAAATTGCAAAACTAATGCAAGGACAATTTGAGATGAGCAGTATGAGGGAACTTAAGTTCTTCTTGGGTCTCCAAGTTAGACAGACTGAGAATAGTTTATCCATATGACAGTCTAAGTTCACCCTAGAACTGATAAGGAAGTATGGTATGGATTCATCCAGTACCATGAAGACTCTTATGGGGTCAAGTATGTCTTTTAGCAAAGATGATGCAGGGAAACCTGTAGATGAGACTTTGTATAGAGGGATAGTTGACTCCCTTCTATATTTGACTGCAAGTAGACTAGATATCATGTATGCTACATGTGTCTGTGCTAGGTACCAAGCATGCCCTAAAGAGTCTCATTTGATAGCAGTCAAAAGGATACTGAGATATCTAAAGGGCACTCCTTATCTAGGCCTTTGGTACCCTAGGAATGGAGACTTTGAACTAACAGGTTATTCAGTTGCAGATTTTGCAGGCTGCAAAGAAGACAGAAATAGTACAACTGGAACCTGTCAATTCCTAGGTGGAAGACTAATATCTTGGAGTAGCAAGAAGCAAACAAGTGTGACTATCTCCACAGCAGAATCAGAATATGTGGATGTAGGAAGTTGTTGTGCTCAACTTCTATGGATACAACATCAGCTTGAGGATTATGGTATGCAAGTAAGTAGAACACCACTGTTTTGTGATTCTACCAGTACTATATCTATTGCTAACAATCATGTTTCCCATAGTAGAACTAAACATATTGAGATAAAATATCATTTTCTAAGGGAACATGTAGAAAAAGAAGATATATCACTAGAGTATGTAAATACAAATAATCAACTAGCTGACATGTATACTAAGCCCCTAGAAGAAACCAAATTCAATAGGTTCAAAATTGAATTAGGTATGATAAACTTAGAATAAGTTTACAGAAATGGCTAAGTAAAAAGGTGTCGACACACAGAGTTATCTGTGTCGACACAGAAAAGTGGTGTCGACACTTCAGGGAAAAGGTGTCGACACATCTAGATAGTTGGTGTCGACACTTCAGAAAATTAGTGTCGACACATACAGGGTCTGTGTCGACACAACCAAGGTGGTGTCGACACTTAGAATTTACTCAGAATTATCTAAGTAAAGTCTCGACTAAATGTCGAGTTGAGTGGTGTCGACACATAAACAAGTGTCGACACATATATTCTGTCGACTATACTTGTGTCGACACATAGGTGTCGAGACATTATAAGTCTGTGTCGACACTTATCAACAGTGTCGACACAATTTAAGTTAGTTAACCCGCCCTTTCATCTTCAATCCTAGAAAGGTATAAATAGGATTTTGCCATTGTCTGTCGACACACTCACCAAAGTTTCGAGACCAAACTTGTGTGTCGACACCTCTCTTCTCTCCATTCAAATTCTTCAAACCCTAATGGCGCCAAAGCTCGAGGAGAACGTGAACGAAGGCTATGAACTGGTGCGGCATGCGTTTGACGATGCAGAACAAGAGATCAAAGATGTGGTAACCCTAGTCGCAAACTTAGGGTTAGATTTTATTGTGTCAGAACCAACTAAGATTTGGAAGAAAGAAGTTCTAGAGTTTCTGAATGGAGCAACCCTAGACGAATCAGGATTCAAGATAAAGTCCAGGGTTCATGGAGAAAAAGTGAAGGTCTCACCAAAGAGTTTAAGAAAGGTCCTAAACCTACCTAGGACAAAAGAAGAGGATGAAGTTACTGCTTCTAAGACCAGAGAAGCATTAACTTGGTGTGGTCTAGATTCCAAGCTGAAAATTGGATCTGTATTCAATAAGAAAGGCATGAACAGCCAGGGCAAATTTCTCTCAGAAATTGTTGGCAAAGTGATCTTGAGTAAGCCTGGAGGGCATGACAGGGTATCAGCCCATATGTTCAATCTTATGACAAGGATAATCTTCACTCTACAAACTGATTGGTCTGTTGTTGTCTTTGATAAGATTAAAGAAAGTATGAAAAAGCCCAATTTGGGTAGAATACTTAGTCTTTACTTGGCTGGTAGTATACCAGAAGTAATGAGTCAAGCTGCTGGCACTAAGATCAACCATATGAGGAAGATGGACATGTGGATATTTTTTAGGTGGGACAGAGTTTTAACTAAGGAGATGCCTACTCCTGAGAAAGTAACACCCCTAAAGAAGAAGAAGAAGATAGCCCCTGTGGCTCAGGATTCATCTAGCAGCTCTGAGGAGCATGTTGTCTTCACTCCTGATGAAGAAGACACTGGAGATGCTGGGCAGTCACCAGCTCAACAAGAAGTTGCAGAGAGGGGGAGCTACCTCATGATAGCCCTATTCACCAGGATTCTATCCAGGGGGAGCCTCTAGTAGTGGAAGAGCCAACTCCACTAGAAAGTGAACGAGCAACCCACACTATCCTTGAGGTAATCTCAGAAATCAATCAATTAGATTTTCTTATTGAGAGTGAAGTTATAATTGACAACTTATCTGATGTTAATCAGCAACCTCAGATTGATAGTCAACTCCCAGATATTGTCATGGATGACACATCTGTTACAGCTCAAGTTGTATCTGATCAAGTTGCTGATGAGCCAAGAGAATCTCCATCTCTTCCTCAACAAGAATTTACAATGGAAGATCTCTTCCTTAATCTAGATCAGACAGACTTTGAGAAGGAAAGTGCTGTTACTGAGGGGGAGAATGCTCCAGTTGAGGGGGAGCAAGTGGAAATTCTAGAAGAACCTACAAGGAAAGAGCCTGAGGAGCCAAAGGAAGTTGAGGAGCTACGTAGGGAGAGGGTAGAAATAGCCAGCACATCTGCTTCTGAAGATGAGGAGGCTACAAGAGCAAAAAAAAGGAAATTTCAAGTCTTCAAGAGTAGAAGTCAGACTTATAAGAAAGCTCTGCAAACTATAGCACCACAGCCTGCACTACAGCCAGCAACAACTGTAGATTATAGTGCTCTGATGGTTGCTATACAAATTAAGTTTGATGAGCACAGGAAAGCCATAGAAACATTTGTGGATGAGGGGCAAAAGTCTTTACAGTTTGATCTGGCCCAAGACATAAAGTCTATAAGATTTGAAATGAATCTCAATAAGAAGGAGATGACCGACTGCTTCCACAAGGGAGGGAATGCAGTAGTCTACTTAGCTACTCATCAAGAGAAAATAAAAGCTAAAGTGGATGACATTGCACTGAAGCAAGGTTATGTTCTAGAGAACCAGCTCAGAATGAATGACAATTTGACTGCTTCACACAATGCCATTGTCACAGAGATGAAAAATATAGCTGCTGGACAGACAACTTCTACTGCTACTACTAAGGCAGAATTTGATAAAGCTTTATAAGAGAGCTTAACTGTTGTTACAACTGCAATTGAAAACTCTTAGAAGTTTATAACTGAAAAACTCCAAAGGTTAAAACCTTTCTACAAGGATGGAGTCAATTATCTTAATGCACAAATCAGATTTCAAAAGGATGATCTAAGAGATCACATGGAAAGAGAAGTCATAAAGGGGGAGAGGGTGTTAGTCAAAGCCAGCTCTGATTATGCCAAGTGGATTTCTAATTCTATCAGAGCTACTCTTGGTTATCCTCCTTTATGTGATGATGACAATGTAGCAGAATCTGGGATTAATCCTGCCTATCTTGGAGGTGAACAAGTTGAAGTAGCTCAGGTGATCTATCCTCCACCAGATTTTGATATGATACAAGCAGATATACATTCAATGTATAGCCCACCTGAGGGTCAGCAAAATGTCATCATAGAGAAGGTGATTCAGCCAGTCTCTGAGGCTTTACAGGAAGCTATACTGAAAGAACAAGCTGAACAAGAAGCTAGATTGTCTAAGAAGAGGTTCAGAGAGCAAGCTGAACAAAGGCCTGATTTTGAACAGTGGAGTCTCACTTCAAGGAATATCATTCTAACTGCATGGAAGGCTGCCAACGATAATGTTCAAGATAGAAACAAATGGTTTTCTGAACTTGAGTGGAGAAATCATGAATCGAGGCAAGAAGCCATAGTGCAATATAGAAGGAAGGCAAAGATGGGAAAGCTACCTCCTACTGCCCAGGAGCCTAGCAAGTACTTTCCCAAGCCTTATCATTACTTTGAGATGCAGAAGATTAAAGCTGAAGAGATAAAGAAGAAGGAGTTGAAAGGGAAAAAGCCTGCTGATACTGAAGATGCTGAAGCCCCTGTACAAGCCAAGATACAGTCTGGAAAGGGAATTGTAATTAAGGAGGCTGAGCAGAAATAGGATAGATTTCATCTTGAGTTTACAGTTGTAATATTTTGATTTTTAAATACTTTGTAAACTTTTGGAAAATGAATATGACAAAGCTGTTAGAACAATGTGATGTGTGATAAATCTATTTCATAATTGTTCTGAGATGATATCTATATATATATGTTTGTTTAATACATGTTTATGTTTGCCCTGTTATATAATCTTGCTTTACATCATGCTATGATTTTATTCTGTATGGTGTATATCATTGACTAAGGGTTATGACTTCTCCAAATAGGGGGAGATTGTTGGGTACATTGGTTTAAATGTACCTGATTTGAAGAAGCCTCACCCTACTCAATGATATACATCAAAATGTATTTGATGTATTTTTGAGTTGCCTTGTGCAGGTTAAGTATTTGCAGGAAAAGATGAAATGATTCTAAGTCTATGTGTCGACACCCAGAAGAAATGTGTCGACACTTAAGGAGACTTGTGTCGACACCCTGGCAAGCAGTGTCGACACTTGGAGTACTTGTGTCGACACCAGGGATGCAGAGTCGACACCAGACAGAAAGTGTCGACACAAGGAGCTGTGTCGACACTCAATAAAGAAAAGTCCAGTGAAGATGTGTCGACACTTAGCAGTTGTGTCGACACCCTGAGGAACTGTGTCTACATCAGAAAGTTTCGACACTTGGAGGCTGTGTCGACACTCAGCAAAAGTCAGCAGAGTCTAAGTACAAGTGTCGACATAATAAAGAATGTGTCGACACTCAGCAGAAGACTCAACACTTGAAGAAAGTGTCGACACAAGGAGCTGTGTCGACACTTAGCAAAGTTCAACAATATTCTAAGTACAAGTGTCGACACAAAGGAGATGTGTCGACACTCAGCAAATGTCTCAACACAAGAAGATATGTCGACACAAGGAGCTGTGTCGACACTCAACAAGTATCAACACTGAAGGCATGTGTCGACACCAAGAAGATGTGTCGACACTGAACAAGTTCAACACATGAAGATGTGTCGACACAAAGGAGATGTGTCGACACTTACAAGAAATCAACAAAGTACTGAAGAACAAGGGGTTATGTCGACACACATTATCAGTGTCGACACATGAAGAATAAGCTGTGTCGAGAAGTGAATTCTACAACACAAGGAGTTGTGTCGACACCTTGAAGGCTAGTGTCGACACTTAGTCTACTTGTGTCGACACTTGGTCTATAAGTGTCGACACTTAAAGACAGACTGTCTCGACACTTTCAGACAGTTACAGATTTTTCAAGAACTGACTGGATGACTTGACAGCTGCCATTCCAGCCGGTCTACTGCACCTGTCAGAGTTGTCAGAAATCAGTTAGGAACCGGACCAGCCGATTACCATGAAGAAGACCTATATATAGGCTTATACTGTCTACAGAACTGATGATCAAGTTGTTGAAAAGTAATTCATTGAAGACTTTCAAGTAATGTTCTAAGTAGTTGGAGAGAGAGAGCTTCATCCAAGAAGACAGCCGTTGGAACCAGGCTGAGAAGAAGGGTTCAGACTTTGTTCTGAATCTTAAGTTGCAGAGATCAAAGATCAGCTGCAGTGAAGATCAACCCTATTGTGTTCTACATTCAAGAAGCTTTGAAGAAAAGCCAAGTGAGGTTGATCTCAGCAGAGTTCTTCCAAGAACTCATCAAGAACCTATCAACTCATCTCTCTATTCAGAGTTGTAGGTATATACACTTTGTATTTTACATTTCTTGTAGGATCCTTAGGGATCTGAGTTGTAAGCCTGCAATTATAAAGGCTGAGTGGTAGGGCCTGTGTGCCTGAGTGTAGGAGATCTAATTCTCTGAGTGTAGGCCTATTGTGGCTGAGTGTAGGCCTGTTGTGGCTGAGTGTAGGCTTTGTGAAGAAGCTGAGTGTAGGTCTTTGAAGAAGACTGAGTGTTGGGTATATTAGTTTAAATGTACCTGATTTGAAGAAGTCTCACCCAACTCAATGATATACATCAAAATGTATTTGATGTATTTTGAGTTACCTTGTGCAGGTTAAGTATTTGCAGGACTGAAGCAAAAAGTTTCTAAGTACATGTGTCGACACCCAGAGGGAAAGTGTCGACACTTAAGAAGACTTGTGTCGACACCCAGGCAAGCAGTGTCGACACTTGGATTCATTGTGTCGACACCTGGGATGCAGAGTCGACACCAGACACAAAGTGTCGACACAAGGAGCTGTGTCGACACTCAATGAAGAAAGTACAGTAAAGCTGTGTCAACACTTAGCAGCAGTGTCGACACCTAGAAGAACTGTGTCTACACCAGAAAGTGTCGACACTTGGAGCTGTGTCGACACTCAGCAAAAGTCAGCAGAGACTAAGTATAAGTGTCGACACCAAGAACAATGTGTCAACACACAACAGAAGAGTCAGCACTTGAAGTAACTGTCGACACCCAGAACAATGTGTCGACACTCAACAGATGAGTCAGCACTTGAAGAAAGTGTCGACACAAGACAGTATGTGTCGACACTCAGCTGAAGACTCAACACTTGAAGAAAGTGTCGACACATGGAGCTGTGTCGACACTTAGCAAAGAACAACAAGATCAACAAAATATTCTAAGTACAAGTGTCGACACTAAGGGAATGTGTCGACACTCAGCTGAAGTCTCAACAGAAGAATCAAGTGTCGACACAAGGAGCTGTATCGACACTCAGTGAGTATCAACACTGAAAACAAGTGTCGACACTAACAAGATCAACACATGAAGATGTGTCGACACTTAGAAGAATTCAGCAAAATGCAGAAGTACAAGTACTTGTGTCGACACTCAATTCCAGTGTCGACACATGAAGAAGAAACTGTGTCGAGACATAGAAATTACAACACAAGGAGTTGTGTCGACATCTTGTAGACTTGTGTTGACACTTACACAACTTGTGTCGACACTTGGTCTATAAGTGTCGACACTTAAAGACAGAAAGTCTCGACACTTTCAGATAGAGAACTTTCAAGAACTGACTGGATGACTTGACAGCTGCCGTTCCAGCCGGTCTACAACACTTGTCAGATTTGTCAGAAAGCAGTTATGAACCGAACCAGCCGGTTACCATGAAGAAGGCCTATAAATAGGCTCATACAGTCTACAGAAGTTGTAGTTGAGAAAGTTGTTCACATTATTGATCAAGTATCAAACAAAGAAGATCTAGCTATTCCTTGAAGAATAAAGTGCAGATCTAAGAAGTTGGAGAGAGAGAGCTCCATCCAAGAAATCAGCCGTTGGAACTAGGCTGAGAAGAAGGGTTCAGATTTATTCTGGATCTTAAGAAGCAGAAGGAGTCAATCTTAATGAGTTCTACTTTCAAGAAGCTTTGAAGAAATCTAAGTCAGATTGATTTCAGCTGAGTTCTTCGAAGAACTCATCAAGAAACTCACAACTCCCCTCTCTTATTTTTGGGTTGCTGAGTTAACAATTGTATAAACATTTTTATCTTGTAGGATACTTTGGATCTGAGTTTTTGTAAGCCTGTAATTATAAAGGCTGAGTGTAGGGCTTGAGAGCCTGAGTGTAGGATATTGAAATCTCTGAGTGTAGGCCTTGGTGGCTGAGTGTAGGCCTTGGTGGCTGAGTGTAGGCCTTTGTGGCTGAGTGTAGGCTTTGTGGAAAAGCTGAGTTGTAGGGCCTTGGGCCTGAGGTGTAGGAACCAGTTTGGGTTCTGAGATAGTGGAGAAGTTTGGCCGAATCTAGTACACTGCTAGATAGGCGAAGGGGGAAAGTGGATGTACCCAAACCTTGGGGAACCACTATAAAACTGTATGTCTTCTGTGTGTTGTGATTTGCTGTGAATGTTGTGTGATTGCTGTGCAAAAGTAGATTAGATTCTGTGTTATAAACTGATTGCTGCCATAAAAAGTTAAAAAGAATTTGGTCACCTATTCACCCCCCCTCTAGGTGTTTAGGTACTATATCTTTCAAGTGGTATCAGAGCCAGGTTCCTCAAAAAGGACTAACGGTCTGAGGAGATCCTGATTGGCAGATTCAGTCTAAGTCAAATTACAGATTCAAGAAAATCAAGAACCATGGGTTCCTCTGAGAATCACAAGGAATTGGGATCCATGAAATTACCTATATGTAGGAAAGAGATATTTGGAATCTGGAAGGAAAGGGTAAGGCTGTTTATGGAAGCCTCAGACCCTAGGATTTATATCACAGTCAAAAAGGGATCATATGTGCCCATGAAGACATCAGTTCTAGATGCAAATCAGAGAACACCAAAGGATTTCTCTGAAATGACAAAGGATGAGATTGTCCTAGCCACCATGGACAAAAGGGCTCAAAACATTATAGTGAGTGCCATAGATGACGCAACTTTTCAGAATCTAATACACTATAAGACAACCAAAGAGATGTGGGATACTCTTATTGTGTATATGGAGGGTTCTGAAGAAGTAAGGCAAGACATAAAATCCTTGTTAAATCAAGAGTATGAAAGTTTTAGACAAGAAAAGGGTGATAGCATAACTGAGTGATATAAAAAGTTCTATAGGATAGTGAATGAACTCATGTCTTATGGAAGAGAGTTTAGTAATTATGAACTAAATGACAAGTTTCTAAGCTCCCTAACTAAAGATTGGGACACCAAGATCTGTGTCATTAGAGAAATGGCTAAGTTGGGAGAAATTCCTCCACCTACACTGTTTGACAAATTGTTGTCTTATGAAATGCAATTGACAGTGAGAAAAGAGGAGGAGAAATCAACAAGAACTGAACACAAGGAAAGAACAGTAGCCTTCAAGACAGAAGCTCCCAGAAAGTACAGAGGTAAGTCACCAACTCCACCTCCAAAGGTTGCTGAATCAGAGTCAGATGAGTCTGTTAGCACAAAGTCTGAAAGCAGTGAAAGTGATGAAGACTTTGCTGCCTTCACTAGACATTTTCAGAAGTTCTTGAAGAAGAAACAGTGGAGGACAAGGCCTTCTACTTCATAGGGAAAAGAAGACTTCTATCAGAACAAAAAAATCTTCAAAGAAAGACAGGAAGAGGACTAAATCTAGCAAGACAACTGTTTCAGAAATAGTGTGTTATTGCTGCAATAGACAAGGCCATGTTGTTGCAGATTGTCCAGAAAAGAGAAAGGAGTCTGGTGACAGGAAGAAGACTCATTTCAAAGGCAAGAAAGAGAAGTCTTTTGTTGCCAAAAAGGAGAAGACATTGTCAGATATCTCTTCTTCAGAAACTGAGTCTGATGCTGAGGCATACATAGGGCTGTTTGCTAAAGAAGAAGAAGAAGAGTTCATGCAGATTATGGATTCTATATATGAGCAAGAAGACTGTCAGTGCCAAGTACTGATGACATTGACTGAAAATGACAAAATCCTAGAGCAGCCAGGACCCAGTAAGGTACAAAGTTCAACTTTAAGTTTAGTTTCTTGTGCCAGTACAGAATCAGATTCATCATAATCTAGTGATGAGAGTGTATCTGAGTCTGAGGAAGATATTCATCAGCTGATAGATGAATATAAAGTCCTATTGCAAGCTTATAAGAAGAGCAAGTCCCTAGCCAAAAGTCAGGCAAATGAAATTGCTGATCTCAAAGCTGCTGCAACAAAATTTGAGAAGTCTTTTGATCAAAAGCTTAATGAGATAGCCAGACTGAAGCACATAACAGTGATTCAGATGGGGACTATCACCTATAAGAATGATCAAATCAAGAGTCTGGAGATTAATCTTCAGAAGGAGAAGGACTTAGTTGCTAGGTTTTCTAAACCTAAGTCAGTGTTACCCATAATTGATGAATTTGTTCATCACAAGGGTAAAGCTGGACTAGGATTTACTATACCTGCAAGGACTGAGCAGTCCAAGTTCAAGTCCAATGGCAAAGCCCCAACACTCAACAAGTCAGCTGTAGATAAGACAGCAAAGACAGTACCTAAGCAAAGGTACAATAAGTTTGAATGTTGGTGTTGTGGCAAGATTGGCCACTTTGCAATGGACTGTTGGCACAATGCTAGTGTCAAAGTGAGTAGCAAACTACCTGTTGGAAAGCCTGCAGGTAGCTTTGTCAGGTTGCAAACTAATATGTACCAAGGACCCAAGAATTCTTTGGGTTCTAAGGTTCATTAATCTGTTTTGCAGGTAAGTCCAAGTGGCCATACCCCAACATGGTACTTGGACAGTGGATGTTCCAGACATATGACTGGAACTAGAGGATTACTAAGGGACTACATTCCAATAAAAGATGGTCCAAAAGTCACCTTTGATGGTTCTGAAAAAGAATCATCAAAGGATTTGATAACATTTCTAGTAACTTGGTTACCATTACTCAAGTGGCTTATGTTAAAGGGTTGAAACACAACCTAATAAGTATAAGTTAATTAAGTGATGTAGGGTATGACATCTCATTTGTTAAAAATGATTGTCATATCAGGAGGTCAACTGATCAAGAGATCATTTTGACTGGTTATAGGAAAAGGAATGTCTATTGCTTAGACATTATGGTTGAGAACAATGGTTCTCCTGTGTGTCTTATAGCTGATGAGACAGTCTCTCATTGTGTCAAATGGCACAAGAGGCTAGCTCATCTTAACTATAAGACTATTGGCAAACTCTTTAGCAAAGAGTTAGTGAGGAATGGTCCTCAAGTTAAGTGTGTTAAAGATGGTATTTGCTCAGCTTGTCAAAAGGGCAAGCAGACTAGATCCACCTTTAGAAGCATAGAAAACAAAGATGTTGTGAGGTGTTTATACCTCTTGCATATGGATCTCTTTGGTCCAATGCCAGTTCACAGCTTAGGTAGGAAGGTCTATACCTTTGTAGTTATAGATGACTACTCAAGGTTTTCCTGGGTGTTCTTCTTAAGACAGAAATCTGAAACACCTAGTGTCTTCTATAGCTTTGTCAAGCAAATTCAGAATGAACTTAACAGTACAGTGGTAAAGATTAGAAGTGACCATGGTACTGAATTTCAGTCTGATAGCATGACAAAACTATATGAAGAATTTGGGATATTTCAAGAGTTTTCTTCACCTAGAACACCTCAGCAAAATGGCATTGCTGAGAGCAAGAATATGACCTTGATTGAGGCTGGTAGGACACTATTAAGTGATACATCACTGCCAGAATATTTTTGGGCTAAAGCAGTTAACACTGCATGTCATGTTATAAATAGGGCTACCATTACTAAAAGCCTAAACAAGACCCCCTATGAGGTTGTGAAAGGCGGGAAACCAAACCTATCCTACTTCAGGATTTTTGGTTGCAAATGCTTCATACTTAACAATGGAAAGTCTTACTTGATCAAGTTTGCTGCCAAGTCCCAAGAGGGAATTTTTGTTGGGTACAGCAACAACAGTAAGGCTTATAGAGTCTACAACTTGTCTACATAAGTTGTAGAAGAATCTGTACATGTAGTTTTTGATGAGACTAAACTTATTAACAATGAGTTGTCTAGTAGTGTTTGCAGCCCCACAGGTTTAACAAAGAAGTTGGACAAGCTTACTATAGAAGAAGTACCTACTGCAAGACAGCAAATAGAAGATAGTGGCTGTTGTCCAGGGGGAGAACTACATGTACCAATTGCTGATGAAGTTCAAGGAGTACAGCATGATGGGGATGTTGAAGAGGTTCAACCAGAAGTTAGGATGCCTCCAGCCAACAGGCATCTTAGAGATCATCCAGTAGAGCAGATTATTGGTGATCCAAGACAAGGAGTACAAACAAGGAGCAGAAACCTGAATGTAGCAATCTACTCCAGTTTTCTATCTCAAGTTGAACCAAAGAAGTTTGAAGAAGCCATTCTAGATCCACAATGGACTGAAGCAATGCAAGAAGAGCTTAATCAGTTCAAGAGGTGCAAGGTCTGGGAACTTGTTCCTAAACCTAAAGACCACAATATAATAGGAACCAAGTGGATCTACAGGAATAAGATGGATGAACAAGGGGTCATCATTAAGAATAAAGCAAGATTAGTTGCTAAAGGATATAGACAAGAAGAAGGTATTGACTTTGATCAAACCTTTGCTCCAGTAGCCAGACTGGAAGCCATAAGGATGTTTCTTGCCTATGCAACCTTTCAAGGATTCAAGGTTTACCAAATGGATGTCAAGTCAGCGTTTCTGAATGGTAATCTTAAAGAGAAAGTCTATGTGGAACAGTCATCAGGTTTTGTTGATTCAACTCTACCTCATCATGTCTATAGACTTAGAAAAGCTTTATATGGGTTAAAATAAGCCCCTAGGGCTTGGTATGAAACCCTATCTAGTTTCCTCATTGAGAACAAGTTCTCAAGGGGGAAAATAGATAAGACTCTATTGCTTAGGGAATTTAGAGGCAAAGTTATACTAGTCCAAATATATGTAGATGACATTATATTTGGGTCTACTGAAAGCAGCCTTTGCAAAAAGTTTGTAAAACTTATGCAAGGTCAATTTGAGATAAGTAGTATGGGAGAGCTGAAGTTTTTCTTGGGTCTCCAAGTTAAACAGACTGAGAATGGTTTATCCATTTGTCAGTCCAAGTTCACCATGGAACTCATAAGGAAGTATGGTATGGATTCATCCAGTATCATGAAGACTCCTATGGGGTCAAGTATGTCTCTTAGCAAGGATGATGCAGGGAAACCTGTAGATGAAACCTTGTATAGAGGGATAGTTGGCTCCCTATTATACTTGACTGCAAGTAGACCAGATATCATGTATGCTACATGTGTCTGTGCCAGGTATCAAGCCTGCCCTAAAGAGTCTCATTTGACAGCAGTCAAAAGAATATTGAGATATCTAAAGGGCACTCCCTATCTAAGCCTCTGGTACCCTAGGAATGGGGATTTTGAACTAACAGGTTATTCAGATGCAGACTTTGCAGGATACAAAGAAGATAGAAAAAGCACTACTGGAACCTGTCAATTCCTAGGTGGGAGACTAATTTCATGGAGTAGCAAAAAGCAAACAAGTGTGGCTATCTCCACTGCAAAGTCAGAGTATGTGGCAGTAGGAAGTTGTTGTGCTCAACTTCTGTGGATACAACATCAGCTTGAGGACTATGGATTTTAGGTAAGTAGAACTCCACTCTTTTGTGATTCTACTAGTGCTATTTCAATAGCTAATAATCATGTATCTCATAGTAGAACAAAACATATTGAAATTAAATATCATTTTCTTAGGGAGCATGTAGAAAGAGAAGATATTTTACTTGAATATGTTAAAACTGATAATCAATTAGCTGATATGTATACTAAGCCCCTAGAAGAAGCTAAGTTCAATAGATTTAAAATTGAACTAGGAATGATAAACTTAGAGTAAGTTTATAGTATTGAAAATGGCTAAGTAAAAAGGTGTCGACACACAGCACTCTATGTGTCGACACAGAATAGTGGTGTCGACACTTCAGGAAATAGGTGTCGACACATCTAGGAAGTTGGTGTCGACACTTCAGAGTATTAGTGTCGACACATGACATGTAGGTGTCGACACTTCCAATGTGGTGTCGACACTTAGTTTTACTCAGAATTTTCTAAATAAAGTCTCGACTATGTGTCGAGTTATGTGGTGTCGACACATAAATAAGTGTCAACACATATTATCTATTGACTACACTTGTGTCGACACATATGTGTCGAGACATTATAAGTCAGTGTCGACACTTATTGCCAGTGTCGACACAATTTAAGTTAGTGTTGAAGATGGTAACCGGGCGGTCTGGCGGTCTGTCTTGGCGGTCTCTCTTTCTCTCTGATGGTAGCCGTGCGGTTAGCTCTTCTGTCTAACCGCACGGCTTGTGCGGTTTGTTTTGTATAGTCCGCTTAGTCCTGTAAATTTTTAGTCTCACATCTCTTATTTGTATTCTCTCATCTCTCCTCCATTCTATATAAGGGAGGGCATACCTTTGTAATAGATACCTTTTTCAGATAATAAAATTTCTGTTAAAACCTCTTCCGGTTTGTTTTAGCTCCACTTTTGGCTTGTTTTTGTTCATTTCTAACATGGTATCAAAGGACACGGTCATTTCCTCCTGATTGTGTGCGCTCTCTGACTCTCGCGGCTTGTTTACCGCTTTTCCGCGACCTGTTCGCGCGGCTTGTTTCTGTCCGCTGCCCTGATTCGCGCGGCTTGTTTCTGTCCGCTGCCCTGATCGCGCGGATTGCCTCTCCTTGGTTCACTTCTCCTGCTGCTATTCGTCGGCGCGACCTGTTTCTGTTCGCCCGGCCTGCGACTTGTTGTAGTCGCTGCTCCTTGCCTCCTCTTCTGTTCGCTCGGCCTTTTCAGTCCGTGCGACCTCTTCCCCGCTGTGTCTTTGACTGCTTTCTAGCCGCTTGTGTTCGCGCGTCTTCTTCCTTTTCTATCCGCTGCGGTTTCTTGTTGTGTTCTCATTGCTCCTCTTCATTGCCTCGGCCTGTTTCCTTCTACCCGCTCCAGCTTGCGTGTCGCCCCGGCCTCATCTTTAGCCGTGCGACTTGTTCTCCTCTGTTTGCCCGACTTTTTCAAGCCGTGCGACTTCTTTCCCTTTACTTTGCTTCTTGGTAGCGGCCTTCCTAGCCGCACGACCTGCTTTCTGTTCGCCCGATTTGGTGCTCTTTGCAAGCCGTGCGACTTGTTCTCCTCTTCTCGCGACTTGTTATTATCGTCACGGTTTGCTCCTCTCTTGCTTCCATGGCTTTCCCCTCCTCCAGTCTGTCCGCCTCGGTGGTAACCTCTTCTGGTAGTGCTCATGTTGTTACCCGCGGACGATGGCTAATCGACTCTGGTGCAACAAATCATATGACCGGCGATCCTCAATGTTTCTCTCTTCTTGAAACACATGCTCAATTTCCCCCGGTCATTGTTGCGGATGGATCTCCCTCACCGGTCCATGGGACGGACATGGTTCAAGTCACTCCGTCTCTGTGCCTGGCTGATACCCTCTATGTGCCCAAGTTTCCGTGTAATTTATTATCGGTTACTTCTTTATGCAAGCAATTACGGTGTTCTGTCTTATTCACCCCTACCTCTTGTGCTTTTCAGGATCCGAACTCCCAACGGACGATTGCTACCGGGACTGAGAGTGGTGGCCTCTACTTCCTCGACAATGTCTCTGCTCTATCCGCCTTCTCCTCCTCCTCTACAGATCTTCTCCAATGGCATCTTTGTCTTGGACATGCTCCTCCCCGAATTCTACGCCAGCTCCTGCCGCACCTCCCTCCTCATCATCCTCCTCTAAACTGTGATGCATGTCAACTTGGCAAACATCACCGCTCATCCTTCCCACCAAAGCAAAGTCGGGGCTCTTCCCGTCCGTTCGACCTCATTCACTCTGACATATGGGGACCCGCCCCTAACCTTACCATCGGTCGGGGTAGTTCCTATTTTGTCACCTTCATCGATGATTTCTCTCGGTGTACGTGGGTGTATCTTCTCAAAGATCGCTCCGAGCTGTTCTCTGTTTGGACCTCATTTTATTCTATGGTTAAGACTCAGTTTGATACGTCTATTAAGGTCCTTCGTTCTGACAATGCTAAGGAATATCTTAGTCAAGACTTCTCCTCTTTTTGTCTTCATCATGGTCTTATTCGTCAAACAAGCTGTGTCTACACCTCACAATAAAATGGGGTGGCAGAACGCAAAAACCGTCACCTCCTTGATGTCGCTCGCACTATGATGACTCATATGCATGTTCCTCGCTCCTATTGGGGCTATGCTGTCCTCCTCTCCTGCTATCTTATCAATCGCCTTCCCTCCACAGTTCTCCACGGTGCTACCCCCTTCTCCATTCTTTATCCGGACAAGGATCCCTTTCCTCTTCCTCTGCACATCTTTGGGTGCACTGCCTTTGTGCACTCTCCCGCTGCCACCCGTGATAAACTCTCATCACGTGCCACTAAATGTGTCTTTCCGGGGTACTCTCCCACTCAGAAAGGTTATTGTTGCTTTGACCCCGTTACCCGCAAGCAATTTGTCTCTGCGGATGTCACCTTCTTTGCCAATGCTTCTTACTTCTCTCCCGCTTCCTCCTCTCCTCCTCCTGATCCTACTTTTCCTACCAACCCATCCCTTCCCTCTGCTCCCACTGATGTTCCACCATCTCCACTCTCTCCACCCTCTTCCCCATCACCATCATCTCCACCCTCTACTCCGATTTCTCCCTCCACTCCGCTGCCATCTCTCTCTACTCCCGGGCCAGCTCTCTCCACCACGGATACTCCGGATACTGAGGCACCTGCTGACCTGGATCTCCCGATTGCTCTTCGCAAAGGGGTTCGGCCATGTACTCAACACCCGCTTGCTGTAGTTGTTTCCTACGATCGTCTTACCCCTTCTCGCTGAGCTTTTGCACTGGTTATCTCGGCCACTGCCACCCCCCGTTCCTACCAGGAGGCCCTTACTATTCCTCATTGGAAGGTTGTCATGGATGAGGAGATTGCTACTCTAACTGAACGGGGTACCTGGACCCTTGTTCCTCCTCCTTTCGGCACGGATGTTGTTGGTTGTCGATGGGTCTTCGTGGTGAAGTTTCTCCCGGATGGCAGTGTGGATCGTTATAAGGCTCGCCTGGTTGCCAAGGGTTTTACCCAAACTTATGGCGTCGATTACTTTGACACTTTCTGTCCAGTGGCTCGTCTCAGCACTATTAGGGTTCTTCTCTCTGTGGCTGTCAACAGGGATTGGCCCATCTCGCAGCTCGATGTTAAGAATGCCTTCCTCTATGGTGATCTGCAGGAAGATGTTTACATGGAGCAACCTCCGGGGTATGTTGCTCAGGGGGAGACACGGGTATGCCGGCTAAAGAAGGCTATCTATGGACTCAAGAAGAGTCCTCGTGCCTGGTTTGACAAGTTCAGTGGCATTGTTGCGGCCATTGGTTTTACAAGAAGCTCAGCAGATCACTCCTTGTTTGTTCAGAAAACTGCCTCTGGTCTTGTTGTTCTTGCGGTTTATGTTGATGACATTCTTCTTACTGGCGATGACCAGGATGAGATATTGATGACCAAGAAACACCTTCATCAACATCTGGTCACAAAGGATATGGGCTCCCCGAAATACTTTCTGGGGATTGAAATCTCTAGAAAGCCCAACTTCATGTTCCTTTCCCAACGGAAGTATGCTCTTGATCTTTTAAAGGAGGCAGGACTCACTGGTGCTAAACCTGCACGTTGTCCTATGACTGCTGGAGAAGACAAAACTTGGACAGATGACTCGCCTCTGATCTTACGAGATACCGGCGTTTGGTGGGCAAACTCATATATCTCACGGTAACCAGACCCGACATCTCTTATGCTGTTGGCAAGGTGAGCCAGTTCATGCAAGCTCCGAGGGAGTGTCATCTACAATCTGCTCTGAGAATATTAGAGTATATTAAAGCTGCTCTAGGAAAAGGACTCCTATTTCAAAAGAATGGTCACCTAAGAGTTGAAGCTTACTCTGATTCGAGCTATGCGGATGACAAAGGAGACCGCAAATCGACATCAGGTTTCTGCACATTTGTTGGAAGCAATCTTGTGAGTTGGAAGAGCAAGAAACAGTCTGTAGTTTCCAGGTCTAGTGCAGAGGCGGAATATCGCAGCATGACATCGACTACATGTGAGTTGAAATGGTTGCGGGCTCTCATGCTTGACTTAGGAGAGGTTTACAACTATCCTCTTCCTATGTTCTGTGATAATAAGGCCGCGATATACATTTCCAAAAATTCGGTCTTTCATGAGAGAACAAAACATATAGAAGTCGACTGTCATTTTATTCGGGAAGAAATATTGAAGAAACAAATTTGCACTCCATTTGTCACGTCGGACAACGAGTTGGCAGATGTCTTCACCAAGCCGGTGTCTGCTTCCTTTTTCCACATCTGCGACAAGCTGGGCATGATCGATATATATGCTCCAGCTTGAGGGGGAGTGTTGAAGATGGTAACCGGGCGGTCTGGCGGTCTGTCTTGGCGGTCTCTCTTTCTCTCTGATGGTAGTCGTGCGGTTAGCCCTTCTGTCTAACCGCGCGGCTTGTGTGGTTTGTTTTGTATAGTCCGCTTAGTCCTGTAAATTTTTAGTCCCACATCTCTTATTCGTATTCTCTCATCTTTCATCCATTCTATATAAGGGAGGGCATACCTTTGTAATAGATACCTTTTTCAGATAATAAAATTTCTGTTAAAACCTCTTCCGGTTTGTTTTAGCTCCACTTTTGGCTTGTTTTTGTTCATTTCTAACAGTTAGCTATCCCGCCTGTTCATCTTCAAAATTAGAAAGGTATAAATAGGATTTTGTCTTAGTTTGTCGACACGCTTTCAAAGTTTCGAGACCAAACTTCTGTGTCGACACCTCTCTTCTCTCAAGACAAATTCTACAAACTCTAATGGCGCCTAAGCTAGAGGAGAACGTTAATGAAGGATACGAGCTGGTGCGCAATGCTTTCGATGATGCTGATCAAGAAATCCAGACTGTCGTAACCCTAGTAGCTGATTCAGGTTTAGAATATCTTGTTTCTGAACCTACTAAAATCTGGAAGAAAGAGGTACTAGAATTCCTCAATGGAGCTGAAGTTGACGAATCTGGATACAAGATCAAATCTAGAGTTCATGGAGCAAAGGTTAAGATTACACCAAAGAGTCTGAGAAAGATCCTTCAATTGCCAAGAACTAAAGAGGAAGATGAGGTTACAACTTCAAAGACCAGGGAAGCTATAACCTGGTGTGGACTAGATTCTAAGATGAAGATAGGATCTGTGTTTAACAGGAAGGGAATGAACAATCAAGGGAAATTCCTTTCAGAGATTGTTGGCAAAGTCATACTCAGCAAGCCAGGAGGGCATGACAGAGTGTCTGCATATATGTTTAGTATTATGACAAGGATAATCTTCTCTCTGCAAATTGACTGGTCTATGGTAGTTTATGAGAAGATTAAAGAAAGCCTGAATAAGCCCAACCTGGACAGAATTTTAAGTCTATACCTAGCTGGTATCATACCAGAGGTTATGCAACAAGCTGCTGGAAGCAAAATCAACCACATGAGAAAAATAGACATGAGGTTGTTCTCCAGATGGGACAGGGTGTTGTCAAAAGAGATACCAACACCTGACAAGATTACTTCTGAGAAAGAAATTCCTCCAAAGAAGAAAAGGAAGACTGCTCCAGTGGCTCAAGTGTCCACTAGCAGCTCAGACAGTGAAGAACAAGTTGTCTTCACAACAGATGAGAATGAGGAAGAGCCTGTTGAGAAGTCTCCTGCTCCTCAAAATAATGCTGAGATCCAGGGGGAGCTAATACACAAGGATCAAAGCCAGGGGGAGCTTCCAGTTGTAGATGAACCCACTACACTGGAAAGTGAACAAGCAACCAACATTATCCTAGAGGTAATCACTGAACTCAATACTTTAGATTTTCCTATGGAAGATACTGATTTGTCTGATGTTCATCAGCAAACTCAGCTGGATAAACAAGTTCCAGATACTGTCATGGAAGACACATCTATTGATATTATAGTAACTGATCCAATGGTTGATAGCCAAGAAGTTCTCCAGCTCCTTCACCACAAGAGTATACTATGGAAGATTTATTTTTAAATCTGGATCAACAAGACTTTGACAAAGACAATGCTGCTGCTGAAGGAGAGAATGCTCCAGTTGAGGGGGAGCAAGTGCAAATTCTGGAAGAGCCTGTAAGGCAAGAACCTGAGACAGCACCAGATGTGTAGACTGAGAGGCCTCCAATCCCTAAGGAGAGGGTGGATATAGCCAGCACCTCTGCCTCTGAAGATGAGGAGATTGCTAGGGCAAAGAAGAAGAAGTTTCAGGTCTTCAGGAGAAGAAGCCAAAGTTATAAGAAGGCTTTGCAAATTGTTGCTCCACAACCTATAGTTCAGCCAGCACCATCAATAGACTATAGTGATCTGATGGTTGCCATGCAGCTTAAGTTGGATGAGCATATAAAAGCAATAGAGGCTTATGTGGATGTAGGGCAGAAATCTTTGCAGTTTGATCTAGCCCAGGACATAAAGTCAATAAGATTTGAGATGAATCTTAATAAGAAGGAGATGATAGAATGCTTCCACAAAGGGGGGAATGCAGTGGTGTACTTGGCTACACACCAGGAGAAGATAAAAGCACAAGTAGATGACATGGCTGTGAAGCAAGGTTATGTTCTTGAAAATCAGATAAGAATGAATGACAACCTTACTGTATCTCACAATGCAATTGTCACAGAACTGAAGAATCTAGCTGCAGGGCAGACTCCAGCTATAGCCAAGACAAATTTTGACAAAGTATTCCTAGAAGAAATCACTGCTCTTAAAACTGCCATTCAAGAATCTCAAAAGAATATAACAGACAAACTCCAAAGGTTAAAACCTTTCTTTAAAAATGGAGTTAATTACTTGGATAATCAAGTGAGATTTCATAAAGATGATGTGAGAGATCATATAGAAAGAGAAGTCATAAAGGGGGAGAGAGTGTTAGTCAAGGCCAGCTCTGACCATGCTAAGTGGATATCAAATTCAATCAGAGCAACTCTTGGATATCCTCCTCTTTGTGATGATGATAATGTTGCTGAATCTGGAATTCAACCTGCATATCTAGGAGGGGAGCAACCTGAAGTGGCTCAAGTCATCTACCCTCCTCCAGATTTTGACATGATTCATACAGATGTACAGTCCATGTATAGCCCACCTGGGGGCAAGGACAATGTTATTATTGAAAAAGTTGTTCAGCCTATTTTTGAAGCCATACAAGAGGCACTGCAGAAAGAAGAAGAAACTAGATTGTCAAAGAAGAGGTTTAGGGAACAAGCTGAACAAAGACCAGACTTTGAGCAGTGGAGCCCTACCTCAAGAAACATTATATTGACTGCCTGGAAAGCTGCCAAAGATAACATTCAAGACAGGAACAAGTGGTTCTCTGAGGCTGAATGGAGAAAACATGAAACTAGACAGGAGGCAATAGTTCAATATAGAAGGAAGGCCAAGATGGGAAAGCTACCTCCTACTGCTCAGGAGCCTAGCAAGTACTTTCCAAAGCCATACCATTATTTTAAAAGGCAGAAGATTAAAGCAGAAGAGCTTAAGAAGAAAGATCTGAAAGGCAAGAAGCCTGTAGATACTGAAGTTGCTGGAGCTCCTGTTCAAGCTAAAGTTCAAGCTGGGAAAGGAATAGTTATTAAGGAGCCAGAACAGAAATAGATTTAGAATTTTCTTGAAGTTTACTTTGTAATCTTTTTGATGTAAAACATTTTGTGAACTTCTGAAAAAGAATATGATAGATATTAGAACAATGTGTTATATGTTAAATCTATTTCATGTTTGTTCTGTGATAATGTCTATGTCTATTTCATATTTGTTCTGTGATGATGTATTTGTATACATGTGTGATTAATACATGTTTATGTTTACCTTGCTGTATATAATCCTGCTTTACATCATTTTGTAATTTAATTATGAATGATGTATATCATTGACTAAGGGTTATGACTTCTCCAAATAGGGGGAGATTGTTGGGTACATTGGTTTAAATGTACCTGATTTGAAGAAACCTCACTCAACTCAATGATATACATCAAAATATATTTGATGTATTTTGAGTTACATTGTGCAGGTTAAGTATTTGCAGGACTGAAGCAAAAAGTTTCTAAGTACATGTGTCGACACCCAGAGGGAAAGTGTCGACACTTAAGAAGACTTGTGTCGACACCCAGGCAAGCAGTGTCGACACTTGGAGTCATTGTGTTGACACCTGGGATGCAGAGTCGACACCAAACACAAAGTGTCGACACAAGGAGCTGTGTCGACACTCAATGAAGAAAGTACAGTGAAGCTGTGTCGACACTTAGCAGCAGTGTCGACACCTAGAAGAACTGTGTCTACACCAGAAAGTGTCGACACTTGGTGCTGTGTCGACACTCAGTAAAAGTCAGCAGAGACTAAGTATAAGTGTCGACACCCAGAACAATGTGTCGACACACAACAGAAGAGTCAGCACTTGAAGTAACTGTCGACACCCAGAACAATGTGTCAACACTCAATAGAAGAGTCAGCACTTGAAGAAAGTGTCGACACAAGACAGTATGTGTCGACACTCAGCTGAAGACTCAATACTTGAAGAAAGTGTCGACACATGGAGCTCTGTCGACACTTAGCAAAGAACAGCAAGATCAACAAAATATTCTAAGTACAAGTGTCGACACTAAGGGAATGTGTCGACACTCAGCTGAAGTCTCAACAGAAGAATCAAGTGTCGACACAAGTAGCTGTGTCGACACTCAGCGAGTATCAACACTGAAGACAAGTGTCGACACCAAGAAGCAGTGTCGACACTAACAAGATCAACATATGAAGATGTGTCGACACTTAGAAGAATTCAGCAAAATGCAGAAGTACAAGTACTTGTGTCGACACTCAATTCCAGTGTCGACACCTGAAGAAGAAACTGTGTCGAGACATATGAATTACAACACAAGGAGTTGTGTCGACACCTTGTAGACTTGTGTCGACACTTACACAACTTGTGTCGACACTTGGTCTATAAGTGTCGACACTTAAAGACAGAAAGTCTCGACACTTTCAGATAGAGAACTTTCAAGAACTGACTGGATGACTTGACAGCTGCCGTTCCAGCCGGTCTACAGCACTTGTCAGAGTTGTCAGAAAGCAGTTATGAACCGGACCAGCCGGTTACCATGAAGAAGGCCTATAAATAGGCTCATACAGTCTACAGAAGTTGTAGTTGAGAAAGTTATTCACATTATTGATCAAGTATCAAACAAAGAAGATCTAGCTATTCCTTGAAGAATAAAGTGCAGATCTAAGAAGTTGGAGAGAGAGAGCTCCATCCAAGAAATCAGCCGTTGGAACTAGGCTGAGAAGAATGGTTCAGATTTATTCTGGATCTTAAGAAGCAGAGATCAAGGATCAACTGCAGAAGGAGTCAATCTTATTGAGTTCTACTTTCAAGAAGCTTTGAAGAAAGCTAAGTCAGATTGATTTCAGCTGAGTTCTTCCAAGAACTCATCAAGAAACTCACAACTCCCCTCTCTTGTCTTTGGGTTGCTGAGTTAACAATTGTATAAACATTTTTATCTTATAGGATCCTTTGGATCTGAGTTTTTGTAAGCCTGTAATTATAAAGGCTGAGTGTAGGGCTTGAGAGCCTGAGTGTAGGAGATTGAAATCTCTGAGTGTAGGCCTTGGTGGCTGAGTGTAGGCCTTGGTGGCTGAGTGTAGGCCTTTGTGGCTGAGTGTAGGCTTTGTGGAAAAGCTGAGTTGTAGGGCCTTGGGCCTGAGGTGTAGGAACCAGTTTGGGTTCTGAGATAGTGGAGAAGTTTGACCGAATCTAGTACACTGCTAGATAGGCGAAAGGGGAAAATGGATGTACCCAAACCTTGGGGAACCACTATAAAACTGTGTGTCTTCTGTGTGCTGTGATTTGTTGTGAATGCTGTGTGATTGCTGTGCAAAAGTAGATTAGATTCTGTGTTATAAACTGATTGCTGCCATAAAAAGTTAAAAAGAATTTGGTCACCTATTCACCCCCCCCTCTAGGTGTTTAGGTATTATATCTTTCACTAAGTTGTAGGGCCTTGAGCCTGAGCTGTAGGAACCTGTTTTGGGGTTCTGAGTGTAAGATCTGAGGATCTGAGATAGTGGAGGAGTTTGACTGAATCTAGTACACTACTAGATAGGCGAAAGGGGAAAGTGGATGTACCCAAACTTTGGGGAACCACTATAAATTTGTGTGTTCACTGTGTGCTTGATTGATTGCTGTGATTGCTGATTGACTGATGTGTAGGATTAGATATAAATCTGCGATATAACCTGCAATCTGCCTAAAAGGTTTTTAAAAAGATTAAGTCACCTATTCACCCCCCCCCCCCCTCTAGGTGATTAGGTACAATTTCTTTCAGGGGGTGAGGTGTCGGCTCGGCCGCATCATCGGTCGCACGCCGACGGCTTAGGAGTGGTGGCCAGTTAGGCTGCTCCCTCGGCCGCACGCCAGCGGCTAAGGGGTTCGGCCGACACGGCTGCTTCCTTGGCCATGTACTGACGACCGAAGTGGGGCGGCCGTCCTAACCGCCTCTCCGATCGCGCGCTAGTGTCCGAAGAGGGGCGACCGGCCCGGCCGCCTCCTTGGCCGAAGAGGGACGGCCGGGCTCGGCTGCCATCTTTGGAGTGCGCCAACGGCCGAGAGGGGAGGCCGACGACGGCGAGAGGGTGTTATCGCCATCTAGAGATGACGTCGGCTGCCTAACGCCGGAGAGGCGATGTCCGTAGTGGTTTCTCGTGCGCAATAGGATCGGCATATGAGGGGATCGGGTGTGGTGATCGCGTGCGCGGTCAAACCCATGATCTCACTAATTTAATGGAGATCATGAGGGAGCAGCTATGTGCAGCCCAACTTCTTCATAAAAAGGGGACTCATCCCCATCAAGGATGAATTAGAAATTAAAGCACTTCAATTAAATTCTGTACTAAGAAACCACTGAAATAGGGAAATTCATGACATATATTTTTTTGCACTCAGTCAATTATGATGTTATTGTTTACGAAAAAATTTTAGGTAGGTTATGTAACGTCCCTAGCCGATCCAGCGTGACAATATCGCGACTCCGCTCTAGGCGACGTTATCAGACTGCAACCCAAGCACCCCAACCACTCTCCACCCCACAGGCGGGTTGTTGGTGGGCACAACCTCCATTTAATGAGCGAACTTGACAGTTAAGTTGGGTCGTACGGGAACTTCCCAGGAGGTCAACCATCCCAGTACTACTCTCGCCCAAGCACGTTTAACTATGGAGTTCTTTCGCTTCTCATCACCAATTGAGCTGCATAGTTAAGCGTGCTTGAGCGAGAGTAGTACTGGGATGAGTGACCTCCTGGAAAGTCCCTGTACGACCCAACTTAACTATCGAGTTCGCTAATCAAAGGGAGGCTGTGACCACCAACAACCCTCCTGTGGGCTAGAGAAGGGTTGGGGTGCTTGGGATGCATCCTGGTAACGTCGCCTAGCCGATCCAACGTGTCAATGTCATGGCTCCGCTCTTGGCGACGTTACCGGGCTGCTGCTCAAGCACCCCAACCCCTCTCCATCGAGACAGGTTGTTGATGGCCACAACCTCCCATTAATGAGCGAACTCGACAGTTAAGTTGGGTCGTACGTGGACTTCCCAGGAGGTCACCATCCCAGTACTACTCTTGCCCATGCACGCTTAACTATGAAGTCCTTCACTTCTCATCAAAAATTTAGGTGAGTTACTCTCACCTAGAAAGATGTGCTCAGTTAAATACTGACCATTGATCTGATATCATATAACTCATATGGTATTAAATACTGAATCTTGATTAGTATTACAATTAATCATTTTATTTTTGCAAGAAATTAACGATCAGTATTTAATACTACACTCATTTTTGAACCTTGTTTAAGAGTTGTTTTAGTTTTTGTCTTTTTTGAATAAAATCGTCAATTCTATCACATTTTAATTTTATAAAATAAATCTAAATACTATTCACAACTAATTAAAGCGATCCAAATGAGATTCAACCCTGTACATATTTCTCCAACTAAAAGCCGGCGGCCGGCGGCCAACACCGAGAAGGAAATTTCGCGGAGAGGCCGTTGTAGTTCTTCTCCACACCCAAGTCTACGCCCGTGTTTTACTGGCTACCACCACCTACCAGGCTACCATTATTGACCATCAAGATATTCTCTTAGCAAACCCCCTCTTTAGTCTTCTTCTTCTTCTTCTTCTTCTTCGATCTTCTATTTAAACCCAACCTCTTCCTGCTCAAACTCAGGAAAATAGCTCTTACCAAAGATTCTATTTTCCCGCTATATCTCTCTTTCCTTTTGCTCTCTTCTTCTTCTACCTCTGCTCGCTTTTCGCTCAGACCCTCTGTTAATTATCTGCCATAATTAAATGGAGAATGGGCACGTGAACGGCGTCGCTGTAACGAAGGGTTTCTGCCTCAATGGGCCGGACCCGCTGGGATGGGTGGCGGCGGCGAAGGCGGTGGAGGGGAGCCACCTCGAGGAGGTGAAGCGGATGGTGGAGGAGTACCGTAGGACAGTGGTGAGGCTTGAAGGAGCCGAGCTTAAGATATCACATGTTGCTGCCGTGGCCGCCGGCGCTGCCTCTCAAGTTGAGCTCGCCGAGTCAGCGCGCGCCGGCGTGAAGGCCAGCAGTGAGTGGGTGATGGAGAGTATGAACGCCGGTGGTGACCACTACGGCGTCACTACCGGTTTCGGCGCCACCTCACACCGCCGCACCAAACAAGGCGGCGCCCTTCAGAAAGAGCTCATCAGGTAATCAAACGTTCCCTAAATTTTTCCCATTCACTGATCAGCTCATCATTATACATTAGAGGTGGATTTTTTAAACGACTGTTTTTTTGGGGGGTTTCAGATTTCTTAACGCGGGGATCTTCGGAACAGGGCCGAACAACACTCTGCCTGCAACTACAACCAGGGCTGCTATGCTCGTGAGGATCAACACCCTCCTCCAAGGTTACTCCGGCATACGCTTCGAGATCCTGGAAGCCATAACCAGCCTTCTCAATAACAAGATCACGCCTGTCGTTCCGTTGAGGGGCACCATTACCGCCTCCGGCGACCTTGTTCCTCTCTCCTACATTGCAGGCCTCTTAACAGGCCGACCCAACTCCAAGGCCATAACTTCCGGCGGTGATGCCGTCGATGCCGCAGAGGCTTTCCGCCGAGCAGGAATTTCCGGAGGATTCTTCGACTTGCAGCCCAAGGAAGGGCTTGCTCTCGTCAACGGCACCGCAGTGGGCTCCGGCCTCGCGTCCATTGTCCTGTTCGAAGCAAATATCCTTGCCGTTATGGACAGAGGTTCTCTCTGCTCTGTTTTGCGAGGTGATGCAGGGGAAGCCGGAGTTCACCGATCACCTCACTCACAAGCTGAAGCACCACCCGGGACAAATCGAGGCCGCCGCCATCATGGAGCATGTCCTAGAAGGCAGCTCCTACATGAAGATGGCGAAAAAGCTCCATGAAATGGATCCTCTTCAGAAGCCAAAACAGGATCGCTATGCTCTTCGCACCTCGCCTCAATGGCTCGGCCCCCAGATCGAAGTGATTCGCGCGGCCACCAAATCCATCGAGAGGGAGATCAATTCAGTGAACGACAACCCTCTGATTGATGTCTCCAGAAACAAGGCCATCCATGGAGGAAATTTCCAAGGGACTCCCATCGGCGTTTCCATGGATAACACCAGGCTCGCCATTGCTGCCATTGGGAAGCTCATCTTCGCTCAAATCTCCGAGCTTGTCAATGACTTTTATAACAATGGGCTGCCGTCCAACCTCTCCGGCGGACGAAACCCGAGTTTAGATTATGGATTCAAAGGGGCGGAGATAGCCATGGCTTCCTACTGCTCCGAGCTTCAGTACCTCGCAAATCCGGTCACAAACCATGTGCAGAGCGCCGAGCAGCACAACCAGGATGTGAACTCCCTGGGATTGATATCTTCGAGGAAGACGGCGGAGGCAGTGGAGATACTAAAGCTCATGACTTCCACCTTCTTGGTTGCGTTGTGCCAGGCCATTGACTTGAGGCATTTGGAGGAGAACTTGAAGAGCGCGATGAAGAATGCGGTGAGCCAGGTGGCGAAGAGAAAGCTCACCGTCGGGGTTAATGGGAATCTTCATCCCTCCAGGTTTTGTGAAAAGGACTTGATTAAGGTGATTGAGAGTGAGTATGTCTTCTCCTATGCTGATGATCCCTGCAGCTCTACATACCCTCTGATGCAGAAGCTGAGGGAGGTGCTGGTTGAGCATGCGCTCAACAATGGAGACAAGGAGAAGAACCAAAACTCCTCCATCTTCCAAAAGATTGAAGGTTTTGAGGAGGAGATCAAAGCCACGCTTCCCAGAGTGGTGGAGAACACAAGGAAATCTTTTGAGAATGGATCATCAGTGATCGGGAATAGAATCAAAGAATGCAGATCCTATCCACTTTACAGGTTTGTGAGGGAGGAATTGGGCGCCGATTTCCTCACCGGAGAGAAGGTAAGGTCGCCCGGCGAGGAATTCGACAAGGTATTTAATGCCATTTGCGAGGGGAAGGCGATAGATCCCTTGCTCGAGTGCTTGAAGGAGTGGAATGGAGCTCCTCTCCCTATTTGCTAGGTTCATTTGCTTGTTTTTTGGGGGGGGAGATGATCGTGTGAAAAAGATCCTCTCCTATGCTGACGATCATGGAGGTCGTGCAATTAAAGAAACTTCTCTTTTAATAAATAAATACCTGTATTTTTTTGTATTTTTTTCGGTGAAATATGTTTTGTTTTTACGGTTCATAGTTATTGTAAAGATGATTTTTACTTGATGAATGTGTGTTTATTTGAGAACACTTTATTTTTATTAGCAAAATTTTAAATGTGGAGGTGTCATAACATCTTTAAAAAAATTATTTTAGTCTGTTTCATAAATTTTATGCTCGCTTTAATTGAGAAAAATGATTTTAAATCCAATAAAATGAGATTAAATTTATATTTGATATAAAGTGAATAATAATATTATTTTCTTATGTTTTTACTATAGAAATCCCGGAGAATTCGAAGTAGAGACAAAATAACGCAAAATTCTGAAAAGTTGTTGCAGAGTTGTTGCGACATGCTGGAATCAAAAAATTCAAATTCAGAATTTGACGCTATTTACAAATTCGATTATGGGGAGTCTTGGATCGTTTTGACATGAAATAAAAGAACAAAATATCATCTTAAAATGGTGTATTACTACAAAGAAAGCAATTATATTTTATTTCAAAGATTTTTTCATTAAATAGTACAATTTAGATAAAAGGAAAAAGATTTTTTGGAGATCTCACTTTTGAACCAAATTAGAGAGGCTGATTTAGGGGTTCGGCCCGCACATGAAGAGCAAATATAGGGGGAATTTTGCCCTGTAGAAGGGATCATTCATCGTCATTTTGGAGGAGGAACGAATAGAGGAGAAAGATGAAATCCGACGAAGAATTTCTACAGCATTTGATTTTAATCATCATGTTTTGTAAGAATTTTTTAATTGTGCGTTATTTTCCCTCAAGCATGAACTAATTTTCCTTAGTGTTGTCTGATGAGAGTACTATGTATGTTATGATGATGGATTTATTTTAAAAGCCTATGAATGTTTGTTAGTTTATCTTTGTTGGTTTATGATTTTTAATGAAATTTTGGTTCTTTATTAATTTATTGTGCTTCAAAATTCGAGAGAGTAGAGATGTGCGAATTTTGGTAAAAATTTTCTTCCTGCGTTGCGAGATTCGAGAAAGTAGTGGCATAGGTTTTCTTAAACCAAGTTTCTGTATTTTACTGTGTTTCAAGATTCGAGAGAAGGAATACATAAGTGCATCATAAATTCAACATAGCAAGCGAAGGAAGAACGAAATGTCACTTTCATGCTAGCAACATTGATTTTTATTATTATTAATATTTTTCATTTCACCTTAATCAGAGATGACAATGAAAAGGAAGGATATATTGATTTTCGATATCGAGAGATACGAACTTCTATTTTAAAATAGTTGTAAGATAAACCAATCAAATATTTTCATAAGTCGTTATTCTAACCATTTATCACAATAGATATAGAAAATCGGAATGCAAGACTATTTCATCATCTTGATTAAAAGTTATTATCGTAGAATAGTATCATTCAATTTTAGTAGTATTTTAAAATCAATTCAACAAAACCCCTAATTAATTAAATTTGCTTGTCTTTAAAGAAAATGTTGAGTTGGTACTTGCAAGTGTTAGATTATTAACTTTCTCGTGAGAACGATCTCTACTCTCATTTTATTACTTGATTCGACATGCATTCATCCTATGATTCTAACCCCCTAAAACTTCGATCCAAAAGAAGCCCACCTCGTCTTTAATAGAGGCACGTCCTGCTCCGCATGACAAAGGATCTCTAAAAGCGGGTCTTAATTTATCATTCTCTAAGACCGATGACGCATTTACACCTGATGTCACTTTGTGAGGTCGACCATTCATCGAGTTCAGGAGGTTAATTGGCATCCAGACCTATTCTTGATAGTTCACCAGTATGAAGAGACGTGCGATCGAGTAGGTATCTAGGCCAACATATAAGAGAGGAGCTGATCTCGACAATCAGTGCAGGGGCTTGGACTTACAAGAATGCTTTTAAGATCAAACACACCGTCTCATCACCCGCTTTGAGTTTTTTAGGAGAATCAGGTCGGAGGCAAGTTTCCCAAATCTAATATGGAGATTGACTTCACTGATTTTAGCTTAACTTAAGATGATTCGAACAATGAAGACAACTCGTACCAACCCATTTTTTAGGGGGCGAGGACTTTTATTAAAATGCAGAAGTAACTTTACATATAAGTAGTCATTACATTTTACCGTTAGGGATAGAACCTTTTCAGGTCGTCCCCACTACAAGTGCTTCCTAACAGCTCTCCTTGATTTTGCAAATGGTAGCCTCTAGTGGCTAGAGCCACTTGGACGAGAAATGGTCCCTCCCAATTAGGATTCAACTTACCAACGACAGCTGCTCTTCCTGCCTCATCCACCTTCTTCATGACGAGATCTCCTGCAAGGAACTATTTGAGGCGAACGTTTTTGTTGAAGTGCTTTGTCATTCTCCTCTTAACCTCCTCTTAACAGATATCAGCTAGGTATTGAAGTTCCTTATTGTAACCCAAATAGAGCGTCTGAGCATCTTCATTCTCCAGGCATCAGTCTTCACTGTCTTCTCCTGCTACGACAACTCTCGGGCTCAGGACTTCGAACTCCACTGGGATGAGAGCTTCAAACCCATGCGATAACTTGAAAGTCGTTTCCCGCATGGCTGAGTTAGGAGTTATTCTCAGAGCCCATAGGACCGAAGGAAGTTGCTCCACTCAATTCCCCTTCAGGTTAGTGACTTTCTTCTTCAGTACGTTGATGAACAACTTGTTGGCGGCCTCCACCTGTCCGTTGCTCCGAGGGTGATGTATAGAGGCAAATAAATGATCCATTCCCAGCTGCTTGTAGAAGTCTTCTAGCTCCAAGCTGGCAAATTGCGGGCCATTGTCGGTGATGATTGCGAGAGGGATCCCAAACCTGCATGTGACCTCTCCCCAAATAAAGTTCTTCATGATCTGAGACGTGATCTTGGAAAGAGCTTTCGTATCGATCCACTTGGAGAAGTAATCGATCATGACGAGAACAAACTTTCTCTGACCGCTAGCCTGAGGCCGGAAGGCCCTATCAAATCCATTCCCCATATGACAAAGGGCCAAGGGGAGGTGATTGAGCGAAGTTGTCGAGCCGGCTACAACTGGAGAGGTGTGATGTAACACCTCCATCCATTAAATGAAATATAATAGAGGGTCCGGTCGGGGCCCCACACCATATTCCACCAACATACGGTAGAATTAGAGGTTAATATCAACACGATTGCACGCACCCTAGAGCATTCTAGCGGAAGCTTTAGAAGTTACTACTGAACTCAACTATCCGGAATGTCCACTATATATAAACAACCACATATTTATATATCACAGGAATGTATACAGAAATGCACAAAAGTGTTTGGCATGAAATAAAAGAACAAAATATCATCTTAAAATGGTGTATTACTACAAAGAAAGCAATTATATTTTATTTCAAAGATTTTTTCATTAAATAGTACAATTTAGATAAAAGGAAAAAGATTTTTTGGAGATCTCACTTTTGAACCAAATTAGAGAGGCTGATTTAGGGGTTCGGCCCGCACATGAAGAGCAAATATAGGGGGAATTTTGCCCTGTAGAAGGGATCATTCATCGTCATTTTGGAGGAGGAACGAATAGAGGAGAAAGATGAAATCCGACGAAGAATTTCTACAGCATTTGATTTTAATCATCATGTTTTGTAAGAATTTTTTAATTGTGCGTTATTTTCCCTCAAGCATGAACTAATTTTCCTTAGTGTTGTCTGATGAGAGTACTATGTATGTTATGATGATGGATTTATTTTAAAAGCCTATGAATGTTTGTTAGTTTATCTTTGTTGGTTTATGATTTTTAATGAAATTTTGGTTCTTTATTAATTTATTGTGCTTCAAAATTCGAGAGAGTAGAGATGTGCGAATTTTGGTAAAAATTTTCTTCCTGCGTTGCGAGATTCGAGAAAGTAGTGGCATAGGTTTTCTTAAACCAAGTTTCTGTATTTTACTGTGTTTCAAGATTCGAGAGAAGGAATACATAAGTGCATCATAAATTCAACATAGCAAGCGAAGGAAGAACGAAATGTCACTTTCATGCTAGCAACATTGATTTTTATTATTATTAATATTTTTCATTTCACCTTAATCAGAGATGACAATGAAAAGGAAGGATATATTGATTTTCGATATCGAGAGATACGAACTTCTATTTTAAAATAGTTGTAAGATAAACCAATCAAATATTTTCATAAGTCGTTATTCTAACCATTTATCACAATAGATATAGAAAATCGGAATGCAAGACTATTTCATCATCTTGATTAAAAGTTATTATCGTAGAATAGTATCATTCAATTTTAGTAGTATTTTAAAATCAATTCAACAAAACCCCTAATTAATTAAATTTGCTTGTCTTTAAAGAAAATGTTGAGTTGGTACTTGCAAGTGTTAGATTATTAACTTTCTCGTGAGAACGATCTCTACTCTCATTTTATTACTTGATTCGACATGTGCGATAGCCCACCTCATCTTTAATAGAGGCACGTCCTGCTCCGCATGACAAAGGATCTCTAAAAGCGGGTCTTAATTTATCATTCTCTAAGACCGATGACGCATTTACACCTGATGTCACTTTGTGAGGTCGACCATTCATCGAGTTCAGGAGGTTAATTGGCATCCAGACCTATTCTTGATAGTTCACCAGTATGAAGAGACGTGCGATCGAGTAGGTATCTAGGCCAACATATAAGAGAGGAGCTGATCTCGACAATCAGTGCAGGGGCTTGGACTTACAAGAATGCTTTTAAGATCAAACACACCGTCTCATCACCCGCTTTGAGTTTTTTAGGAGAATCAGGTCGGAGGCAAGTTTCCCAAATCTAATATGGAGATTGACTTCACTGATTTTAGCTTAACTTAAGATGATTCGAACAATGAAGACAACTCGTACCAACCCATTTTTTAGGGGGCGAGGACTTTTATTAAAATGCAGAAGTAACTTTACATATAAGTAGTCATTACATTTTACCGTTAGGGATAGAACCTTTTCAGGTCGTCCCCACTACAAGTGCTTCCTAACAGCTCTCCTTGATTTTGCAAATGGTAGCCTCTAGTGGCTAGAGCCACTTGGACGAGAAATGGTCCCTCCCAATTAGGATTCAACTTACCAACGACAGCTGCTCTTCCTGCCTCATCCACCTTCTTCATGACGAGATCTCCTGTAAGGAACTATTTGAGGCGAACGTTTTTGTTGAAGTGCTTTGTCATTCTCCTCTTAACCTCCTCTTAACAGATATCAGCTAGGTATTGAAGTTCCTTATTGTAACCCAAATAGAGCGTCTGAGCATCTTCATTCTCCAGGCATCAGTCTTCACTGTCTTCTCCTGCTACGACAACTCTCGGGCTCAGGACTTCGAACTCCACTGGGATGAGAGCTTCAAACCCATGTGATAACTTGAAAGTCGTTTCCCGCATGGCTGAGTTAGGAGTTATTCTCAGAGCCCATAGGACCGAAGGAAGTTGCTCCACTCAATTCCCCTTCAGGTTAGTGACTTTCTTCTTCAGTACGTTGATGAACAACTTGTTGGCGGCCTCCACCTGTCCGTTGCTCCGAGGGTGATGTATAGAGGCAAATAAATGATCCATTCCCAGCTGCTTGTAGAAGTCTTCTAGCTCCAAGCTGGCAAATTGCGGGCCATTGTCGGTGATGATTGCGAGAGGGATCCCAAACCTGCATGTGACCTCTCCCCAAATAAAGTTCTTCATGATCTGAGACGTGATCTTGGAAAGAGCTTTCGTATCGATCCACTTGGAGAAGTAATCGATCATGACGAGAACAAACTTTCTCTGACCGCTAGCCTGAGGCCGGAAGGCCCTATCAAATCCAATCCCCATATGACAAAGGGCCAAGGGGAGGTGATTGAGCGAAGTTGTCGAGCCGGCTACAACTGGAGAGGTGTGATGTAACACCTCCATCCATTAAATGAAATATAATAGAGGGTCCGGTCGGGGCCCCACACCATATTCCACCAACATACGGTAGAATTAGAGGTTAATATCAACACGATTGCACGCACCCTAGAGCATTCTAGCGGAAGCTTTAGAAGTTACTACTGAACTCAACTATCCGGAATGTCCACTATATATAAACAACCACATATTTATATATCACAGGAATGTATACAGAAATGCACAAAAGTGTTTGGCCTTAAGGCCTTATAGTTAAACTTCACACGTGTGGATTACATGCATCGACACGCATGCCGACCACACATAAAAACAGTAAAACTTTTCTTCATTCGGCCTTTGAGGGTCAGCATAGCAGCAGGAAGGACTTCAGCTCACTATTTCCCGCTCGGCTCTCCAGCACCTGCAAGGCGACAATCCACCACGATGGTGGTAAACAAGGCAACGGTCAGCATTCAGCTCACCAATTTATAACGACCCTACCCCTTTCTCGGGACAGTGGTATTCCTTCCCTGCATGCAACCAAAAAGTAAGATCGTTAACCTTGTAGTTCTCTTCGGATCCATAACAAAGCTTTTCTACTCGGATAGAAATGAGCGTCTCACTTTCCCCTTTGCTGATCTAGCCTCGGCTTCCGCTTCCGATGAGGGAATTTCCTTCAACACCTTCACAAAGGTCAGCCCAAACCCTCGCTCCAGCCTTTAGTTCTCTTCTCAAGAACGTGGATGAAATGAAGAGAGAGAGAGAGATTGAGAAGGAAATAATGATATCCTCATCCCAACCCCTCTGCATATGTGACCTCGGGTAAACCCCAGCCATACGATCACTCCATCAAAACGAAGAATTGTCCTGGATTTGAGTTAAAAAGTCAACCTTACCACTTTGACCAGCCAATCGGCGCCGATGTTACTCGAGAAGTCTGTTCGACGTTTGTCGAAAGAATGCAGCATCACATTCGTCGAACATCCCGCAAGTTGTCGAGCCCCGTTCGACGTTCGTCGAACTCCGCTCGACGTTCGCCGAAAGGATACAAGAAGTATAACAGTACCACATTCGTCGAATTCCATTCGGCGCGTTCGTCGAACTCCGTTCGGCGCGCTCGTCGAACTCCGTTCGGCGCGCTCGTCGAACTCCGTTCGGCGCGCTCGTCGAACTCCGTTCGGCGCGCTCGTCGAACTCCGTTCGGCGCGCTCGTCGAACTCCGTTCGACGATGTCACTCGAGAAGTTCGTTCGACGTTTGTCGAAAGAATGCAGCATCACATTCGTCGAACATCCCGCAAGTTGTCGAGCCCCGTTCGACGTTCGTCGAACTCCGCTCGACGTTCGCCGAAAGGATACAAGAAGTATAACAGTACCACATTCGTCGAATTCCGTTCGACGCGTTCGTCGAACTCCGTTCGACGCGTTCGTCGAACTCCGTTCGACGCGTTCGTCGAACTCCGTTCGACGCGTTCGTCGAACTCCGTTCGACGCGTTCGTCGAACTCCGTTCGACACGTTTTAGCATGTTCCTTCCAATGTCGCTTGACGTTAGCCAAGCGAGTAGCTCACTCAATGCTTCGAGGCATCGAGTGTGTCGAGCTCCCTCAACGCTGCGTTGAGTGCGTTGAGACCTATCACTATCGCCAACAAGTGATACCCACTGTCGCCTGGCGATAGTGACAAAATATCTGTTGTCAGATTTAGGGTGTTACATGTGAAGAGTTGACACTCTGAACATTTCTTCGAAAAGGCTTCTACATCCTTTTTAATGGTCGGCCAGAAGTAGTTGTGCCTCAAAATTCTTTGCTTCAGAGTGTGAGTCCCAGAGTGCCTGCCACACTCTCCTGAATGAATCTCTCTAAGTACTTGAGGGCTCTCTGCTTCTGACAGACATCTAGTCAGGGGTTCGAGATAGTCTTGCGATATAGCTCTCCTTTATACAGCAGATAATAAGCCGCCTTGTACTGAAACTTCCTCTTATCTCTCTCGCGGGCACGAAGCTGGACCAGAGTAATGAACGGGTTCTTCCAAGAAGCTCTCTACTCGATCTTCATCATCTCCCCTTCCTCGATGGACGGTTAGAACAACTATGTCATAGTTCCACCGGCCCTTAGGTAGTACTTGACTAGGTTGTCTGCCTCTGAGTTCTCCCCCTGGCACGTGCTAGATAGAGAAGATTTGAAAGTTCTCAATCAAGCCTCTTACTTTAATAAGATATCTTTGCAGGATGGGGTCGCGTACTTCGAACTTTCCCCTAATTTGAGACGCGAGCACCTTGAATCGGTGAAGGCCTTAAGGTCCTAGATTCCCAACTCCTTGATGAGAAGCAAGCCTGCTACCATGGTCTCATACTCTGCCTGGTTATTCGTGATGGGGAATAGGATCCCGACTGCTTGCTCGATCCTAATTCCCCACAGGCTCACCGGCACGATGCCTTCTCCCACTGAGCTCTTGCCTGAAGCTCCGTCCATGAACATCTTCCATGAGACTGGGCTGGAATAGCCTTCGTCTCTTCCCTCCTCATCTAAGAAATTGCCAGGAAATCTGCCATTGTCTGGGCCTTGATCGCCACCCTTGGCGAGAAAGAGATGTGAAACTCATTTAGCTCTATTGTCCACTTCGCTAACCTTCCTAAATGCACTACTCTATCCAAGATACTTTGTAGCGGATGATCGGAGATGACCTTGATAAAGTGATCTTGAAAGTATGGCCAAAGCCTCTGCATCAAAATCATCAAGGCAAAAGCTAGCTTATCCAGGATAGGATACCTTGTCTCCGCCTGACTAAGCACCATACTCACATAGTAGATGGGGAACTGCCTCTTCCATTCTTCCTTGATGAGCACAAAGCTGACTGCCTCCGCTCCCACTCCTAGGTTAAGGAGGAGATCTTTGCCTTTTTGTCGACTTTGGAGTAGAGGAGCGTGAGCTGTTGGAGCTTTCCAAAAGTCTCCTTCTTCGTCCACCAAATTTTTTGCCTCAGAGAGTCTTGAAAATGAGGAACCCTTCTCTCCTGCCTTGGATAGGAAGCGACTAAGACCCGCCAGCCTTCCGGTCAGTCTCTGGACTTCCTTAGAATTCTTCAGGGATTCCATCTCTAGTATGGCTCTTACTTTATCAGGATTAGGTTCCACCCCTCTCGAAGTGAGAAGGTGACCTAAGAACTTACCCCTTCCTACACCGAAAACATACTTCGATGAGTTGAGCCGCATCTTGTACTTTTGCAGAGTCGTGAAGGTCTCCAACAAATCCTTAGTGTGCTCCATGATGCTCCTGCTCTTGACTAGGAGATCATCCACATACACTTCCAGATTCCTCCCCTTTTGCTCCTTGAATACTTGGTCCATCATTTTTTGATATGTCAAACCTGGATTATTTAGCCCAAAGGGCATCATCATGTAGCTATAACAGACATCGCTGGTAATGAAAGAGACATTGCGGAAGTTAAAGGGATGCATCCAGATCTGATGATAACCTGAAAAAGCAACAAGGACACTCATCATAGGAAAACTGATGGCTGAATCAACCGGTGCGTCGATTCGAGGCAAGGGGTAACAATCCTTCGGGCAAGATTTATTCAACATGAAAAAAATAAATACATAGCCTCTAGCCCCCTGCGACTTTCTTAACCAATACAACATTGGAGACCCAGTCTGGATACTGGATCTCTAAAACAAAACCACCTCCAGTCGCTTTTTCACGTCATCTCGGATTGGCTCTGCTAGCACAACAATGCTCTTTCACTGCTTCTGACAGACGGGGGCAACCTTGGGATCCAGGTTGAGGCGATGACTTACAACCTCTGCATCAATCCCTGACATCTCTGTGACACTCCAGGCAAAGATTTCTACATTTTCTTACAGGCAGGCCGTCATCTCCACCTTCTCCTCCAACTTCAGGGAACCTCCAATCTTCGGTAACCCAGACTCTCCTCCCTTAGAGATCATCTACACCTCCTCCAGCTCCTCCGCAGCTCTCAGCCCATCCTCACTTTCCAGGATCTTCTCCAGCCTCTTTGCGTACTTCATCCAGCTGATGGTATTAACGAGACTAAGTTAACACTCCCTGACAGCTTTAGGATCTCCGCGTACCTGGACATCGACTCTGCAGTATTTCAGGCATTGATGATATGATGATGGGACCGCGTTGAAGTAATTTGTGAGGGTTCTTCCGAATATTACGCCGTAGCAGCTTGGCGCATCCACAATGATGAACCGACATCAGATTGAGGTGCCACCAAGGGTCACCATGAGATCTGCTCCTCCTTCGACTTCCTTCTTCTCTCCGTAGAAGCCAAAGAGGGGTTTGTTAATACCTAGGACCCTGGACACCTCCACCTGCAGTCCTACGAATGTCGTCTTGGAGATGACATTCACCGAGCTCCGAATGTCCACTAGGATTCGGTCAACGGTAAAGCCTTGAAGGTGGCTCGGATGACGAGGGCATCATGAAAGGGATTCTCATTCCCTAACATGTCATCCTCAGAAAAATTGATCTTCTTTAACGGCAACGGCGCTTGAGAGGTCGAGGTGACGCTCTTTTTGTAAATTTGATGGAGACTTCCCTTGCATGAAGCTCCAAGATCGGCTCCTCCGTTGATCACTCCTACCTTCCCTTCTCCTGGGCCTTGGATCACATCCCTGCGACCGTCTTGGTCGACCCAATTCTCGTTCCTCCTCCTCCCTGGAGCTTGGAACGCTACCGGTCCTACGGGGTCCTCTTTCCTTGGCTGCTCCCTCTTTGTCACTCTTGCGTGTAGCCTCCTCCTTGCTTCCGAAAAATTGGGACAAGCCAAGGTCCCGTGCCCCTTTAGTCGATGTAGATCACAGTAAAGGAGAATCTATTCTGCCTAGTTTCTCACCTGCTGAATCCTCCTGCGATGCTTATTCCCCTATCGGACAATTGTCATCGTCTCCTCCTGAGCTCTTCCCTGGCTCCTCTTCGGCTGGTTGTCGTTCCTCCTCTCCTGGTTCATGTCATGATTTGATTTCTTACACAAGGTACAGTATACTCCAATTGCTTGATTTTTTTCTTATCGGTTTAGAAACTTTTGTGGTCGTGAATTTTGTGGTGTAGTTTTCAATTGATTAAAGTAAAAAACCAGGTCCTTTACTTGAGTTTCCCACTTTCTTTTCTTTGAAGTTCTGTGTTTACCAAGATTCATCTTGGTTTGGAGTGCATGAGAGATGGTTGGCATGCGACTTTTCAACCTTTCCTCATGGGATTGAATTTTCTAAATGAGTGCCGCTATATGTAGGGTTTCAATATCGTTGCTTCCCTTGATCACTACGGCTATATGATCATATGTCTTAGGCAAGCTTGTTAGTATTTTAAGAACAATTTCCCATTCAGGCACCAGTGCACCAAGATTGCTTAATTGATTTGAGAGCTTTGTGAGTTTAGGCATGAACTCAAAAATAGATTCATCTTCTCTCATTGAGAGTGAATCAAATTATCTTTTTATGTTGACTTTTCGTATTGAAATTGCCTTCTTATCGCCTTGATAGATTTCTTTGAGGGCGTCCCAAGCAATCTTAGTTGTTTTGGCTCCAATGATCCTTGGGAAAATATTTGTTGTCACTGCTTGTTGGATAAGTAACAACGCCATAGAGTTCTTTTGCTTTTTTGCTTTGGGTATTCTTATTTCTCCTCCTTTTAGCTTCTCTCTTGGATCTGGTCTTTGCCCATTCGAGACTATTTCCCAAAGATCTTGGGACTCAAGAAGGGTTTCCATTGTGATGACCTAGTGATCATATAATTCTCTATTGAACAGAGGAACATGTTGTGCTGGATAGGAATTCCCACTGGTAGATGATGAGTTCATTGATGCTAAATGCAAAGTGCAGAAAGATAAGAGATTGCTCTGATACCATTGTTAGCAATTATCCCTTAACTTCAGTTTATGTGGAGGTGGAAATAACGGGTGAAATGGTATTGCATTCAAAATGGTTGTCATTGATTCAGAATAGTGATGATACAGAGCACTTTATAAGCGTCATTACACGAGATACAAAGCATCATCATGAGCCTTAATGATATTTAAAACAAGGGAGATTAAGAGTTACAATTGACTCTTAGACTTTAACATAATTGGATCTTTAATTAACTTTTCTTAAATGCAGGTTCAATGCCAGGTTCATTTTTAAACAGAAAATTTTTACCTATATTAAACGCATGATTGAAGATAACAACATTCGAGGCGCGAATTTAATACCTTGGAAGACGACTTCAGAGTCTCCATGCCTCAAGGTAATTTGTTTCGCCGCACAATCAATTCTGGCGTGGTGCCAGTCCAACCATGTCATGCCCAGAATAAGTTCGAATTTTGGCATTCTCAACACCGTCGCAGGGGTCTCAAAAATCTTTTCTCCAATGCATACTTCCAAGTCGCACTTGGCAGATGACGTCATCTCGGAGCCGTCCAGGAGGCATATTCTCCGAGTGATACCAGTGAAGTATTGCACGCCGTCTAAATCTTTTACGAAGTCCACCGAGACAAATGAATGTGTGGCACCGGTATCAAGTAAGGTGTAAGCCGGTTTCCCACTAATGGTCATGCTGCCTAAGTATCAATTATAAAGACTCAAGCTAGATTCCTAGCACATCTTAGGCAAATTAAGGACGAATGCTTATAATGTATTAATTAAATCTCGGCATACCTGCAATCATATCTTGAGGATTCCGCTCCTAAGTCATGTCCAAAGCAAACAATGCTCTCTAGCAGGTTCAGGATTCCTTCCTCGTGGTCCACGTCCTCGACAACGACCTTGTCCTATGATAAACAGGCGGGGAGAGGGCTCAGAACGTACTCAGCCAGTTGGAACCTAGGGTTTGTTGCTGCACCGGGGTCTGTTGAGACTTGAAAGCATCCAAAATTGCTGTAAGCGTTTTTCCTCACTTCGACTGCTGGAACTGGGTAGGGATGAAAGGGGCAGGAGTGCCCACTACTGGCTCTACATGTGTCGGGATCTACACGTAAATGTATAAACCTAAGGTCAGGTTTGCTAATCATAGGGTAACGACTGAACATACTTAGTGTGAATTACACATGGGCACACGATACGACCAATGAGATTCTTATGCCCAGAACAGCCGCCTTGCGGTAATGCCGACACACAGGTCGACCAATGCTACAAGACGCCTATCCTGCCAGCTAAAATCAATATCATCCATGCCAACCCAATATAAAGAAAAATCAGAAGTCAAAATCCGCATAAGTGCATAAGTTCAAAAGAGTACAATAATAATAAGAAGCAATAACAACTTCTATAATATCAGAGTACATAAAAACTTTTCCCAAAGGGCTACAACATGAGTCTCTCCAAACTCACATCCGTAACTGACAGCAGCGAAAGTAACGTCGTATCAGGCCATGTTACCCTGGTCTGGCTGCCCTCATGCAAAACCTATTGTTGCTGCGCCTCCATCTGCAGGGTTTCCTCCTAAAAAGGAAGACGTAGCAATCGTTAGTCATAAAGACTAAGTGGCTATCACATCTGCTCCCCCGACGACTCTTAGGCACTGGGCAGAGAAAAGAAGAGTGTACAATATATATAAGTAAGCAGTAGTACAAGCATGTGAAGAGTCTATATATCATGAGTAGTAATAGCAATAATGTATAACAACATTATAAATATTCTACTCCAGCAGTTCTACACAAGCAATATCCATTCATCAAAGTAAATTGATCTACAACAGGAAAGTAACTTAACTTATAAAAATGCGTTTACATATTTATAAATTAAGGATCGGCTTAACAGTAAAATAACTCATCATATAATAGTGTTCATACAAACTTATACGATAAGGATCTTGTGTATGTAATGCGATGCAATGTTATAAATGCAATGTTATGAATGCAATGTGATGACTCACCCGTGTGCACACACACACACACACATACACACAGTTATGTCGACATAGACTTGTAGTTTCCACTTTTCGAGCAGGTAGCTAACCTCTCAGGCGTCATCCGTCGTGTATAGACGGTGACAGTATAGCGGGCATATCCACTACTAGGCGGGCATCCATAATACCAAGCCTAGGCCCTCGTACACGCCAACACTAAGAACATAACAGCGAAGCTCCATACGTACTATGGCTCAGAAGGGGTCTCGGGTAGATGTGCACCAAGAGCCCAACCCAACTGTCCTATCTTTGTGTCCCGGAAGGTGCCTATGGGAGTGTATCACCATAGGTCCAAGGCCAACCGTCCACTTGGCATGGAGTGTGCCCCGGGAAAAAGCACCAAGGACCAAGGCCCATTGCCCAAAGTCTATCTGTCATTTGCCGTAGGTGTGATGACTAGCAAGACCGTAGACCTGCCCACTATCCTTAACCTAGTATTATGACACCGCGTGTCAACTCACATTGTATGCAAATTCACATGGCCTTGCCATCAACCATCCAAGGGCTCCAACCGAGTCCTTTTCATTTTTATCAATCCAGTGCTCAACAACACTCAAGGGCTCCACACTGAGTCACTTATCATCATTACCAATCCAGTGCGGTCAAACACACACACTTACACCTTTTCGCATTCTCGTGCTCCCAAGCACTTAAGGGTTCAACATCAACGCAGGTGGCAAGCCACCTTGAACAACATACCAATCCTACACTATTATCCGTAGAGAGACAAACTCTAAGCAGTGGACTATACCAATTATCCCATTCAACACTTGAGATCATGATTCAACACATTTCATGGCCATGAGATTTACCTCATCCAAATTATTTCCTTATAACCAAGCATTTACTAACAAATATGCTTTCATATACTTATCACCACAAAATAATCACACTTCACGCTTTCACAAAGTTTGATAACATAAGTATAGATTTCACATTCAGTTATCAGGGACCACAACCCGTTTCAAAACTTATACCATTCGTCGGATTACAATCAGGCGCATCTTTATCGGATTTCGCATGTAGCCATTTGTACAATCAAATCCTATCAAACCATTTGTTCACTAATTCCCCAAATCATTTGTTTATTAAATTCCTCCAACCATTTGTTTATCTCGGCAACATATAACTAGGCTCATCCAAATCTCAACATCATCTTGCTATGTTTCTCCTACCTAAACCAAAACCGGTTGTACAATAACCGAAAGCATCATGCACATAAGGTATTACCATGCAACAATTTTGACTGGACATTCCAGGAGATACAAAGTTCCTATGAGAACATGTAATAATCCGTTGGAAAGGTCTTTCTGAGGACTACAACTTCCGTGTTCAGCCCAAGACCAGATCCGGTCGTATTATACCCAAAAATGGCCTACAAGTTCGCTGCGCACAAAAAATAGATTCAGCACGCATCTTAAAGCCAAACGAACGACATCCGTTCGTCTTCTTCCTTTGGCATTTTGTTCAAAGCTACATCAAGATTTTCTCCTCCATTATTCACCCTCAATAGACCATCCATCTTCAATAAACCAAGTCCACCGTCTTCATAGAGAAGAGAGGAGAGATTGAAGATAACTAATTTCTAGGACAAGGTCCTAGCATAGTCTTTTCCTAGAAGATCTTCATCCGCACAAGTCAAACTCTTTTGAGTCGACATTGTACAACCTTGTGTTCTTCGAGTGGGTCCACCAGGTCAGGCGAGCGAGCCAGGGTGACCGGCCCGCACTAGTACAGAAGGCGAAGGAGCCTAGATGGCCAGTTCGCAGGTTCTCTCTCGCTAAGGCTTGGCGAGCGAGCCATGCGAGCCAACTCATCCCGTCCGCGTCATCCTAGGCTACCTCATCACCGACCCGCCTCCGTGTGGGGCAGGCGAGCCATGCAGCCCGACTCATACTTGCCTAGAGTTAGGAGGCGAGCTACGTGAGTCGTGCCGCATCCGCCCTGTAGAAGGGCGAGTTGATCCCCTATTCCTCGGCACTCGCCCAGGGGGCCCAGAGGTAAATTACCTAGATGCCCTTATAGGGGATGCAAATTGCTTTTCAGAATAGCGGAATCATGTTGTTGACAGACCCAGTTATGTTGCACATAGCTGCTCAAAATTACGGAGGTTGGCTATTTACAGGTTGTTTTCAGAAATCTATAAATAGACCCAAGGGGGTACCTCAGAAGACATGCGTACTTGTGCCCCGGTCTTCTTGCTCCTGTTGAGGTATCCTTAGCTCAACATTTGACTAGGGTTGGGAAGTGCTCTAAGATCTTCCGGGTGTGTGGTGGGACCTCCACGCCGAGCCTTTGGGTCTATCCCCTGTTCTTTTTTGTCAGTTGTTCAGCTCGCGGGAGAGAAGTAAGTGTGTGATCACCCCTTCCCCAAGGGTGAACTCCACAGAGACCGAGTTTTTGATTTCAACATTTTTGGTGCGGTGAGCGTGTAGCATGGTCAGCACAGAAAATCATCAGCATGCTAGATGGATGGAGGAGAAGAGCATGGTTGGGACAGAGCCAACTCGCCACCCCCTCCCCCTCTCGCCACGATGGGGATGTTCGAAGAATTCAGGCAAGAGGTGCTTGGCCTCGTCAGGTTCGCACTCGGCAAGCTTGCCGAGTGCTCCACGCCAGCAGTTCCAATTATCGCCGCCCCGGCACCGGGCGAGGATGCTCCCGGCAGGAGAGCTGGGAAGGAAGTTGCAGAGGAGGGGAGAGGGTGCGAGCTCCCAGGGCGAGTGTTTTTCTAGGGCTCGGCGAGAGGAGGCCAGTTCGGCGAGATGGGGGTGTGAGATCCTCCGGCTCGCCCAGCAGGGGGAGGAAACCCCTTAAGCGAGTTGGTTTCTTTTGCCCCAGTTCTAGAGGGGTTCAGCGAGCCGGAGATGTCTTACTACACCGAGAGGGATGACCCAGTCCAACAAATCCAGTGGTTCAAGGATGTGGTTTCGATAAGGCAGATATCAGATGCCTTCAAATGCAGACTCTTTGCCATCACCCTCAAGGAGAATGCGAGAGAGTGGTTCCACTAGCTACTGGCCAACTCAATATTCTACTTCTAGGACCTGCGTTAGGGGATCATGTTGAGGTTCACCACTTCCAAGAAGATGAAGAAGGAGTGAGAGTCTTTGTTCCACATTAAGCAGAGGGTGAACGGGACCTTTGGGGAGCTACATGGATCGGTTCCAGGAGGAGGTCACTTAGGTCCAGGAGAAGCTGGGGCACGCTCTGATGATGGCCTTCACCCTGGAGCTACAGCAGGGTTTCCTTAGGATGGAGTTGAAGAGGGTACCGCTCCTCTCCTACGAGGAGCTGATGAAGAGGGCGGCGAGGTTAGTCGACGGGGAGGCGTCAAACCCCGAGTTCGCGAATAAGTTGGCCAGGTGGGCCTATGAGAGGAGAAGGGGCCAGGAGGTGGCCGAGGTCAGGAGGTGAGGAGAGCCGAACCTTGGTAAAGAGAGCAGCAGCAACAACCCAGGTGGGGGCATCAGGAGCAGAACAACCGGCTCGACTGGAGGCAGCCAGAGTGGCAAGACCAAGGCCAGCGAAGGGATTTCCACGGAGGAGACTACCGCCAAGGGGGCCAGGGTCAGTTTCACCCTCCAGGATGGAGGCAGGGCCAAAGGCTTCCTCTCCCCGATCAGCACTAGGCTATGAAAAAAACCATGCAGATGCGGAGAGGCCAGCAGAGGAGGAGAAGGGAGGTCAGGGTGGAGTTACCCTACTATGACTTCCACCAGGAGGAGGGCCATGCTACGACCATGTGCCCGGAGTTCCTCGAGTTGAGAGGAAACAAGGAGCAATAACGACTGCGGGACCACCAAGAGGTGCGGATCGATGAAGTCCTACCTCGGGCAGAGGACAACATGTGTGAGGACTGGGCTGATGTGGGAGCCCGTGGAGGGATCAGAGTGATCCATGGGTGGTGGGGGTCGAAGCTTCCAGGAAGGCAAGCCTCCACACCATGTATCGAAGGAGCGTTGACTCCACATCCTAGACCCCACCATCGGAGTAGAAGATTACCTTCTCAAGGAAGGACATGCCAGATCATGAGGATCCCTTCTGCGACGCGCTGGTCATCCAGACAATGGTCGAAGGGTTTACTGTCTCCAGGATCCTCATTGACATTAAGAGCTCGATCAATATCATCTTCAAGGAGGCGTTGACACGATGAATGTGGAGGTCAAGAGGGTGTTGGCCTCAGACGGGCCCCCGTTTGGATTCTCGGGTGAAAGGAAGGAGGTTGTAGGGGGAGTGGGGATCCATGTAACTCTAGGGGCGGGGGGAGGGGGGGAGGGGGGAGTCCTGAAACTGCAGGTTCGTCATCGTGGACGCCCCCAGCAGTTCTAACGCCATCTTCAGATGATCCCTCATCAGCGCCTTCTGCTACATCCCCTCATACTTCCACCAATGCTTGAAGCTCAATGCCGAGGGGATCCAGGTCCGGGTCCGGGGTGACCCCAATATGGCAAGGGAGTGCCACGTCACCGCCGTGAACTCTATCTCTTGGCAGGAGGGAGCCGAGGAGATGGAGCAGAGGATGAAGGAGGCGGAGCAGGAAGTAGGTGGAGTGGATATGGGGGTAGAGGAGAGCCGCACCCAGGTGGAGGTGGCAGAGGGAGTTCAGGAAGAGTCAACCGAGGTGATGGTCGTGGAGGAGGCTAAGGAGGTCCTTATCCCAGGAGAGGGTGACATGAGAGAATGGGGAGAGTAGTCTCGTCTAGAGGCTACAGAAGAGGTGGTGGATATGGAAGTTCTCACCCTTAGAGGCAGGGTGGAGAAGATGAGCCTCAGCGGGGGGCTGAGCCCAGTGGACCAGGAGAGGATGCTGGCGTGCATCCAGAGGAATATGGACATCTTCGCTTGGAGCGCAACGAAGATGCCATAGATCGATGCGGATGTTGCCTGCCACTGCCTCAACCTGGACCCAGAAGCTTGCCCCATCTAGCAGAAGAGGAGTTCCATCACGAACAAGCTGGCCGAGCCCATCAGGGAGGAGATGGCCAAACTCCTGAAGCTGGATTTATATCCGAAATTCAATACCCCGGCTGGGTCTCCAATGTAGTCATGGTAAAAAAATGGAGACGGACGGTGGAGAATGTGTGTTGATTTCTCTTTGCTTAATAAATCATATCCCAAAGATTGTTACCCCTTGCCTCGAATCGACGCGCTGGTTGACTCAGTCGTCGGCTTTCCTGTAATGAGTTTTTTAGATGCATTTTCAAGTTATCATCAGATCAGGATGCACCCCCCCTGATGTGAAAGATGTCTCCTTTATCTCAGGGGATGTGTGCTACTTCTACAAGATGATGTCTTTTGGGCTGAAAAATGCAGGGGCAACATACCAAAAGATGATGGATCGGGTCTTCCAAGAGCAGAAGGGGAGGAATCTCGAGGTATATGTGGATGACCTGATGATCAAGAGCTGAGGGTGGACTCCCACCTCCAGGACCTAGTGGAGACTTTCGGTACCTTGCGCAAATACAAGATGAGCTTAAACCCCTTGAAGTGTGTTTTTAGGGCTAGCAGAGGGAAGTTCTTTGGCCATCTTCTTACCCCTACAGGGGTGGAGCCAAATCCTGACAAGTTCAAGATGATCATGGAGTTGGGGTCTCCTTGTAATGCTAAGGAGGTGCAGCGGTTGATAACAAAGTTGGCAGGGCTAAGCAGGTTCCTTTCCTGGGCTGGGGAGAAATGCTCTCCCTTCTTCAAAGCATTGAGGGGACGCAAGAAGTTCGAATGTACTGGGGAATGCGAGAAGGCGTTCCAGGCTTTGAAGAGGCAGTTAACTCAGCCCCCTACTTCAAGCGCTGAAAGAGGGGAAAGACCAATCTTTGTATCTCGGGGTCGGAGCAGAGGCCTTAAGCACCGTTCTGGTTCGGGAAGAGGGGAAGAAATAACTACTCATATACTACATGAGTTGGGTCTTGAGGAAGGCAAAGCTCCGCTATCCCATTTTGGATAAGTTGGTCTTTGCTATGGTCATCTAGGCTCGGAGGCTCCAAACCTATTTCCAGGCACACTCCATCCGAGTGGTGACTGACCATCCCCTCCACAACATCTTCGAGAGGGTGGAGCATTCAGGAAGGTTGGTAAAGTGGTTGGTGGAGTTGAGTGAGTTCGATATCTCCTCTATCCCCCGCCTCTCGATCAAGGCCCATGCGATTTCCGACTTTCTCGCAGATTATGTGGTCAAGGTGGTGGAGGCAGAACTCACTCGCCCGATTCCCTGGAAGGTGATGGTTGACGGCTCGTCAGGAAGACATTCCTTGGGGGTAGGGGTGATCTTGGAAAGCCCCTATGGAACGAGGATCGAACAAACAGTGTTGGTGCACTTTACCATCACCAAAAACCAAGCCAAGTATGAGGCCGTGATAGCAGGATTGCGCCTGGACAGGGAACTGGGGGTGCAAGATGTGGAGGTTCTCACTGACTCCATGGTGATGGCCACCCAGATCAATAGGGAATTTGAGGTAAGAGAGCCCACTCTCCAGTTATACTTAGCAAAGTTGAAGGGGATCATCGGTATGTTCCAGACCTTCTCCATCCGACACGTGTCGTCAGAGGAGAATGAGCACGTTGATCAGCTGGCCAAGCATGGTCCCCGGGTGGGGCTATCATCACCAACCTGTTCCGTCCATCCATCCAAGAAGGGGAGCTAATGGAGGTGGACCAACACCCCTCATGGATGGATCCTTTCGCAACATTCCTATCCACATGGGAGTTCCCAGAAGGGATGGACAAGAAAAAGTTCAAGCACAAGTAGGCATATTATCTTATGTGCGACAAACAGTTATATAGGAAGACTCTCTCTGGGATGCTGGCACATTGTGTGGCCGAGAGGGAGGTTCAGAGGATCTTGGAGGAGGTCCATTCAGGAGAGTGTGGAAGTCACTCGGGGAGCAGAACTTTGGAGGGAAGAATAGTCTGACAAGGGTACTTTTGGCCGACCCTAAGCAGGGATGCCGCAGAATTTGCAAGAAAATGCCACAAGTGCCAGTTGTTTGCCCCCCTCTAACTTCAACCGGCTCAACGACTCAGGATTATAACGACCCCCTGTCCCTTCGTCATTTGGGAGATGGATTTGGTACGAACTTTCCCATAGGCCAGCAGGTAGAGAAGGTTCTTGCTTGTCATGATAGACTATTTTTCTAAGTGGTAATAAGTGAAGGCGCTGAACAAGGTGACCTCCTAGGTAATCAGGACTTTGTTTGGGGGGGGGGGGAGATCATCTGCCAGCACGGGTTGCCGCATGTCATCATCACATACAATGGGCCTCAATTTGCCAGTGCCAAATTCATCAGTTTTTGCGGGCAGCTTGGGATTGACCTCAGGTTTGCCTCAGTCCACCATACCAGGAGCAACGGGCAGGTGTAGGCGATAAACAAGATCATTTTGAACCTCCTCAAGAAGAAAGTGGAGAATTTGAAGGGTAGCTAGGTGGAGCAGCTACCTTCAGTTCTCTGGGCTCTGAGAACCACTCCAACACGACCGCAGGGGAGACCTCTTTCAGGCTCTCCCATGGGTGCGAGGCAGTGCTCCCCATAGAGTTCGAGGTCCGAATGCCTTGGGTGGTCGAGGCAGAGGCAGGCAGAGAAGAATGACAGACTAAAAATGAGGAGGAGCTACGGCTCTCCCTCGACATGGTGGAGGAGCTGCGTGATCTCTATACCATCCGACAGGAAGAGGTGAAAAGAAGAATGACTATGTACTTCGACAAGCACGTTAGGGTCAAGTAGTTCGCGGGAGAGGACTTGGTCTTGAATAAGGTAGATGCGACAGGGAGATCAGCGGCAGTGGGGAAGCTCAACCCTAACTGGGAAGGCCCGTACATTATCAGGGAGGCTTTAAGGTCAGGAGGGTATTGCCTCTGAGATGTGGAGGGTGAGGTCCTAAGTCATACCTGAAGTAGTTATGACCTGAAATGTTTCTATCCGTAAAAGCATGTACGTACTCTCCTTTAATGAATAAAATCCTTTGATGCCCCACCCCTTTTACATATCAAACTCGTGGCAAATATTAATCAAGATAAGTCATGAAATGCCTCCGCTGTCAGGCTCCAATTAAGCTGGTGGACCCAGAGATTGGTTGATGGAAGGAAAGTTTTCTCGCTCTAGGGTTAGGTCCTGAGACGCTCCCGCTGCCAGGCTCCCACCTATCTGGCAAGGTCGGGATCCTTGAGTGACATCATTAATACCCTGGAGGGCTGAGCCCGGTTGATGCTCAACACCCGACGTCAGTCTCTCACCTAGCTGATTTGGTCGGTGGCAGCGCTCGAATGTTGGATAAAGGAAAGTCTTCTTGGTATAGGGTTAGGTCCCGAGATGCTCCTGGCTGGCAGGCTCAATATGAACCGAGAGGGCTGAGCCCGGTTGATACTCAATACCCGCTGTCAGGCTCTTACCTAGCTAATTGGGCTGGTGGTAGCGCCCAAAGGTTGTATAAAGGAAAGTTTTCTCGCTCTGGGGTTAGGTCCCGAAATGCTCCCACTGCTAGGCTCCCACCTAGCTGGCAGGGATGAGATCCTCGAGTGACGTCATTATGACCCTAGAGGGCTGGGCTCGATTGACGCTCAACACCCGCCCTCAGTCTCTCACCTAGCTGATTGGGCTAGTGGTAGCGTCCGGAGGTTAGATAAAGGAAAGTTTTCTTGCTCTAGGGCTAGGTCCCGAGACGCTCCCACTGCTAGGCTCCCACCTAGCTGGTAGGGCCGGGATACTCAAGTGACGTCATTATGACCCTGGAGGGCTGAGCCCGATTGATGCTCAACACCCGCCGTCAGGCTCTAACCCAACTGATTGGGCCGGTGGTACCGCCCGGAGGTTGGGTAAAGGAAATTTTTCTCGCTCTGGGGTTAGGTCCCGAGACGCTCCGGCTGCCAGGCTCCCACCTAGCTGGCAGGGCTGGGATCCTCGAGTGACGTCGTTATGACCCTGGAGAGCTGAAGTCGGTTGATGCTCAACACCCGTCGTTAGGCTCTCACCCAGTTGATTGGGCCGGTGGTAGCGTCTGGAGATTGGATAAAGGAAAGAAATGTCACTTTGGGGTTAGGTCCCGAGATGCTCCCGCTTCCAGGCTTCCACCTAGCTGGCATGGCCGGGATAATCGAGTGAAGTCGTTATGACCCTGGAGGGCTGAGCCCGGTTAATGCTCAACACCCGTTGTCAGGCTCTCAATTAGCCGAACGTGCCGGTGGAGGCATCTAATATTTGGCCGAAGCGAAGGATCGATTGACGCTCATCTCACATTGTCAGGCTCCTACCAGCTGGCAGAAGGAAGAGAATCAGATGTCCCTAATAGTGTCGACCAGCGCTCAAAAGGTTGCCAAGGTCACGAGAACTCAGGTCGCACCACGACCTCGTGGGGGGCCAGCTTGCGTGAAGACGAGCGGCTCGGGAGCGAGTCGAGCAGGTTCACCCCCCATACCTCGCAAAGCGGCGAAGAGTCTTTGGACAAGGGAGATAGTTCACCACTTGCGGACCGACCACTTAAGATCCTCATGACTCCTAAAGCTGCCCTTAAGGAACACATGATCTCAACAACAAAGTGTGCGGGTGTGGGGGGCGAACAGGAGGATCAAAATAGGCCGCGAATACAAAAAAAAATACGAGGGAATCAACATTTCAGAGAAGCGACATTACAAGCAACAGTTCCAAAAGACATATGATATCAATTTCAAAGTTACAAGAGGGGGACTCAGCCCGCATTTACATTTCATAAATAAGAGTGCCTCGTAAAAAAAACGTGGCGCGGGGATTCAGCGAGGCGAGCCCTCGGGCGGCGAGCCCTCCTAAAGAGGTTGGTAGGACTCGTCGCCCGATTTTGGTACCATAACGAACAATTTCGATACCACCTCTCTCGCCGAAAGACCCGCGCCTTTGCTCATAATGAGGCATGCCCGCTGCAGAGTCTAGAGCGTGTACTTTGCGGCCTTGACAACATTCTTTTGCATCATCTCCTCCAGCTCGTATTCGCTGTAATGTGCGAGCTGGCAGCTACTGCTGGAGGGCAGCAGAGGAGCTGTTGTGGCTTCAAGTTCCAGCACCCACGCTTATAACGCCTCCTTTTCCTTCTCAAGGGTGGTGATCTGGAAACCTAGGCGCTTGGCCGTCACTGCATCCTGCGAGATGAGATAAAATGAGTTTGAGAAAAGAGGAAGCGATCTTAAAGCAATAAGTGAGAGTCACGGGACTTACCACCCCCAGGTATCCGACAAGGATAGTGTCGTCTGCATCCGCCTGTTTCTTCTGGTGCTCCACTTCCTCCTGGGCGAGACGGCGAGCCTCTTCCTTTTCATCAGCAAGTTTTTGGAGCTAGGGGGTGTTTCTATCCAGCTATATGCACCGCCTGCCCACCATGTGGGCCAGCTTTAGGCTGCGGAGTTGGGCCCGTACGCTCTCGTGCACAAGAACTCGCGTGGCCTCCTCGTCGTAGATCGTGGTGTCTTCCCGCGCATAAAGACCGAACGAGCAGGCATAAGCCTCCCTGCTGATGGACTCCTGTTCTAACCAACTCGACAACAGGGTGGAGATGGAGGCCTGGTTTGCCTCCTTGTCCCACTGGACGAGGGGAACGTCGATCTCGTCCAAAGGCCACTCGCCGAAGCCAAAGTTGTGTGCCCTCTCGACACTAGCTTAACAATGGGATCATTTCCTTGCGATCTGGAAGTGTCGGCTGCCTCGCCAGGGGATCCGCCGGTCGAGGCGTTCGAGTGGGCGGGGGGGGGGGGGGGGGGGGGGGGGGGCAGGATCTTCAGTTGGCTGGTCTGCCGGAGCCTTGTCTTTCTTCTGGGTTGCGGGAGTCACGCCGCCTGCGACCTTCAGCTTCTTAGGCGGCGGCGAAAGAGGTTGTTCGCGGCTGGCCCGCTTCTGGGCAGCAGGGGCCGGGGTCTCGCGATGTGCGATGGCCGCCACCTCAGCACGGGGGAGCATGCCAGAAGCTCTCTCGTAAGGAGGGTGAATGTGAATGTCTCGCTCTACTGCAGAGAGATGGTTACAACAGAAAAATAATGGGCTAAGTAAAAAATAGTGTGAGTAGCTTACCTCCTCCTGGCGCGATGGGGGAGAGGCTATCCACGTTCCTGCGGAGGAACACGACTTCAAATTTCTTCCCTTGGTAGAACCCGCACAGCTCCGCTTCGTGGGCCCCCAGACTAGGGGGGTGGTAGCTCGCTTCGCTAAGTTGGACCAGCGAGAAGGGGACATTGTCGAAGACTCCCTTGACGAAGATGAATTTCCTTTGCCAGTTATGACTCTTGTTTACTGTCAACCGCACCTTGACGCGATTGCTGGAGAAGTAGGCAGTTCCATCCTTATTCGCCCGGAAGGAGAACAGCTTGCGGAAGACCGTGAGGCTGAACTAGATCCGCTTTTCCCACAGGAAGCAAGCGAACCTGATCACGACGACAATGGAATTGGGGGTCGTCTGGCCAAGGATGATCCCAAAGTACTTCAGGATTAGGTGGACCTTGGGCCATAGGGGAAGTTGGAGACCCGCATCAAAGTGCGTTATAGGGATGGCGAGCTCCCCTTCCGAGAGGTCATTGATTTTCTCCTCCTCCCCGAGTTGCTTCGCCATAAAGTTCGGGGGGATGAAGTCGCCAATCGCGTTAAGAAATTCGGCTTTGGTAATGGTGGCGTAGGAGAAAGAGTGGCCGAAGAAGGTCCAGACACATTTGCTTCACCCGTCAGCGTCATCGCCCATCTCGCAGACAAATCACTGAGCGGGATGTTGTAGTCCTCGTAATGAGCAGGTGGGTCGGGAGTCACACGAAGTAGATAAGGAATGAAAGTCTTAAATGTGGTAGGTAAGGAAAGGCGGCAGGGCCTACTTATAGGAAGAGAAATGGCGGGAAAACGTCCCGTCGGCGGGAAAAGTGCGGATAGCAAAAACATGCCCTGACGCTTCGGCTTTCGGGCCCACCGCAGGTTCCTCCCAGTTCGCCACTACGCTATGAAAGTTATTCAGCAGCGAGATGCACTCACTTGCCTCCGCCCATGAGGAGGGTGAGACACGACTCACGCCCGCTGAAAGAGGCAGGCGAGTCACGCTAACTCGCATTCGGCAGATGCCCGGTTCGCTCCCGCCAAGGCTAGGCGTGCGAGCCTGGCGAGCTGGTTCAACAGCCCCGCGCCTGCCTGAAGAGGGGGTAAGTGAGAAAGGGCATCTCGTCTGCACTCACCTAGAGAAATCTAAGCAGCGACAGGCCTTGAAAGTAATGTACAACAAACATAAGCCCATCAGCGGGCGAGAGTTCTCAAATAAATTATAATTAAGAAGTTCGATGTCCCGAGAAAAGACATAAAAATTTCGTGGCTCCATCACGCGAGCTGACACAAGATACAGGCGAGACCCATGATTGGCGGTTGGTAGTGAGGAAGGGGAGGGTGGCTCAATACTGGATCCATTTCCACCTGCCCCACCCCCGCGCCCCGGATTGGGGTGACACGCGAGGGTAGAAGTACTCGTGAAGCGCCAATAATTCCATGTGGTCTAGGTCGACCTGCTCTGTAGCATGCCTGAGCCGCTCCTTCACTCGTGTGATGTGCACCCCCTGAGAAGTAGTCCCGTTCCCGTCAGCTGGGCGCTTCATGCCCTCCAGTACCGCGAACCGCTCCTCCTCCTCAGCCTTATCCTCGTCCACCCTGTCACAAACCTCCTATAGCAGTAGAACTTGTTTCTGAAAGAACTGCGTCACACGCCTCTTCATCCCCTCAGCATCCTGCGGGTCGCCCAGGTATTCTGAGATGTGATCCGTAGAAGGGGGAGAAGAATATCCCCCGCTGATATCGACATCGGAGGTGGAGATCGCTTGGAAGCCTATAAAAGTAGGGGAGATTAGAAAAAGTAAGCGGTTGTAATCAAGCAAGTGTGCAAACTCACCGGGGATCGCCACGCCCCCGACACTGGCAGGTGGCCGGGAGGTGCCCGGCCGGCCCTGGAAGAGCTCGCCTTCAAGAGCTGTGAATGATTTCCCTAGCCCAGGAGGAATTGGTGATGGGGAAATCGCAGGAGGGGCATGCCCCTGGGATGAAGGGCTGGTGGCCCGCTCAGTTATCAGTGGGGTGGAATGCCCCATTTCCATTTTATCGCCTCCATCTTCGCGGGGCGTCTCCTGCGGAAAAAGAAATCAGAAGCAGAGTGACGAATTAGACAGGAGGTCCGTATAACTCATGGGCGACGTCGGCATCGACCGCCCAGCTGGATGCAGGGGCGTCGTTCGCAGGAGACCGCTTGACTATTTTTCTTTTCTTCGGCCTGAAGAGGGGGTCGGGTGATCCACGCGGTAGCCATGGGGTGGCATCAAGGACCTGCTCCCGCGACCCCTCCCTCGCGGCGGCTAGACACGCTCGTATCTCTTTGGACACAAGAATCGTTCAACTACAGTTCGCAAGGTAGGTTAAGGAAAGGCAGGATTTTTCCCGAAGGCTCGATGACATATTTATAGAATCCTGATGGGACCCACCTGTTAACCCAGAAATCGGCGATCCTTCCCAAGGTAGCCAGCTGGCTAGTTGCGCTCCTTAGACTCTCTCTTTTGATCGCGACAAGCCCCCAGCGTAGGCGGACAGTTTTTCCCGTCCGTCTAGGTTCCCTTGCAACCGCATGCCCTGCGGGACGGCGGGCTATTCCCATAGCTCACCCTCGCAAGCCATGCAGTTAGGCCCGCTAACCATGCAATGCTTCTCCTTGCAGGATCACGCCATCAGCGCCTCAGGGGGCGGTTTCCCAGTCCGCCCAAGGGGCCCCGACCTCCTTATCGCCCGAGGGGCGGCGGCCTCCTGCCGCCGTCCGCCGAGGCCACCCACCAGGGGCAGCCTCCGAGTGCCAGGCCGCCCACCCGGGGCGGCCTCTGCCCGCCAGCAGGGCGGATTCCCCCCGGAATCTGCCCGGGCCACCCGCTAGGGGGCGGCCCCGGCTTCCGCCGGGCGGACTCCACCCGGAGTCCGCCCCGACCGCTCACTAGGGGGCGGCCCCTGCTTCCGTCGGGCGGACTCCACCCGGAGTCCGCCCAGGCTGCCCGCTAGGGGGCGGCCCCGGCTTCCGCCGGGCGGACTCCACCCGGAGTCCGCCCAGGCCGCCCGCTAGGGGGCGGCCCCGGCCTGCCGGGCGGACTCCCCCAGGAGTCCGCCCGTAAGGGGGCGGCCCGGCCTGCCGGGCGGACTCCACCCGGAGTCCGCCCAGGCCGCCCGCTAGGGGGCGGCCTCCGGCCTGCCGGGCGGACTCCTCCCGGAGTCCGCCCAGGCCGCTCGCTAGGGGGCGGCCTCCAATTCTCTCCAAGGCCTCGTGCAGCTTGCTTCACCGGCCAAGGTGACAGACTCAAATTTCCAGTCCGCGGAGTCCGCGCAGGTCGTCATGCTGACGTCACTGGGCCCCGCTTCTTGAAGAACTTCCCTGGGCCTATAAATAGCCCCTGGAGCCTCTCATTCAAGGATCCCGGAGGTGGAGACAAGTCTTGACAGCAGACCCTGCGCACTCCGTTTTCCACTCCGCGCAGTCCGTCATCACCCTTCCAGCAAGCCTTGCGGACTTAGTTTCCTATCCGCGCAGTCCTCCATAGCTCTTCAGCAGCTTGCCAGCAGACTCTGCAGACTCAGTTTCCCAGTCCTCCAGCAGCTGGCAGACTCTTTTACTTAGTCTTTGGCAGCTTCTCTTCTCTGCTTTCTGGCAATTTCCTCTCCCTTAGTCGTCAGCTTCTCTTTGTACCCCTTTAATGATTTGTTGTGAAGGTGTACTTGTAAGCTTGTAATCCCTCGCTATTAATCAAAGGAAAGCCTGTCGCAAGAGTGACATTTAGGCCGCGACGGGCGAAGTGTGTTGTTGTCGCTGCTAGCGGCCCCCTCCCCTCTTCTCTGCTCAGCAAGCCTTGCTCCTATGCTCAGCAAGCCTTGCTCCTCTGCTCAGCAAGCCTTGCTCCTCTACGCAGCAAGCCTTGCTCCTCTACGCAGCAAGCCTTGCTCCTCTGCTCTGCAAGCTTTGCTCCTCTGCGCAGCAATCCTTGCCCTCGGCTCAGCTCAGCTCTTCTCGGCAACCAACCTGCAAGTGTAACCATTGCGGTTACTGTCTGCTCGACCGCTCCTGGTCTCCATCCTCTTCCTCTCTTGATCAACCCTCTCTGTTGATCAAGGCTCGCCTCTTCTCTCAAGCCTCTCCCCTACCCCCGCAACCTTCTCCTTCCTCCTCACCTTGCCTGTGAGGCCAATCACCCCCTCGGTGATAGCTGTGCCTCCGGTGCCGTTTCCGCGCGTCAACGCCACCAAAAGATTCCCTCTAGCTCAGCAAAACACTCACCGAACACGTGGGGTTGGATGATTCTTTTCGAGTTTTGCCATACTCAAAAAGCGGGGATTTTGTACAATCCCGTGTTCGTCGAGTGGGTCCACCAGGTCAGGCGAGCGAGCCAAGGTGACCGGCCCGCAACAGTACAAAAGGCGGGCGAGCGTATATGGTTGGTTCGTTGGTTCACTCTCATCAAGGCTTGGCGAGCGAGCCAACTCATCCTGCCTGCGTCAGCCTAGGCGACCTCATCACCGACCCGCCTCCGTGTAGGGCAGGCGAGCCACGCTGCCCGGCTCGTGCTAGCCTAGAGTTAGGAGGCGAGCTGCGGGAGCCGTGCCGCATCCGCCTTGTAGAAGGGCGAGTTGATCCCCTGTTCCTCGGCACTAGCCCAGGGGGCGCAGAGGTAAATTACCTGGATGCCCTTGTATGGGTGCAGGTAGCTTTTTAATACAGCGGAATCACGCTGTTGGCAGACCCAGTTGGGCTGCACATAGCTGCCCAAAACAGCGGAGGTTGGCTATTTGCAGGCAGTCTTCAGAAATCTATAAATAGACCTCAGAAGGCATGCTTAGCCTTGTCTTTTTGCGTTTTTTGAGGTATCCTTAGCTCGACATTTGGCTAGGGATGAGAAGTGCTCTAAGATCTTCCGGGTGTGTGGTGGGACCTCCACGCCGAGCCCTTGGGTTTGTCCCTTGTTCTTTTTCCTCAGTTGTTCAGCTCGCAGAAGAGAAGTAATTGTGCGATCACTCCTTCCCCAAGGGTGAACTCCATAAAGACTGAGTTTTCGGTTTCAACGGACATCTCTCCTAGTTCATAACTAAAGATCTAGCACCAATATAGGGGGTAGGAAGCTCATCTCGTTTCCGGCCATGGATCTTGTTATCCTTCTCGGTGACATCTTCTTCCTCGTTGGTGTTGTTCTTCACGGAAAGGAAAGCTCTTCCTCTAGAAAATCCGACTCCATCAACTCTCGTCGTCCCTCCGCTTCCGTCGGGTGTGCACAGTAACTGCTCGACAAGAAGGATGAAGTGACGGCTAGAGTTTTCCACTTCTTCCATTTTTATACAAAAGATTAGGGTTTGAGATATGTCGCCACATGTCACCTCCTCATTGGATTGTCTATTATTGAAAAGACCGGTCCAAAGGAGCCATCAACGTCTATTCCGAAAACCCGGTTCAGCCCGTACACATAAACCAACAACACGATCTGCCGAAAATGCTCTAAGTCAAAATCGTCGTGTATACTATACACACTCGACGAATCGTCGAAATTCGTCGTGATCACCCGACGCCTCGTCGAGTCCTGTACTTTTTCTAAGTTGAAGCGTTGAGATCGTCGAGTATCATTCGACGCTTCGTCGAGTGGCGTCAAGTTCACTCCACGCCCCCAGAATCTTTCTAAGTTAAAGCGTCGGGATCGTCGAATATCACTCGACGCTTCGTGGAGTGGCGTCGAGTTCACTCAACGCTCCCAGAATCTTTCTAAGTTAAAGCGTCGGGATCGTCGAGCATCACTCAACGCCTCGTCGAATGGCGTCGAATTCACTCAGCGCATTCGACGCTTCCCGAACTCGGAATTATTCTAAGTCAATTTCCTCTTAGGCGTTGAGTATCCCTCAACGCCTCGTCGAATGACGTTGAGACCCTCGTCGAATGACGTTGAGACCACTCAACGCACTCGATGCCTTTTGAGTCCAAAACTCTTCTTTGTGAAATTCGTCTTATCTACTCGACGCTTCGTCGAATGGTGTCGAGATCTCTCAAAGCTTTTTGGCGAATTCTTCCGGCCAAAGTATTCCAAGTCCAATTCGTCTTATATACTCGACGAATTCGTCGGATATCCGTGACGATATTCGACGAATAGTGCTGACCTCAATTTGCAAGTCATACTCGACGAACTCGTCAAATATCCGTGACGATATCCGACGAATTTTACTTGTCGAATCCGGCGCACCCCGAGCCCGAGTCAGGTCTCGTGACTCAAAACACGTGCGAGAGATCTAACGCGAAATGAGACGTTACAAACTTATTTTCATAAATCAAGCGGTTACGACCGCATGAACCGGATCTTATGCGATTATAACCATTTGACCCGTGAAAATAAGTCCCTCAAAAATTACCGCCCGGTACTCGATTGATTTAACTGCGCTTGATTTCTTTGTCACTGTCGATGAGATTGGGCTTCCGCAGTCGATATATATTGCCATCTCACAACTGCTGCTGCCATTTCCCAACTCCATCTGCTATCCCTTCTCCGCTACATCAGGTATTTTCTAAACCTACCTACCTCGAGTTCTCTGTTTTTCCTGTTTCTTCTACTCCTAAAGGATTGCCATCAGCTGATCAGAATCCGACTTCCAGCGGTAAGCAGAGTAGGGCGGCTAACTTCCGGCGCCGCTGGCGACGGAGAGATGAGTTGCTGCTGTGAGTGGAAAGGACAGTGACAAATAATCGTGCGCCGGTTTTTCTGCCTATTGAGCATGAATTTTTCTATATAGAATGTGTGTGTGTATTTTGTTGTTGTTGTCTTTGTATATTGAATATCTGTGGTAGAGAAAAAGAGCATGATAACCACTCTTCTCTGGTTTATATACCACTCCTCCTTTGTTCTGAAAAAGCCAAGCTGTTATTGACCAAGCTATACATTGTTTCAGGTCCTTGGTTTTGTTGAAGACAGAAGGTTTGGAAAGCAGCTTTTTAAGGACTTCAAAGTCTCTATCCAAGTTCTAAAATCTACCATTCAAGCTATTAGTGGACGTCAAACTGTTATTGACCAAGGTATAAGATGTTTCCTTTCTCTTTTTTATCAAGATTGTTTTAACTTTGTGATATATAAAAATCATTATTATCCTCTAAGGATGACATGTACCTATTGATGCTAAGCAATGAATTTCCTAATAATTTGCATACTATATAGTTCTTCTTGATGATGAGTTAAGATCAATAGAGTTATTGTTAAACAATAAGACCACCCAGAACGAACATGGATACCTTGCCCACTGGAATACTCATTCCCTGCATAAATTCTCAAACAGTTTTGTATACAAATCACGATACAACAACAACATAACCCATATAATCCCCAATTATTGGGGGTATAGATGGGGAAGATGGAAACAGACCTAACCTTTGGCATTATGCATAAAGTGGCTTCTCTCAGACGAGAAAGACCTAACCTTTGACAATAAATGCACAAAGTGACTGCTCACAGATACCACTGAAATAGTGACCCCCTATACCGTTGTTGAAATTTCTCAAGCTGATCAACTGAAAGTTCTGATATCAAACAAACACTTCCAGAGCTATCAAGCTGATCACTTGATCATGCGGAAAGCGGAAACCAGACATAGAAACACTCCAACCATAAACTGAGCTAGGTAATCAGAAACAATAGAGAGCAATCACAGATCTTGTATTATCAACTATCAACTTTACAAAGCAAGGTATACATGACGAGACATGATTTCGTCAAGGACAATTGTGAATCAACAAAATAAGAAGAAAGTTAAAGCCGGACGGACTGCCTCAGAGACCGCCTAGTTCGCCAAGTCCCCTGAGACCACCAAGCTGCTGCTGCTGCACCACTGATCTACGGAGTCCGCACAGTACGCAGACTGCCCGTTATTCTGCTGAGACGACTGCTCTACAAGCTGCCGCCGAACTGAACGGACAGACCGTCAAGTCCGTCGAGACCGAAGAACTGGTTATTGAACTTGAACAATTGATGGAGAGAAGACTGACTGGCCTCCAAGTGCGACCTGCTACAAACCGCTGATTGTAACCGCAAGCTCCACTGCTTCCTGACCGCAATCAGAACCAGACTCCTGGATTCACAGTACTAGTCGCGCAACCTGCAAACAACAACCAGTTATTCTCAAACCGTGCGGACTACAAAACCGAGGCTGCAACAATTAATCTGCACTCAACTTACTGTTCATTCAGTTACTATTGAAGTGACGAGGGGTCCTATTTATAGGCGGGGTGAGGAGTGTGGTCACCGCTCTAGTAAATAGAGTCACCACCCCAGCTCGCAGCTAGCACAACCGAGTCCGCCGAGTCCGCAAGGACAAGGCCAGAGCCGATTCACCAGACACCAAGTCAGGAAGCCAGTCTGCAACCTGGCGGACACCGCACTAGTCCGCACGCTTCGCAGCACGCAGACCAACAACCCACATACTGCACCAATCCGCATGCTACACGCGGACACAACACCAGCCCACACACTTTGCGAACACCGCACCAGCCCGCCACAGGAGTCCACAACCTACAGGCACAGATCGCCCGGTCAACAAGCGGACACTGCAGGCTCTGCGAATACCCTGGACTTGTCACAGTGTGACCAAGTCCAGCCACCCATCAATCACATGGCGCAAGCTCGGCAGACACGAAGCCAGATCGCAAGCTCCAAAGACAGTCTGCCACCAAGAGCGCGGTTATCACCCACCGCACCAACAAAGATCCAGGGCATGCACCAATGCCGATCTCGCGATCTCCAAACTCAGTCCGCCACAACGGACTCCGCGAACTCGAACTGAGTCCGCCACACTACCGCGGATACACCACCAATCTGTCCGGTTACATCAAGGAGAACAAGCCAATAGCTAAACCGCAAGCCGAGCTGACAGAACACCGCTATCAGGTCGCAGTAGACAGGCCGCCCAAGCCACACCATCAGTTCACCCAGGCCGCAGCATCACTTAACCCAGACCACACCATCACTTAGCTTAGACCGCACCATCAGTCCGCCCAGGCCGCACCATCAGTCCGCCCAGGCCGCGCGTTCTGCTCAATCAACCACTTTCACTTCACAACTTTTAACAATCATCACGTTTGCTGCGGAATCATGCCCTCAAATCAAAGCCAAAGATATCATAGAGGGCAAACCCAAGAATCCATTTTGATTTATGTGCACATAACCATGCATACAAATCAAGATGATTTGGTAAATTCCAATGATGATTGGGTAAATTTCAAACATTTTTTACAACATAAAAATATGTTTATATAAGACTGTATCTGCATGATTCAGGCTCCAATGATAAACTTGAGGTTGGACATCAATATTAGTGTCACATTCATTTGGAAGCAATAAAACTAATGGAATATAAATCTCATATTTGAGAATTTAAATCGAGGTTCTTGTTGAGTTTATGACACCTCCGCAATCCACGTGCCCGGATCGTCGGGATCGTGACACGTCATCGATCCGTGGGAGGCCACAATTCCTAATCCGGGCTAATCTATGTTTAGGAATATCAATTAAAGGGGGGAATCCTAATTTAGGAATGGTATTAGGAGGATTGGTTGACTCCTTCCTTCCTTGGCCGGTGTCATCAATGTCATTTCCTCTTCTTGTGTTATCTCCTTAATTGGAGAGGGAGATCTTCACATATATAAGAAGCGGGCAGCATCCCGATCAATTTACGCCATCAAGTGCAGCCATCCCGTTTGAGATAAAAATCAAAGCAAGGAAGAAGAGGAACTTTGGAGCCATCAGGTCTTCCACCCTCAGTGACGCGTCCGGCGTTGAAGAAGCTAGGAGGCGACAACGGGCGGGTTCAGGCGGAGCTGTCCAGCGGCGGCGGCTCCAGTGTCTTCCAGTTGGCAGGCTTTAGGTTGCGACTCCAAGCGGCAACAGGCGGGGCCGTCCAGCGGCGGCGGCTCCAGTGCGGTCCAGGCGACGGGATCAGGTGGAGGTGGTTCTGTCCAGCGGCGGCAGACAACTCCAGACGGAGGCGGCAGTTTCAGGCTCCAGCGACAACAGAGAGGTAGCGACGTTCGGGCGATCCAGACGGATCGACATCTGGTCGGGCTCATCCCGGCGGCCGGCTGTACAGTGGTGGATCCAGACAGCGACAACAGTTGCAGGAGGCGGCAGATCCAGGAGAAAGAAGACAGGGCGATATCGTCAGGCGATGTCGGCGGCGACAGCAGCGGCGAAAACATTCTTCTTCAGCTTTTTTGTTTTTTTCTTGTTGTTCGACCGTGTTAACGGTCTCTGTTTGTAACTTGTAATCTCATTGATTATAGTGGATCTTTTCCGACGCGCTCTCCCCGTGGACGTAGAAGCCCATCTCCGAACCACGTATATCTTCTATCGTCTGTAATTATATTTGTGAAATTTCTTCTGGTTTATGATTTTGCACCATTGAAATTGATCGGCTATCTTCCGTTGCGTGATCCGCGGCGAGTCACGTAGTCGTGGATTGGATCAATTTCACAACATTTGGTATCAGAGCCAGGTTCCGTAGGGGTGATCGTCTGGATGTTCCGGTTTTAGATCTAGGTCAACGGTAGGTGACGACATTGGTCTGCTCCCTATCTTCTCAGATCTGGTCCGTGAACATTATTCAAATTGCCCAGTAGCTCTGTGAGCAATAAGATGACAGCAAAATTTGAAATTCCCAAGTACGACGGCAAAATTGATTTTGGTCTGTGGCAAAAGCGGATCAAAGCAGTACTCGTCCGACAAGGTCTTCATAAGGCGCTCCTTGGAAAGGAGAAGGCCGGGTTGAAGAAAGACGACGAATGAGAGGAGCTGGATCTGAAGGCTATCAGCACGATTCAGCTAGAGCTGTCACTTAAAACCAAAAACCGTAAATCGAACCGGAACCGAACCGGAACCGCAAAGAACCGGATCGAACCGTTTGCAAATTATTCGGGTTCTGGTTTGAATTTTGGAACCGTGAACAACTTTGGTTCAGGTATGGTTCTTACATTTTATTATCCGGACCGGAACCGAAACCGAAACCGCAACATACAAGTCTCAAGTGGTTTTAAGATTTTTGTACCCGATCCGAACCGGACCGAAGTAGAACCGAACCGCAACTCGTTTATTTTTATTATTTTTATTATAATATTATTATAATTTTATAATCTATTTATAATATTTATACTTACTATCAGAGGTGAAACTGATGCAGTTTGAACCCAAACTGTAATTGCACAAAATGAGTCGGTTTTGGACTGAACAAAAACGCACCAAAACCGTGTGCTATGATTTGACATTACTGCGGTTTGAAATCGGTTTTTACAGTATATTTTTTTATACAGTTATATAATGTATTTTCAATTTTACTTACATATTTTTCTGAAATATTTTATTTTAAAAATATAGAAGCTATACAATTACTATTAAATAGTAATCATGAATGACACAACTAATTGTAGCTGATTATTACGGTTGCGCAAGCTGACACAACTAATCGTAGCTGATTATTACTATCTCGCCAGCTTGCGCAAAATGACTAGATGTTGTGGCAAGTCTTTACATGTAGAAAGGTGACAAATATTAGCCCACAGATCGTGGAAGAGACCGACGAGTAGTGTGCAACTTAATTATTTTTATTTTGTTGTTGTTTTGAGTTTTACTATTTGCAGACCGCTTTTATTTCACTCCGTCAAGTTTGGTTTGTTTTAGTTAGAACTCATTTGAAACGGACCGAACCACATAGAAGCATGTCGACGAGACGCGCACAAGCCAACTATACGTCATAACAAGTCTACACGCGTACGAGGACGACATATACTATCTCACCGATCGTGAAAGAGATTGTCGAGTAGTGTGCAACTTAATTATTTCTATTTTGAAGGTGTTTTGAGTTTTTTGCAGATTGCTTTTATTTCATTCTGTCAAATTTGGTTTTAGTTGGAACCGATTGAAACCGGACCAAACCGCATAGAACCGGACCGAACCATTAGTAACTGGTTTTGTTTTGGTTCTTGCTAAACCGTAACCGGAACCGTTGACACGACGGTTCCAAAAATTATGATGGAACCAAAACCAGAACCGGAACCGGTCAAACCAAATAAGGTTTTGGTTCTGACTTGAAGAATCGTTATCTTAGCGGTTCGGTTCATGGTTTTAGTATAACTGGAACCGATCCGGAACCGTGACAGCTCTAGATTCAGCTGTGTTTGACCGATGAAGTAATGTACAATGTAGTCGATACTGAGACTATAACGAATCTGTGGAAGAAGCTGTAAGAGCTTTATATGTCAAAATCCCTCACGAATAAGTTGTACGTAAAGAAACAACTTTACAGCTTGGGGATGTCGGACAGCACTCCGCTTTTTGACCACCTAAATACGTTCGACAAACTGATTTCTCAGTTGCGCAGTATGGACATTAAGGTCGAGGAGGAAGACCAGACTCTTCTCATGTTGTATTCATTGCCGAAGTCCTTCGATCATCTGGTCACCACGATTTCGTATGGGAAGGACACCCTGAGGATGGAAGAAGTGATGACGACGCTGCTCTCGAACGAAACGAGAAGCAAGTCGAACCCTAGAGCCGACGAGGGCTTATTCGTGAAGAGCAATGACCCAGCCCGGGGTTGATCGAGAGGAAAAAGCAAGGAGGAAGACCGACCTAGGTTTAAGTCCGGAGGCAGGAATACTAAGTGTCACTACTGCAAGGAGGAGGGGCACTGAAAGAATAATTGCCCGAAGAGGAAGTTTAAGGAGCAGACTGATAACTTCACAAAAGGAAGTTATCTTGTACGTCAATCTGCCGCATTTTGACTAATTTATCTTCAAAATACTGATCAAAAGTGTGTGTAAACGAGTAAATTATCATTTATGCGAAAATTCATGTATCAGTAATATTTATATTTATGTTTATGATAGGAAAATATGAATAAAGTAACTTGTGCGGCTGATGATAAGCGTGAAGTGCATTCAGGAAAAGTTGCAGGAAAATTACAGGAATTTTTGGAGCAGATTTTTTGCTGAATTCTGGACAGCACAGAATTTGTTGCAACAAATTAAAATTTGTTGCAACAAAACTGCGAATTTGAATTTTCAGATTCCGAAAATAATTCAAAAATGGCAGTTTTAGAAATGAAAGGAGGCTTCCTTTCATAAATGCTGGAGATCCTTTGAGGCCCTTGGACCATATAAAGGGATTTTGAAGATCTTTTTACATCTTTTGTCATTTTGGAGAGAAGAAAGCCAAGTTTAGGGTTCTTGACGGTGGAGAAGCGAAATCCGGCCTCGAGAAAGGGTAGATCTGAACTTTTGAAGACATGAACTGTAAGATCGTTATAGTTTTGTGTGTTCCTTTTCTCGCAATGAACTAAACTCTCCAAGTCTTGTATGAGGAGAGTACTATGTGTGTTTTTTTATGGTGTATGTTCTTAGTTGTTGAGATTTGTTGAATGATTTATTATCTAGTGAACTTTTGAATTTATTTATTAGATTTTTGGCTTTAATCTTCATCTTGTGATGCGTTGCGAGAATCGAGAGATGAGTGACGTAATATAAGATTGAAGGTTATTTTATTGCACCGCAAGAATCGAGAGACGAGCGCTGTAAAACGTTTAACCAAAAATCTCTTCTTTTGCGTTGTACTTCGAGAGTCGAGAGAGGAGAAGTGCATTCGCTCATTAGTTCACCGTATTTTAGAGGGGTGGAGGAGACTTCCTCCTTTTGCTAGCAGTTCGATTTTTATGATAATCAATATCTTTCATTCCTCCTAAGTTAGAAATAACTAGGAGAATTTAGGACGTTGGGATTTCCGAGATTCGAGAGAGGAGGATTTCTTCTATAAAAATCGTTGTATGATAATTTCTTCAACACTCTTAACTAATATTATTTATTACACACCATTCAGACGCACATAGGAAATCCGAAATACAAGGCTAATTTCTCCAAGTGGTTTAAGAATTTCTAAGAATTTTCGTAGTTACGTTAGATTCGATTTTTATTAAAAATTTTCATTACTTTGAAAAATCACCTTAATCATCCGGTTTGGATTTAAAAAACGGTGTAGCTAGTACTTGCAAGCTTTAGGTTGATCACTTCTCCGAGTGAACGATCTCACTCACACTTTATTACTTGTTACGGCACGTGCACTTGCGAGAGTACGCATAACCTGTTTCGGGCGTATCAAGTTTTTGGCGCCGTTGCCGGGGAGGTATTGTTAATCTATTGTTTATTTTCTTGCAATATTAGTAAACCCTAGTATTTGGAGGTTAAACTTTAATTTTGTTGAATTTTTAAGTTGTTTGTACTTTTTCTTTTATTGTTATTTTATGCTCCGTTAGTGCATGTCCAGATTTCGATCCATTGAGTTATTGTCATTAAACTTAGAGATTGAAAGGACGTGTAGGAGAAATCGTAAGACTTCGTTTAGAACAAACCCAATCTTCAACTATGAATCCAGACGATAATCATCAGGAAGGTCAAGATTTAGGAGGTCAGGTGGAACATAATGGGCACCCTATTGAGCAAAGGAGAATATGTCGCGATTACAACATGCCTCTACAGGGAGGGTTGCAATTTAGTATCACTAGGCCTGCAATAGAGGCCAATAATTTTAAAATTGACTCTGTTGTCATGCAACTCGTTCAAAATAGTAAATTTGGTGGCTTTAATCATGAAGACCCTAACTGTCATTTGAGAACGTTCATAAAAATCTGTGATACGTTCAAGATTAATGGAGTTTCAGAAGAAGCCATTAAATTACGTTTGTTTCCTTTCTCACTAGAGGGGAGGGCTAAGGATTGACTAAATTCTCTACCCAATGGATCTATTAACACTTGAGCATTCTTGATGGAAAAATTTTTAGCCAAATACTTCCCCCCATCTAAAACGGCTAAGTTGAAGCGAGACATATCAACGTTTATGCAAGGAAATGACGAGACCCTTTGTGACGCATGGGAACGTTTTAAAGAGCTACTGCGTAAGTGTCCCCACCATGGCTTAGCCATCCACCAACAAGTTTGGACCTTCTACAATGGTCTCCAAACGGCTACCATGATTCAAGTTGATGGAGCCGCGGGAGGGTCACTTATGAATAAATACCCAGAAGATGTCTATGCAATATTAGAGGATTTATCCTCTAATAATTATCAACATGTAGATCGGCAAGGGTCATCTTCTTTTACTGCTAGGTTATACCAAGTGGACCAATTAATCTCGTTTGCGGCTGAAATGACTTCCCAATTTAATTCAATAAATAAAAGGTTAGACGCCTTGACGTTAAACCAAAGTCAATTTCACTCACAGGTTAATAGTATTGTTACTCCTCCTTTCGCCGTTAGTCCTACTCTAACCATTGACCAACTTATATGACATAACGAAGACGCTAACTATATAGGAGGGCAGTACAAACAAGGTCATAATACCTACTCGAATAATTATAATCCGGAGTGGAGAAATCATCCTAATTTATCATGGAAGAATAATTCAGGATCTACTCCTTCACACTTATTCAACAACAATTCTAGTCACCATCACCAATATCACAATCCTAATCAAACGGGACCTTTGCGGAAATTATCCGATGAAGTCATCTTAGAGTCCATGAAGAATAATGAAGCCCGTTTTTCTAGTCTAGAAGGATCCATGCGATTAATTGAAACACAATTGGGGCAAATTGCATCCGCACTAAATACTAGACCTATAGGAACATTACCAACTGATACAACGCCTAATCCAAAAGGTGACAACCAACACTGTAAGGCTGTCACACTGCGGAGTGGCAAGGAATTGGTGAATGACTATAATAATAATCCAGTGGTGACTGATAAAGTGCAAAATGAAGTAAAAGGTGACAAAGTTCATGTACCCACTAAGAGTGTGGAGGAAGAGTTAGAAGAAGTGGAAGAGAAGAAAGAAGAGAAAACGTAGAGGTGCCCGCAAGGGATAAAAAAATAATTACCTATCCACCACCAACATTTCCTCAAAAACTTAGGAAGAGTAAACTAGATCACCAATTACAGAAATTCATAGAAATATTAAAGAAACTTCAAATTAATATCTCATTTGCTGAAGCGTTAGAGCAAATGCCCAGTTACGTCAAATTCATGAAAGATATTTTAAATAAAAAGAGAAAGTTTGGCACGAATGAAACTGTGGCGCTGACCCATGAATGTAGTGCAATCCTGCAAAAGAAACTTCCACCCAAACTGAAAGATCCGGGAAGTTTCACGATTTCATGCTCTATCGGATGCCAATTTGAAGGAAAAGCTTTGTGTGATATTGGAGCAAGTATAAATTTGATGTCACTTTCAATCTACCGGAAGCTGGGCATGGGGGACATTTCTAAAACTTCGTTAACGTTACAGCTAGCCGATAAATCGCTCACTTTTCCTAAGGGTATAGTGGAGGATGTTCTTGTCAAGGTTGACAAATTTATTTTTCCGGCAGACTTTGTAGTTTTGGATATGGAAGAAGACAAGGAGATCCCTCTAATTGTAGGCAGACCCTTTTTAGCAACCAGAAAAACTTTAATAGATGTACACAAAGGGGAGTTGACTATGAGAGTCAATGATGAACAAATAACTTTTAATGTTCTTAAGGCCATGAAATTCCCTAGTGAGAAGGAAGATGAGATGGAGGTGGTAAACAATATTTCACTCTATGACTATGAGCAAAATAGTGAGAGGAAGCTTCGAGTATAGAAGAGGAGATATGAATTTTGATAGACGAGGTAGAAGTTGAGGAAGTGCAATCTGATGAGGTTAGTCATGAAGAAGTAGAATCTACTGAAGGAGAAGGTGAAGAGTGCTTTCAAGTGTGTGGGAATCGCTTGGTGTCATTTCATAGGGCGGAACCCCTAGATATGACTGAACGGTCTTTAGCGAACAAACCCTCTACGGTTTGCCCGCCCGTCTTAGAGTTAAAACCGCTTCCCGAGCATTTGTCCTACGCATATCTAGGAGAAAATGATACACTTCCAGTAATAGTGAATGCTAGACTGCTACCGGAGCAGCAAGACAGACTATTGGGCATTTTGAAAAGATATAAGTTAGCCATAGGGTGGACAATAGCCGATATTCGAGGCATTATCCCTTCCTTGTGTATGCATAAGATTCTGTTAGAGGAATCTGGTAAGGGGTCCATCGAGCCTCAGCGTCGTCTCAGCCCTCCTATGAAGGAGGTGGTGAGAAAAAAAATCATTAAGTGGTTGGATGCAGGAATCATTTATCCTATATCTGATAGTTCATGAGTGTCACCCATCCACTGTGTACCTAAGAAAGGAGGGACGACCGTAATTATGAATGACAAGAACGAATTAGTCCCCACAAGAACAATCACAGGATGACGTATCTGTATCGACTACCGCAGACTAAACAAAGCGACTAGGAAGGATCACTACCCGTTCCCATTCATAGATCAGATTCTTGATAGATTAGCCGGAAAGGAGTTCTACTGTTTCCTAGATGGATATTCCGGCTACAATCAGATAACGGTTGATCCAGATGATCAGGAAAAGACAGCGTTCACATGTCCCTTTGGTATATTCGCATTTAGGAGGATGTCATTCGGGCTATGCAATGCGTCAACCACGTTCCAACGTTGCATAATTGCAATAATGACGGATCTTATAGAACAAGACATGGATCCTATTGACTATGACATAGAGGTCTTCATGGATGATTTTTCCATCTTTGGAAAAACATTCAATGCTTGCTTGTTGTGTTTGGAGAGAGTGCTTGCTCGTTGTGTGAAGATCAACCTAGTGCTGAATTGGGAAAAATGTCATTTTATGGTACAGGAAGGCATCGTCCTTGGACACCGTGTATCTAGAGACGGGTTGGAAGTGGATAGGGCCAAGGTTGAGGTGATTGAAAAATTACCTCCTCCCAAAAATGTAAAAGCGTTAAGAAGTTTCTTAGACCATGCGGGATTCTACCGAAGGTTCGTTAAATAGTTTGTCAAAATCTCCAAGCCTTTAAGTGAGTTATTAGGAAATGATGTGAAATTTGACTTTAATGATGAGTGTTTAGATGCATTCACTCAATTAAAGACACGATTGATTACAACACCGATTATAGTGGCCCCCGATTGGGAAAAACCCTTTGTATTGATGTGTGATGCAAGCGACTACGCCGTTGGGGCTGTTTTGGGGCAAATGCGGGAGAAGGTCTTTCAAACTATAGCATACGCTAGTAAGACTTTAATAGAGGCACAAATAAATTATACCACAACTGAAAAGGAACTACTAGCTATCGTGTTTGCCTTTGAGAAGTTTAGGTCTTATCTTCTTTGCACCAAAGTGATAGCATTCACCGACCATGCAGCTATTCGCTATCTTATGGAGAAGAAGAATGCTAAGCCTCGATTGATTCGATGGGTATTGTTGCTGCAGGAGTTTGATTTAGAAATTAAGGATCGGAAGGGGGTAGATAATCCGGTGGCGGATCATCTTTCTAGGATTGAATGTTCTAATCCACTATTGCGATCAGAGATTAATGAAAGATTCCCTGATGAGTGGGTGTTGGCCATGACCGAACAATGCATACCTTGGTATGCAGACTACGTGAATTATATTGTTAGTAGAGTCTTCCCACCTGATTTATCATATCAGCAAAAGAAGAGGTTTTTGCATCAGGTACGCTCGTATTTATGAGACGAGCCATTTTTGTTCAGAATTGGAGCAGATGTGGTTGTTAGACGTTGCATCCCGGAGGAGGAAATGCGAGCCGTGTTAGACAAATGTCACAACTCACCTTACAGAGGCCACTTTAAGGAGGACAGAACAGCGATGAAGGTTTTAGGAGCGGAGTTTTATTGGCCGACTCTATTCCGAGATGCTAAAGGATTTGTAAGTCAATGTGACCGGTGTCAAAGAAACGAAAATATTAAGAAAAACGAGTCTATGCCATTGAACACAATCTTAGAAGTTGAACTTTTTGATGTTTGGGGATTAGACTTCATGAGACCTTTCGTGAACTCAAACGGTAATATGTTTATCCTTCTTGCCGTAGACTACGTTTCTAAATGGGTCGAAGCCATAGCCACCGCTAAGAATGACGCCAAAGTGGTTTTACACTTTCTAAAGAATTATATATTCAATCGTTTTGGCACACCTAGGGCTATCATTAGTGATGGAGGTAGTCACTTCTGTAACAATTCATTCGCTACGTTATTAAGGAAATATGGCGTCACTCACAAAGTAGCATTAACGTATCATCCTAAAACAAATGGTCTAGCGGAAGTGTCTAACCGAGAGATAAAAACAATTCTTGCAAAAACGGTTAGCTTTAATTGTAAGGATTGATCCCAAAAGCTTAATGATGTCTTATGTGCTTTCCGGACTGCATATAAGACGCCTATTGGTCTAACCCCTTATATGCTAGTATATGGGAAAGCTTGTCATCTTCCTCTTGAATTAGAACATCGAGCGTTTTGGGTCATTAAGAAGTTAAATTATGATTTTCAAAATGCAGGTGAAAAGAGACTCCTTCAACTCAATGAGTTAGAAGAATTAAGAATGAATGCGTATGAGAGTGCAAGAATTTATAAGGAACGGATTAAGAAATGACACGACCAACGTTTGAGCGGAAAACAATTCGAACCCGGGCAATTAGTATTACTATTCAACTCGCGTCTAAAAATTTTTCCCGGAAAACTTAAGAGTCGTTGGTCGGGACCATTCCGAGTAAAGGAAGTCCATCCGTACGGTGCAGTCACCATCGCGAATGAACAGGATAATTCTGAATTTAAGGTTAGTGGAGAACGATTGAAAATCTTTCGACATAGCGATAATGAACGACTGGTGTCGTATATTCATCTAAAATGACAAAAATCATTTAGTCGGCAAAGTCCTGCCGGGACTTGAAATCAGGCGCTGCTTGGGAGGCAACCCAATTTTTAGTCGTATTTTAATTATCCTTCGTGTTCTTATTCAAGAGCTTTGAGAGATTTTAGTTCGCGTTTTTTATTATAGAGTTTTGAAAAAAAAAATCTGTTCAAAAAAAAAAATATATATATACAAATTAGTTAATAATAAATAAAAAAAGAGGAAAACAAAAAAACTGGGTTCCCGTGTGATGTTGGGCAGAAAAAAAATTGTTGCGACACATCGAAATGATGTTGCAACAAAATTTTTTCTGCCCACTGTCTGAACTCTGCGCGTAAACCCCGGTTCAACTGAACCAAGGCCGATTCCGCATTTTCACCATAAGACCAAAGTCGGTTCGCCTTCTGACCGTCATTCTCAAATCCCGATTCTTCCTCCTAAACCCTAATCGGCGTGTCTGGAGCGGCGCGTGGCAAGCGCGATTCGGGGCTGGCGTGTTGCGAGCGGTGCTTCTGGCGAGTCGCGGTGCATCGCCTGCCCATCGGCAACAACTTCTACCCATCGACGGCGTTTGTCACCTCCTCCTTCACGCTCTCCCTGCACGATAGGGCAAGATCAATCTCCTCCTTCACCAATACTTCCTGAACACGGTAAGTGGTTGATTTTTCCTTGCTTTTACTTCCTCATTCTTTGTTTAGGATTTCGTTTAGCATAGATGCTACTATTTTAGGCTATGACTTCGAAGAGGAAAGGGAAGTCGGTGGCCACTAAGGACGTCCGATTTGTTAATGATCAAGCCATGGAGCGTTATGAGACTCTTAGGTCACTGCCTTCCATTCTAGAGCGAGGTTTCCAAATAGAAATTCGTGGATGGAGCCTAACCTACATCGAACAACTTCGTACTCAAGGATGGGAAACCTTCTGCCATCCTAGGTGCGAAGCCATTCTACACTGGGTCCATGAGTTTTACGCAAATGCTCCATTCCAGAACAATGACAAGGTGTTGGTGAGGGGCAAGGAGGTCGACTGCTCCGCTGAAGCCATTAACAGATACTTTGATCTTCCACACTTGTAGGAAGATAGATATGAATTTTTGAAGAAAACAGTTTCTCCACTTGATGTTGCCTCAACCTTGACCATCCCAACACACATTGATTGAGCTAATAAGGCTAATACTGTCCTGCGAGCTAACAGCTTCAAAAGAGAAGCCAATGTTTGGTTATTGTTTGTCAATGCTAGCATCATGCCAACGAAGAATCTTAATTTGGTATCCTTCCATCGTGCACTCCTAATATATTGTATTTTGCGGGGAATTAAGATAAGTGTTGGTCGACTGATTGCGGATCAAATACGTGAAAAGGGGAAGGGAAAGGGCGGCTGGCAGTTGTGGTTTCCGACTCTTATAACAGCTCTTTGTCAAAATGCCGGTGTGAGGGAGAAGGACACCACCATTACACCAGTGCGACATCACATTACTTACACTGTCATTTCCACAAATATCAAAATATCTTCAGAGCGTAATTTGGGCAAAGAAGCATCTAGACTGCAGCCTTCTACCTCTACAACTAAACCGAAACGATCTACACAACATTCAGTTGATGCTCAGCCAGACACAACAAATATTATGGAGTGTTTGACACATCTCACGGAGTATCAACGATGTCATCATAACGTCGTTACTGCTCAATTGGCCGTGCTGAAGAGAAATCAACGTCAGCTAATGATGCATGCACAACTTCCGCTCTCAGATCAAAATTTACTCTTTCTCGACCCCTTTGATGATGATGGCTACTTGCGGAGCGCACGCACCAAGCATGGAAACCCGACATTTACAAACCCAGCCAAGCAACCGGAGGATGATGAAGATGTTAGTGGGGATGATTATTGGGACCGACAATCCTTAGTCGACGAAGAAGCAAGTGTGGAGAGCGATGAAGACGAGAGTGATGAGGAAGAGGACGATGACGGTGCCGAGTGAGGAAATTCAGCTGCATGGATGGTCTGAATTCATGTTTTGCGTTGCCATTTTGCCTTCGTAGATTTGCCAGTACCTTATTATGATTTTGGACAGTTTTGCGCATTGGTTTAATTTATGCTTAAGCTGCTCATATTTTGCTACTACTTTACTTATGTATGACCTGTAATGCGAATAATCTGCTACTGTTAGTTTAATTTAATACACCCTGTGCGTTGTTTGGATATTTAGTTTTCTGCTTTATGGCTGGATTTATGATTAGCTACGCTTTTGTCTACACATGTTAATTAATTTGCTATGGCTAGATGTTTTGATATTTGGACTTGGATAATTATCAGTGACCCAATGACTTATGAACTGTATGCTTAATTAATGACTAGATGTATTGAGACACAGTATGTTTTGTTTTATGCTCACTACATACATGGCTAATGACCTGTGTGATTTTGGAGGTGATGGTTGTCTGTTTTGGAGATTAATTAGTTCATTAACTAGTTGCTATGATGATTATTGTTTGTTTATGATTTGATTTTATTGACTGATCTACACTATGCAACTAGTTGGTTTTGGAGTGGTGTACTGTGTTATGCAGATCACTTGTGGATTCATCACCACAATGAGCTTTTCAACCGTTCACTGCTGTGATATAATTCGTTGACAAGACTCATATGAGTTTGATCCATCAGTTGACATATTTCAGGGGAGTATTGTATTTCTTGATATTTATTTTCATATATTTGCACCACTCGTAGTCTTATCTATTCATCTTGTACATTGCATTTTATTCTAAATGACACTCATTTGCTTGGGGCTAGCAAACGTTCAGGTGTGAGCGTGAATCTGTGCCTTAACTCTCACCAATGAGTGACGAATAACTTAGAAAATTTTAACTGCAAAACAATACTTGCTCTTAATTCAAACAATGCAATTTTATATGATTGATAGATTTATCAACACCTAAATATTTTGACCTTACTTTTGAAGTTAATAAGATATATTAGAGCTCCACTTTCGATTTCCCCTATGCACTGTATTCCTTAAAGTATTTGTGTCCTACAAAAGAACTTTGTTAACTTCCAAACATAGTAGGGGAGGGATGAACAATAACTGAGCCGATGTTGTATGCTAACGCATTGAGTCTACGTAGTTACTTTATGTCTTAATCCATAGTCCTTAGTTACTTTATGTCATAATACATAGTCCTTAGTTACTTCTTAAGTATTCTTTCTTCTTTGAGTGTTTAAAAAAATGATGGAGTAAAGATGTCATAGTGATATGTGGCCCGAGTATGTGTACACCTACTTGGAATGATCCCAACTGTGAGCATAAGAGAAAAAAAAAATTTGGTTAAAAAATTGTCATAGTGACATGCGGCCTAGATATGCATACATATCTGGAATGATCCCAACTATGAGCATACTCAAAAAAAATATATGTATTAAGGTCATAGTGACATGCGGCCTAAGTGTGTGTACACCTACTGGGAATGATTCCAACTATGGACATAGAAAATTATATTGGTGCTTGAAAGGTACACCCATGGTAGGGAGAAGAATTAAGAATGGTTACTAGGGAGATGTCTTTCTACCATTGAAGTTAAAAATTTCTTTGTCAAGTCCTCACTCACCGCATTGCATTCCCTTATGATCTTCCCTCCACTACTAAACTCTTGTGGAAGTTGACGTAATGCTTAGTCTATTTTCCATCATCCCCTATCTATGTAAAAGTTTAATAAATTAAGTTGTTTGGGAATAGATAGCTTTAAGGAATATCACACACAACACTAGGAAATTATCATGGAGCTTTATTCTTTATCGAACTAATGAATCTCTGCAAGTTTGAAATTTTAGATGATTGATATTTTCACCAATCTAAAAAGGTTTTGTTCAAGAGTAAGGTTATTTGGAACTTGATTGTGGTAGATATTTGCTCACTCAATGTCATGTAATGTTTAATCTTTGCTAGGGACTAGCAAAGATTTAGGTGTGAGGGTGTGATAACTTCACAAAAGAAAGTTATCTTGTGCGTCAATCTGCCGCATTTTGACTAATTTATCTTCAAAATACTGATCAAAAGTGTGTGTAAACGAGTAAATTATCATTTGTGCGAAAATTCATGTATCAGTAATATTTATATTTATGTTTATGATAAAAAAATATGAAGAAAGTAACTTGTGGGGCTGATGATAAACGTGAATCGCATTCAGGAAAAGTTGCAGGAAAATTACAGGAATTTTTGGAGCAGATTTTTTGCTGAATTCTGGACAGCACAGAATTTGTTGCAACAAATTAAAATTTGTTGCAACAAAACTGCGAATTTGAATTTTCAGATTCCGAAAATAATTCAAAAATGGCAGTTTTAAAAATGAAAGGAGCCTTCCTTTCATAAATGTTGGAGATCCTTTAAGGCCCTTGAACCATATAAAGAGATTTTGAAGATCTTTTTACATCTTTTGTCATTTTGGAGAGAAGGAAACCAAGTTTAGGGTTCTTGACGGTGGAGAAGCGGAATCCGGCCTCGAGAAAGGGTAGATCTGAACTTTTGAAGATATGAACTGTAAGGTTGTTATAGTTTTGTGTGTTCCTTTTCTCGTCATGAACTAAACTCTCCAAGTCTTGTATGAGGAGAGTACTATGTGTGTTTTTTTATGGTGTATGTTCTTAGTTGTTGAGATTTGTTGAATGATTTATTATCTAGTGAACTTTTGAATTTATTTATGAGATTTTTGGCTTTGATCTTCATCTTGTGATGCGTTGCGAGAATCGAGAGATGAGTGACGTAATATAAGGTTGAAGGTTATTTTATTGCACCGCAAGAATCGAGAGACGAGCGGTGTAAAACGTTTAACCAAAACTCTCCTCTTTTGTGTTGTACTTCGAGAGTCGAGAGAGGAGAAGTGCATTCGCTCATTAGTTCACCGTAGTTTAGAGGGGTGGAGGAGACTCCCTCCTTTTGCTAGCAGTTCGATTTTTATGATAATCAATATCCTTCATTCCTCCTAAGTTAGAAATAACTAGGAGAATTTAGGACGTTGAGATTTCCGAGATTCGAGAGAGAAGGATTTCTTCTATAAAAATCGTTGTATGATAATTCCTTCAACACTCTTAACTAATATTATTTATTACACACCATTCAGATGCACATAGGAAATCCGAAATACAAGGCTAATTTCTCCAAGTGGTTTAAAAATTTCTAAGGATTTTCGTAGTTACGTTAGATTCGATTTTTATTAAAAATTTTCATTACTTTGAAAAATCACCTTAATCATCCGGTTTGGATTTAAAGAACGGTGTAGCTAGTACTTGCAAGCTTTAGGTTGATCACTTCTCCGATGGAACGATCTCACTCACACTTTATTACTTGTTACGACACGTGCACTTGCGAGAGTACGCATAACCTGTTTCGGGCGTGTCACAGACGCATAAGCCACATCAGGCTGCGGTGACATCTGAGGATGAGAACAACGCCGACGTTCTTCATGTCTCACCCAGCCTTGAGATCACAGGTTCCTGGATCTTGGATACAAGATGCACGTACCACATGTGCCCAAATATAGAATCGTTCTTCAGCTTTAGGCAGTGTGAAGGTGGTTGTGTTTTTATGGGGAACGAATCAGTGCGCGAAACGTTGAGAGTTGGTAACATCAGGATTAAGATATTCGACGGAGTGGTCAGGACACTCACCAACGTTCGGTTTGTGCCCAATTTGAGAAAAAGCTTGATTTCTCTAGGCACTCTGGCGGCCGCCGGGTATTCTTATACCGACAACGACGGATATTTGAAGGACAAGAGAGGCGTGCAGGTAGTCATGAAAGGAGAACGTTCCGGTACTCTCTACAGACTGATCGGTACCACGATTGCAAGTGGAAGGGCGAGGAGAGAGGTCAGACTGCCTCTCAGGCTACAGGACACGGCAGCATATGCCTTTCAGGCTATTTCCTTAGATCTTGTTTCCTATGAAAAAGCTATAAAGAACAGTGACCGCTCTTACGGGAAAGCTAGGATGGACAGTGGATGAACAATGCAAGATTCATGGCGAAAGAGTTCACGCAGAGGAAGGGCCTCGGCGAAGATAAAATCTTCGCAGCCGTGGAGAAGAAGGGCAGAATGTTATCTCAGAAGTGCCCAGACACCGCAAGGGAAGCCATCTGGCTCAAAAGTCCCACCAAGGAACTCAAGATTACTCAGAAGACGGTGGAGCTGCACAGTGGAAGTCCAAGTGCCGGTCTATCGTGCAAGTACAAAGAACATCGGTGTGCGCTACCAGGAGTCGAGGGAGTTCGCTGGAGGTGGGGGCATGAAGTTGCGGAAGATCTCTACGGAGGATAACGGTGCAAACATGCAGACGAAATCTTTGACAGGAGGCAAGTTCAAGAACGGTCTTGACTTGGCTCATAATGATGCATGTTGATCGAGAAAAGGACCCCAGGGAGAGGGGGCTCGTAGTCGCCGGTAGGGGTGCTCCAGGCGGGAGGTAGAGTTACGTTCGTTAGGCGTCGAGGTGGAGTTCATCGCGTGAGACGTCAAGGTGGAGATTGTTGAGTTTATGACACCTCCGCAATCCACGTGTCCGGATCGTCTGGATCACGACACGTCATCGATCTGTGGGAGGCCACGATTCCTAATCAGGGCTACTCTATCTTTAGGAATATCAATTAAAGGGGGGAATCCTAATTTAGGAATGGTATTAGGAGGATTGGTTGGCTCATTCCTTCCTTGGCCGGTGTCATCAATGACATTTCCTCTTCTTGTGCTATCTCCTTAATTGGAGAGGGAGATCTTCACATATATAAGGAGCGGACTGCATCCCGATCAATTTACACCATCAAGTGCAGTCATCCCGTTTGAGATAAAAACCAAAGCAAGGAAGAAGAGGAACTTGGGAGTCATCAGGCTGTCCACCCTCAGCGACGCGTCCGGCATTGAAGAAGCTAGGCGGCGGCGACAGACGGCTTCAGGCGGAGCTGTCCAGCGGCAGCGGCTCCAGTGTCTTCCAGTTGGTAGGCTTCAGGTTGCGACTCCAAGCAGCAGCAGGCGGGGCCGTCTAGGTGCGGTGGCTCCAGAGCGGTCCGGGCGACGGGATCAGGTGGAGGTGGTTCTGTCCAGCGACGACAGACAACTCCGGGCGGAGGCGGCGGTTTCAGGCTCCGGCGACAACAGAGAGGCGGCGACGTTCGTGCGATCCAGACGGATCGACATCTGGCCGGGCTCATCCCGGCGGCCGGCTGTGCAGTGGTGGATCCAGACAGCGACAACAGTTGCAGGAGGCGTCGGATCCAGGAAGAAGAAGACAGGGCGATATCGCCAGGCTTTATCGGCGGCGACAGCAGCGACGACAGCGTTCTTCTTCAGCTTTTTGCTTCTCTTGTTGTTCGACCATGTTAACGGTCTCTGTTTGTAACTTGTAACCTCATTGATTATAGTGGATCTTTTCCGGCGCGCTCTCGCCGTGGACGTAGGAACCCATCTCCGAACCACGTATATCTTTTGTCGTCTGTAATTGTATTTGTGAAATTTCTTCTAGTTTATGATTTTGCGCCATTGAAATTGATCGGCTATTTTCCGTTGCGTGATCCGCGACGAGTCACGTAGTCGCGGATCGGATCAATTTCACAACAGTTCTCACGGAAGCAAGCTGTTGATTCTGAGCATTACCGCTGGCTTCAAGAAGAAGGTTTACCTGTTGAAGCTATAGGAATTGGACAGAGAGTTGGAACCAAGCACCCAAGGTCAATATTATGTTTTTGACACTGAGATCCATATAGAACCGTATGCTCAATGGCGACAAAGGATGTATATTAGACGATCTGCTACTTAATTATAAATTAGGGCATGCTGTGAAGGGATGCTCAATTGTTACATTAGTATATTTGATGTGTATCAATTTGTAGATATGGAGCGTATTGATAGCATAGCGGAACTACATAATAATGTTCAATCTCATGTTTGTGCTCGAGGTCTCTCTGTGCACGGGGGTTTTCGAGCTGCAGAACCGCCGCCGCGTGAGGACACTGTCGAGGCAGAGGTACTGTCGCAAAGGGCACGGGGGCTCCCAGTGCCCTGTCAATTGATCGAGTGTCGTAGAGGGGCCAAGTTTGGGCGGAGGTACCGTCGCAACTGGGTACTGTCGATGCGAAAAGCATCAAGAACGGGCGTAGTCCGTGCGAGGATGCTCATATTTATATAGTTTTAATGCTAAAAAATATTTTCTACCCCTTCCATTCATTTTATGCCGATCTTCCTGCAGATTTTGTATATATATTCTCGAGTTGGAGTACACAGCATACCATCAAGCTTTCATTCCGGATGATTTTCAAAGTTAATGGCGACTGATCATAAGATGGTTGTACCAGTGATCAACCTGGCAAACTTCCCCATGGAGTTGGAGAAGCTGGCTGCAGCTGCCACCGGGTTGGGCTGCTTTCGGGTCATCAATCACGGGATGCCGCCGGTGTTGATGGATGAGATGAAAGCTGTTACACGATCACTCTTCCAGTTACCTGCCGAAGCTAAACTGCGGAGCGTCAACAATAACATTCACGCTGGCAGCTATATTAGCCCGTCACAACTTGGATTCTTCGAGGCCTTCAGCATCCATGACGCTTCTTCAATGACCGACATCCGCTCCTTCTGCTCCGTTTTGGACACTACAACACAACAACTGTGTGATTTGAAGCTTTCTTTTTTAAAAAAACCCTACTATTTTTAATTTCATTTGTTATTATGCGTGCTGATTATCTTTTTTTCTATTGATGCATACAGTGAAATCATTAGTACATATATTGAAAAACTCCATGGTGTGATCATTAATATAGCAAGTAAAGTGGCAGAGAGTGTGGGCTATAGTTTAGCCGGCTTCTCATTCTATGAATGGTCATGCCTTTTAAGGCTAAACTTCTATAACTTTACAGTAGAAGAGGACATTGGGCGTGTTGGAGCTCATATTCACACAGACTCTGGATTTTTAAGCGTTCTGCAAGAAGATGAGTGTGTTGGTGGGTTTGAGATCATGAACTCTAATGGCAATTTTGTCTCCGTTGATCCAGTGCCAGGCACCTTCATTGTTAACATTGGTGATGTGGGAAAGGTACAACCTTTTGATGCTAAATATGCTAATTACCCAACTTTCGAGAATATGTAATAACTGCATAATTTTATTTTTGTTGCCAATGATGGTGAAGGTTTGGAGCAATGGAAGACTGCAAAATGTGAAGCACAGGGTGATCTGCAAGGAAGCCAAGCCGCGAATCTCCATTAATATGTTCTTGCTCGCAGCAAAAGATGACAAGGTAGAGACTGAAGCTACATTTGTTGATTCAGAGCACCCAAAAATCTATCAAACATTCATGCTCAATGAATACCGTAAGCTCAGGGATAAATCGGGTTTTAGGGCTGGTGAGATCCTCCCTCTCCTTTGACGGCTGACATATCATAAAACTGTAGTTTTTTTTGGTGTGTGGCGATGAATGATTATTTGCCTTTTTATTTTGGTATAATTAGATGGTCAACATGAAACCTTCAAGTTGGTTTGATTTCCTTTGAAAAGCACCATAATTTAGAGCAAAATGAGGAATGCTCGATAGAATAATTTCACTGCCGATGAAAGGATGAGAATCATAGTTCAAACATAACCTATTTAAGAAAAATAAACTTGCAAATTCATTAGTGCTTGCCCGGTACTTGACCTATGTAGTGGCGTCTCTTAGTGGAGGTCTACTTACTCCTTCCCCATTAGAATGCGTGAATTAGGTTGGGGAGTTTTAATCCTTTTTGAAGCAACCTAACTCTGATGCAATTTGTTAGAACTATGGCTAACCTCCTTAGCGGGGGGGGGGGGGGGGGGGGGCGCCAGGTTCCACTCCGGTATGAGGGGGAAAAAAGGGGGGAGGGGGGAGAAAGAAAAAGAGGGGGAGAAGAAGAAAAGGGGGAGAAAGAGAGAAGGGGGAAAGGAAAAAAAAGGAAGGGAGGGAGAGATGTGGTCATGTGGGTTTTGTTCGGAGGCATCCAAATGCAAAAAAGACCCAACATAGATGTATATATATAAACTAATGTACAAACCTTGAGAGTCAATTGACATCTCTTTAATGTTTGTAAGTTTTTATTGAATATTTTTGGTGCGGTAACTTCTACAAACTCTTCTGATATGCTTTGGTTTTAATCATTGATTCAAAAGATGATTGGAGATCTAATAACCAACACGAGGTGTAACAATATAGCCTAGGATTAGAGCTTATAAGTTTTGTAACAATGTACTTTTATATATAGTTTCATCATAACATTATTTGTAGCAATGTGGATATAGGTAATCAATCTGATTATTATAAATGTATTGCTTTCTAATAGCACAATGACTAAGGGCAGCCCGGTGCATAAAGCATCACCCCTCAGCGAGGGTTCGAGAAAGGGTCCCACCATAAGGGTGAAATAACAATGTATTTTTGCACGAGGCGGCTTCCAGGAGTCGAACCCGTGACCTCAAGGTTGCATGGCAACACCTTAACTAGTGCACTAAGACTAAGGGCAGCCCGGTGCACAAAGCATCACTCCTCAGCGAGGGTTCGGGAAAGGGTCCCACCATAAGGGTGAAATAACAATGTATTTTTGCACGAGGCGGCTTCCAGGAGTCGAACCCGTGACCTCAAGGTTGCATGGCAACACCTTAACCAGTGCACTAAGACTCCCCTTCTAATGGCACAATGACCAGGGTAGCTCAGTGCACAAAGCATCCTCGTGCAGCGAGGGTCCAAAGAAGGGTTCCACCACAAGGGTGAAATGTAGGCAAACCTTACCATGCACTTTTGCAAGAGGCTGCTTACAGGACAAGAACCTGTGACGTCAAGGTCACACAAAAACACCTTAACCTGTGTGTCAAGATTCCCCTTCTAATAACACAATAACTATGGTAGCAACGACATTTTTGATCAAACTCATCGGAGGAAATAAGACGCGTCAAACGAAGCAGCAATGTAAATTGTGTTCAAACATTTTAATATCAAACATCAAACAAATATAGTTTGATCTGATCTTGGCCAATTAAGTTTTTTCAAGCACAATTAAGATCCATTTCCTAATTCAAATATAGTCAAGTTAAGCTTTTTCATGCAAATATGTTTGTTCTAGGCACTAGTTTAGTCAAAATATGTCCAATCAAACTCAAGTTCAGCTTTTTCTCGTGCTTTCTTGCCAATTTTACTCATGTTTTCACACCGCTTTAAATTGAGTATTATACACATGATTTTATAAACATAACCGCTAAAGATAAACCATTGCTCTGAAGTAAAACCTCAGAATGCAAATTGGTAAAATCAAATCATTAAAACCAAATCAAAAGCATTACCAGCTTCAGATCAGTAAACTGAATACATTTTGGCTGCAACCTAGTTACTATTCCGTGGGAGGTTATGGGAAGTGGCTGCAAGTTCAAATCTTTATCACTCATATTTAACAAATGGTATAAATTGAATAAAAATGATCAATCAAATGAAGAATCTTCAATTCCCTCATTCACAAAAGAGGGGCTCAACATCATAAAAAAAACAAAGTCGCTGCTAGAAATGAACTGTCAATGTGTTTAAGCAGAGAACTAATTCAGCAATAATATATATTAAGTAAATAGCATCCACATCATTAAAAATACATTCCATTAATCTTGTATTGCAGCTCCTTGATTGAGTTCGGCAAATCTCATGCCAACCCTCATTGAATGCTTCAGAAATTTCTCAGCGCATCTGCGAACACACGTCTCCCCTTGTTTATTGAGAGTCTTGCGCTTGAAACTGTCCACGCAATCATCAAAACATCTCTCGACTACCGAATTGTACATTCTCAAACTGCAAAGAGAAAAACTAGTAAATATGGTTGGTTGGTTTTTACTTCAATGACAGTTTGAGGTCCAAAATAGAACTTAGAATAACTGTGAGACTTGGGCCCTGCTCGACATTACAGATTGAGTGCGGGGCAGATTGGGTGGAACACCGCCGTTCGGCACCCGCCATTTGACGGCATTATCTTGCGCTCAAGCTAACACAATCTCTGTTGAGGGTATTTATTATACTCGACTGATCACTTTTTTCAAAACAATGAAACACAGTTTACAACCAAATACTACGCTCATCACAACCAATCTACACTCCTAATCCCACCTGCAATGCACATGCGACTGTCTGACAAATAATTGCAACAAAATGATAAAATTAATCTAAGCAACACAAACATTCACAATTAATATTTGACTTTAAAGCAATGAGCAAGTTCTAGCGACAATTAGAATTTACACAAGCATTTTCAAGACCAGAGTGAGAGATATGCTGCAATTTCAGGCTATAGACAGCAATTTTGAAGCATGCATATTACTGATTTCAAAGTAGTTACGCTAGTTTGAGTTCCTGGAGGTCTGTGTAATGGTGGGTGTGGACTGCCGGTTGGAAAAATATTCATAAGGGGCTGCTGATTGTAGACCAGAACTACTGGGATGTAGTCGGGAAGGCGGCCAATAAGTGCAGGTTGCCCAGAACTGCCACAGAAGGTGTGGCTGTAGGAATCTTAATCAATGGAGGCTCTCCATTGGTGTAGGAAATCTAGAACAATGGGTGGACTGGCAGGGGAGTGGCTGGCAGCGGAACAGTAGCAGGAAAGTGAGGTGGGGCTGTAGGGAATTGATGGTAGTCGGCCCTGTTTTTCCCTTCAACAAGCTGGTTCTCCAATGATCTTGAAGAAAACAGTGGAAGCATTTTAGGCGTTCATCTTCATTTGCAGCGTTTCAACATATGGCGATGGAGAGTGTAGGAACTGATAAACAGTGTAGGCATTTTAGTAATAAAAAATGTAGAAATAAAACTGCAGCAAAAAACATGGACGAAGTAGATAGGGGACGTCACAAAAAATACGTATCAATCACATAAAACATGATACAACATTGGCATAATTGAGGTAATGAAAGAGCAAACCAGAGCCAACATCTCAGTTTTTATCAAACAACAACAAGCAAAAGCAAATCACCTTGATTGAAGAAGGGTAAACGCATGAATAATGTGGAGGAAGGAGAATCATCTAACCTAACATCTCAGCCAAAACGGGCGATTTTCAAAGATCAAATTAGCTTCGAGTTGTTGGTTTCTTCAATTTTGGATAACATTGATAGACTTCGGATAAGCGCGGGGATGATATTGGAGAGAAAAAAAAACTTTGTCAAGATAAAAGCATCATAAAATACGCACGCGGATCTCATAATTTCGTCGACCGGAGTCCGAGCGGCTTGCAGCGGATCAACGCGAGGTGCAGTATTGGCGGCGGCGGTGGTATAATGCTGGTTATACTGTCTTACAGATTGCATTAGATTAAATAAGAGGGGAACAAAGGTTCGACAGCCGCCATCCTTGAACAAGATCTTGAAGGAATGAGTGGAATAGAGAGCCCGGTGCTGCTCTTCTGGGATCACCTGTCATGGTGAGCTCAAGAAATTTAAAAAAAAACATGTCCTTGCAAAATTCAATATAGCCGTTAGAAAAATTGGCAAATACACACAGGCTCCACTTTTTCAGATATATTGTTGCAGTGGAAAATTGGCTGGTTGAATTTCTCATTGTGAATATGCAGCTGCCAGTAGAAAAAAATGTCTTTCGTCAGAAAAGAGCCATCTTGGGAATTTATTAAAAAAATTGGGAAAAATGGCCAAGTAATATTAAATGAAACATAGTTCAAGTCAGGTGAAACTTTGTTTTATTTGACCCTAACTGGAGCTAAATTGTATATGAGATATATTATTCAAATAACATTAGAAGCATAACTGCAATTTTATAAGATTTACCTTTTAAGTTTATCTTATTAGTTATTACATTGTACTCCCAAAAAATTCCACATTTTAACATCTCAAGTTTAACTCCAACGGTTATATCATCATTTATATTTGAATTCTTATGAATAATTGAAACCAAGATATGAGATCCTATCAGACTTTGGAATCTCTTTTGTTAATGTTAACTCCCCTCCCCCATAAAATGAAAATTATATATATCATGTATTACATGTTGTTAAAGGTGCGCCTATGGATCACCAGGCAAAAGCATTTTAGTAGTGGTTCTGCTCTGCCGGCGCCTTTCAGGATCGACGGAGACGATCACATCGATGGCGTAGACGATACCTGGTATGTATCCAAGTATGGTGAGGAGGAGGCAGATGCAAAACTGCATCTGAGGTCAAAATCAGAAGAAAACTGTTATTTAGGCGAATCAGTTTTAAGAATTTGAAACTACAATAAGAGAGAATAGATCATCAAAACTGCAGAGAAAAATGCGGGTTGGAAGTATTAAAATATTATAAAGCTGCTCCAAATCAGGCATATTGAAGCCTGCTCACATCAATAATTTCAAAAGACATAAGTTCGAACATGTAGTGCTCGCACAACTTCGACTAAGAATGTTTCAAGAACTCAAAATCAGCTCGGTGACAACTCCAAACAGTAGGAATGACAAACTGGACGGCTTATCAAAAGCTGGGCATGAGAAAAATAAGACCGAGGATAAGGAGTTTCGTTTCATTGCTGCTTGTTCGTATTTTCGACCCTATCGGCTGTTTTGGTAGAGGAGCTGGCTCGACCCGGTGAAGCGATTGTAGCGATTGTTTTTGCTGCTTTGGTAGAGAACACCAGAGTGAGGAAGAGATGCAGTGGACGGTGTCGCGGCAACGCTGATACCCCCAAGGGGTTCCAATTCTAAGACTGGGTCGACGATGCCGAAGCCTACGCCGGTGGTAGCGACATCAAATTCCACCACTGGTGGTTGAGAGGAGAATGGTCGGTGATGATGAAGCTTGGGGACAGAGAGGTTGTCAACATCGCCCATAATCCAGCGGAGAAAGGCTTGTTCTTGACTCGGCAAAGCGGTGGAAGCAAAAAACATCGTCTCCCAATCATCAACCCCTATCCCACACTTTTTGACGGCAAAGGCGGCGGCGAGGCTGCCCATCTAAGGTATTTCGGTATTGGGTTGAGGCTCCCTGGCTTCGGCGGTTACGAAGGGGGCAGCGAAGTCTTAGACGGGCCATTTCCGAGCGAGATTTTCAGATATCTCTGCCACGCTGCCTGTGTAAGTAGAGCTGCTGCCGCCACTGACGGAAGAAGACCGGGTGGACGTTGATACTGGAGGTCTTGGGCTCCTCTCGTGATATAGAACCGACCTGGGTTCCATTCCGTTCCAATACCTCGCATTTCTTCCTTCGATGACCAGTGCCACCGCTCCAAAATACGTTGTTGTTGCCGTCTTGCCCCTCACAAATAAGGATTTGAGCAACTATTGCTTCCTAAATTAGATATAATTTCATAGTCTGAAATCAGATATATTTCCATCTGCAAAGATAATTGGAAGTAGTAATGAGATTAAAATAGGGCAATCCACCAAAAAACAATGAAATTCATGCAAACATACGCATTAGATAATATGGACAAAAAAATATCAAAGCTTAGTTTTGAGGCAGTAAAACTTATTTTCAACTAAAAAATTATGCTCCTGAACAAGGTCCAACCACTTAATTTTTTTTAATAACATGACATTTAATTGCTCATGGAAGAACAAAACTTGTAAAGAGAATTTTTTAAAAAAACCATCAAACGTTCTGCAAATATTTGTGAGTCGCAAACAACATGAAGCACTCCATCCTTGAAAAAACGGTCGGTTTTGATAATACTTATTAGAGATTATGGACAAAAAAGGATCCAAGTTGGTGCAAAATATTAGTGCTCTGACAATCTTAAGATCAAAAACATTAATTCTAGGCTAACATGTCCTTTGAACAAGTTGATGTGGGAGTGAATCCATTGCTCTCAAATGCCTTAAACCTCACTTTTCTTAGTAATAAATATGAGAGTGAAAACACATGGTAATTGGCTCAGAGGGAACTATTATAAAAACTTTAGTAAAACAAGAAGTTTAGAGCTTACTATAAGCTTCGTTAATGGAGATTCCCGCATGGAGGAGGCGGGTTGCGATGCCCTAGATGAGGAGGAATGCTGGGGGTTTTTTACGATTCCCGCATGGAGGAGCGACACTGATAGCGATTGGAATGCTGGGTTTTTTTTGCGACGGCTTTCACGTTGCTTGCCGGCGGTGAGCTTGCCTGTGAGGAGGGCTAACCTAGAAGATAAAATTAAAAGTATTTTTGGACTAGTGTGTACTGGACACTCACCACAAAAATTTTGCCAGGGAAAGTAGGTATAAGGCAACTCCACTTGCACTGTATTCACACCTTCCCGCAGGCGAATCCTTCTGGTCAATATTAAAAAAAAATATGTCGCCCTCCAAATTCTATATAAATTCAAATTGTAATTATGTGAAGCGATGAATTTAGTGTAACAAACGATTGCATCTGTAACAAACAAAAATATACTAGAAATTTGATAACTTGCCTCACCATGGCAACCTTCCAAGTAATACAATGATTGCATTTAGATCTTTCCTCAATCCCCCTGTCATATTATTTTATTTTAATTCCAACAATTTCAAAACAATAACAATGATTTATTATGTCAATAAAATCCAAGATTACTGAAATTGGCAGAAGGGGATAGCTTTAGTTATTTCCAACTCCTTAGCATGAAAAACTAAAACAAAATATTAGAATCTTAATCATTAAATAAAGAAGCTTTTAGAGAAGGTCAATGGCGAGAAAAAGACATAAGAAGAAGCTAGGGAGCATTTACACAAAATATGGATGGCTCGTGGAATATGAGCCTTTATTTTATAATATGTAAAATTTCTTTTCAGAATAGTTCAATTCGCGAGGGAACATGTCTCTAACAAAATTTGGAAATAAAAATCTGGAAATACTTTATGGATGAAAAATCAGTGAAAAATCAGTGAAAAATTCGATCCTAAATACATTTTTTTTGAAAACCTTGTGACGGGAGAAGAGAACTAGCCAGCGATAGGAGGAGAATGGAAATATGCGGTTATGCTCCTCGCCGTCGCGCCAGAAGTCACGTGCCTCCTCACCATCACAGTGTTATGGTTGGTAATCCATCTTGCTCTGTCCAGAAACTTCCATAGTTGCAATCTAGTGATTATGAATGCATGAAAAATATAAATTAAATGAAATTAAAAGTCAAGTATGACACTAGATTCAAATGCAAAATTTTGAGTCACCTGCAAGGATTAGGAATTTTATAGTAGCAACGTATAACATCCAGTGGAGAAGCACTATTTTCTAACTCAAAAACTGGTTCAATGAAATCCAAACCTTGGAAATGGCCAATATCATGACTAGAAACAACTTTCAACCTATTGGTATACTCAGGGTTCAGATTCTTCAAAACCATAGCAATTTGATCTTCCTCCGAGGGTCTCTTTCGAACCTGAGTAGCCTGGGTCCTTCCCCTTTGTTGCTATGTGATGAAGTCAGTGAAAGACTAAGTTAAGTGGATCCTTGCTTAACGAATTCTAGCTTACGCCTTTCTAACTGAGTATCTGAATCATGAAGCCATGAAGGCCAACAAAAACTCCTCCGGTTGACCCCAACCACATTGAAAGTTATTTGTCATATGATTACCCAGTGGCATCCCACTTAAAGCAGCTTCTTCCTTGCTGGAACCAAGCATCCAGTCTCCACAAATGCCAGCAAGCATTTGATTCCAAAGCCCTATCCATTTGAAGTCCCGCTGCCCTTTAACAAAACTCTGTTTTTACTGTAGCTTCTGAAAATTCCTCTGTTTTGGGAAAGCCACCGAACTGGAAGGAGGAGCGGCAGCTGGTCGCGAGATGTGGTGGATAAGCCGGCTGGGAAATAGGATCGGCAGTTTGGAGGTGCAGGATCGGGAGTCGGCGTGGCGGCAACGCGTCTTGGAGTGGGGCGCCGGATGGCAGCTCGAAGCGGCGAGTTTTGAGAGATCGGGGAGGAGAGTTGGGAGCGGAGAAATCATTGCAGAAAGAAAATCGCCACCGCCGTTCAAAACCTGGGGAAGAGATAGAGATTGGCACGCGAAATCCCCACCGCCATCGCAAAACCTAGTGAAGAGACAGAGATCCGCACGCGAAATCTGTGGAGAAGGATTCACTCTGGTTGAAGGAAGATCGGTGGAGCGAAAGGGTGAGCGAGAGAGAGGCAGCGGGAGAGAAATGGAGATAATCCCGTAAAATGTAATCTGCGGGGATAAAATGGGAATCACGTAAATTCAGTCCGATTCAGTCGGACTGAAGTGAGGCCCGACCGGGGGGGGGGGGTTAAAAGATGGGCGTTGTTATAGACAAACCGGATTTGGCTATATACAAACTTTCACTATATATATAAAACAGTACAAATCAGAAATTGTTATCCGTAAACAAAATTGTTATATACAAACCAGTTCAAAAATTAAAAAAAATATATTTCTCTTTTGTAAACACCATATCATATTAAAATAAAAATAATGAATTCATTAGATAGACATTACAAACTTTTTAAAATTTAAGATATAAATAAGAAGTGCATTGAAACCCAAAAAACTTATGCAAATATGTCATTTCTTCCCAAAAAACTTATAAAAATCAGAATTCTCTTCTACAAGTCTACAACAGTTTCCAGATTGAATCTCAACCATCCCAAGTGATTTTGATGGCTAGACTGAGATAAGCGCATCTCTACAGTTACAGGTTAATTGTTGCTTTATAGCTTTAGAACTTCAAAAAAACTAAATATTTATGATGAACTGTTGTTATTTTATTAATTAGATGATGCAGGTGAACTAGCCAGAAGTTGGAATGAAGATATAAAAATAAGAATGATAAACAAAATAATTATGCAAATAGTCCAATATCGTGGCATGCTGTGCTTGTAGTGGTCTTAAGCAGGATAGCTGAGTCAGATTACCACGAGTCTGTAGCCAAATCTGGTTTGTCAAATAAGATGTCCTCACCATCAAATTATATTATGCAAACCCTAAACCCTAAATCAGAAGAGGGTTCTCCCCCTCACCACCGGTAGAGAAGACAAGATGTCCTCATCTAGAGGAGGAGTGCCTGGTATCGGGGGAGAGAAGAAAGAACAGAAAACCAAGATCAAATACCTGTGGAGATGTCTGGAAGAGGAAGGGCGTCGGGGTTGCCGTCGGAGGAACAACTCGGGCCGAAATCTCCTCGTCTGTAGGAGTGCCGACGGGCTTGCCATCAAACGGGTCGCCGGCGAAATTCGAGGCCGCCATTGTTGATGAAGGTGGAAAATCGGGGGAAACGGCGGGGGGAAATCGGGGGAGACGGGCGCCGAGCGGAAGCGAGACCGGAAGCGGGCTAGGGTTGGAATGAGAGAATAACTTAGTTTTAGGGTTTTAAATGGTTTGTGTATAGTATATAAAAAACACCTAAAAATTTCAAAAAATTGGTTTGTATATAGCCAATGTTGGTTTGTCTATAACAACGCTCTAAAAGATTTTATATGCTCTTTGTAAGGTTTCGTGGGACAGCAGAGATACCATCGGCGGTATCTTACAAAATCTTTATTCTTGTGAGTTGATTTCATTCGATCCATGCAGGTCATCGTTCTATTGTATTTGAGATGGTAATTTCGGAAAAACAATTTGCGATATTAACTAACGGTGTTGAGTGTGCCACGTGGAATGGTCGGTGATGTCTGAGCGTGTGTCGCGACTCGTAAAAAGGGATGGTTTAGTCCCACTGCCTAGCGTGCTCCTTGGTCCTGAGTGTATAAGCGGTGTGACCACTCCTCCCCTAACCGCGTGGTTTTGGGGAGTGACGTCACAATGCTTTACATGATAACAGTGCAGGGGGCACGTGGCGAGGGGGGGGGGGGGGGGGGGTAAGTGCGCCACGTGGAATGGACGGTGATGTTTGAGCGTGTGTCGCGACTCGTTAAAAGTGATGGTTTAGTCCCACACCGCCTAGCGTGCTCCTTGGTCCTGTGTGTATAAGCGGTGTGGTCACTCCTGCTCGACTGCATGAACAGTATCATCAGTAGTAATAATTGCTTCATTACCTAAGTACTCTTGCAAAGAAGAAAACTTTGTTCTGAACCAGCTTCTTAGTAGTTGATGGTAGACAAACGACGAACACACGTGCCCGTCATAAATGCATTTTCACATACTCCTTACTTAGTTCTGAACCAGCTTCTTCTTTACCTGTTGAGTGTCCTGGCTGAAGTTTGACTCTGCAGTCCTTCTTGAAGTGGCCTTGACCAGGTAGATTGCATCTGTAGCACCTTGACCCTTCCTTCTTCCAATCACGCTTAGGAGCATAACTCATCTCGTGCTGATATAAAGTAGAAGGACCATCGTCAGCAAACGTCTTCTTCTTCTTGTCCCACCTCTTCTTCTTCCATGAGAAGAGAACCTCACTTTCTCCTCTAGAGATAGAAACTCCAGCCATCTTTTTTGCTAGGCTTTTTTGCGAAACCAGTAGGTTCTTCAGCTTAAGCAATGACGGCTGAGTGACCTAGCCTTGAACATAAGTAATGAAAACAGCATATTCCTTCCGCAATCCGCGGATTATGTGCCTTTTAAGCTTCGCCTCTAAAATTGGTTCATCAGGGTTCAATGCTGAAATTTCAGCACACAGGTTCTTCATCTTCAGGAAGAACGTAGAGATGGACAAATCACCATGAGTGGCTCTTGCCAACTCATTCTCCCAAGAATTGTAGTTGCGCTACATTTTTCTTATTGAACAACCCATCAAGAGAAGTACAAATCTCAGCAACTGACCGACATCCAATGATGTGGTCAAAAAACTACGGTGAGATAGCCCGCTTGAGAGTAAACTCCGCCTTAGCTTTTGTCTTACTCTAAGCTCTCACCGCTTCAGCATTGCCAGTGGCAGCAGTAACCTCTTGTCTGTCGTCTCCACAGACGACCTCCCAAAGGTCCTCGCCCAGAAGGTAACTCTCCATACACGACCTCCACTTCTTGAAATTAGTCGACGTCAAGAGTTCAATTTCAAAACCCCTTGCAAAACTACCTTCCATTGTACAAACACTGGTCTACTTCAAATAAACCAGATGCAAGAGAAGAACAAACAAATCTTGTACTATAAAACTTCTTTATAATGCGAGACATACTTGACGAGACATGATTCACCAATGTACCCGATGGAAGCAAAAACATACAAGGCAAAAACAAGCTGGGCGAACATATCCTGTAACCGCTGCTACTGCCGAATTGAAAAAGGGAGTCCGCTGAAACCGCTAAGTCGCCAGACAGCAATTTAACCGTGCGGACACCCCGAATATTCTAAGATGAAGAAACTAAGTCTGCTATCTGCAAGCCGCCTGACTGCGAGGTCGCCTAGTCGCAAGAATCCACGAACATCTGCTACCAAACCGAACAAACAGACTGCCAACTAGCAGACAAACTTATTGAACTAGGAAAGAATGCCAATGAGATGACCTCCTCATCGCAAGCCGCGACCTGCTGCAAATCGTTGATTGTATCCACAGAACCCGCACTGGTCCCTGACGTAGTGAGAACTAAGTCCATGGCTTCTTAGTGCTAGCCGCACAATCTGCAACAACAAAAAATGGTTAACTTCTCAAACCGCGCGGATACAAAAACCTGTCTGCAGCAAACAACCCGTGTTCACTTATTGTTCATTCGTTGGTTGTTGAGTGCGCCACGTGGAATGGACGGTGATGTCCGAGCGTGTGTCGCGACTCCTTAAAAGGGATGGATTAGTCACACACCACCGAGCGTGCTCCTTGGTCTTGGGTGTATAAGCGGCGTGGCCACTCCTCCCCTAATCGCGTGGTTTTGGGGAGTGACGTCACAATGCTTTACATGGTATCAGAGCAGGGGGGGTGTTGAGTGCACCACGTGGAATGGACGGTGATGTCCGAGCATGTGTCGCGACTCGTTAAAAGAGATGGTTTAGTCCCACACCGCCTAGCGTGCTCCTTGGTCCTGGGTGTATAAGCGGTGTGGCCACTCCTCCCCTAACCGCGTGATTTTGGGGAGTGACGTCACGATGCTTTACAAACGGCTGCAAACAAGTACCAAGGCATGAAAATAACCATATTGATCATTTTGATTAAATAATTTATTAGAAGACTTAAATCAGATTACCCACCCCGAGGGCCGGTTGTCTCTCTCCCTTATCCCCCAGAAGGTCTTCGAGCCCTCCTTCGACCTCCTCGGTCTAGACATCCCTCACTGATGACTTTCTTACGAAATCCTCCTCCGAATCCGACGTCCTCCCGGACGATTTTTTCACGGCACACGATAAAACTAAAAAAGAGAAGTAATATGGGGATACAAAAAAATCAAAGAAGATAAAGTTGCTCCCTCAAAAATTGTCTCCGGAGGTGGTTAACGGTCAGGCGCTCTTAATTCACGTTCCTCATTCGCTTGATCATCTTTAGATTCACATTCTCATTCACACTCTACGGAGATCTTTTTCTTTCTTACTTGAGAGGGTGGAAGTCCTTTTCTCCTTCCTCCTTGAATGGCAGCTTCGTGATTCAGAAACGGCACGGTAACCCTATTGTTCATGTGTATCTCACTGGGGAGAAGAAAAATGCTTTTATACGAAGGTAAGTAAGGTACCGCCATCAGTAGTGTTGTCGCGCGGCAGTAGGTCCTATTTACGCGTTTTCACCAGCTGTTTGGCTCCAAATAAGGAATGCAAATGTGCTTTCTTTGAAAGAAGTCATTAGCGTGGATCGGTAGAGACTAGGATGGCGCGGTAGCGACGTTTGATTCGACACGTTACACACGTACACAACTGAAAGAAGATGGTAGTGCTATCTTTGTAAACAAATGTTATCGTGTAGCGGTAGTTTATACCATGGACGTTAAGCACACACTTTACTTATTATATGATCACATGTATATGTATACGCTCATCATCAATGTCATATAAATAGTAAAATAGATATACATTTGTCTATGCATATTATGTGAATAGTTATGCTTGCTCGTTATATCGAGCGAAAAGATACACTAATCCAGATGTTTCTTGTAGATAGCTATATACTTATCTACCCATAACATGTGATCCAACTAAGGCTTCATTTGTTTTAGCGGTGGCGGGTCGATCCGGCTGGTGGAAACGGAGAGTTCAAACCAGAGGGGGGAGGTGGCTTCTTCAAACGGAGCTTTTTGGTGTGTTTCTCAAGCCGGGCGGGTGGATACAGAGCAAACGCCGCTGGAAGTTCATTTGTTTACGCTCCTTCCGGCGGCGTTTGCCCAAAACGGAGTTGTGAAACGCCCAAACAATAGAGCCTAAAGCAGGTTATGAAAACCTGAGATCCATGTCATATCCTATTGTCGTAGGAAGTTATTTCTTATCTCTAGATCTTATAGGAAACCTTGTGTCCGTGACCCGTGCAGTGTAAAGGTCCGTGTTACGACACCTACATGCGCAACTGCAAATACAAAATAATAACAAGAGCACAAATGATGCAATAACCGGCCAACACGCCGATATCCACAACCAACCACGCAATTATATATATATATCACAATATAACGCAATACAATAAAAAGAGAAATACAGGATTGATAAAGGGCACTGTGAGTGAAATCAAACACCTCTACCCACTGAGATAGAACAATACTTACTACAGTCCGTTAAACAACGGATGCAAAAGTTTCACGCACGAACCTTAGTAGTTAGATGACGACCAACCTGCAGCCACCACCGCAGAGAAAAACATATCGATGTCAACTGCATGTGCGGACGCCTTCGACACCAAACATGTACCACTGCACCAGCTCCAATGACCAACCCTATCTGAGTCCAAGTCTTCCCTCAGAACCTCCTCCAATAACAACGACGATCATCTACAGAGATCAGTGACAAAACAGTTTCATCTATCTTCCTTCGAAACAAGAGAAGCGGCAACACCAGTGAATAGGAGGATAGGGGGTGGCTTCACCTCCGGAGAACAGGGAGCAAGAGAGCGGCAAATCCACTTAGACGGCTCCTCCTTTCTCTTTGCAATCAGGAACACGAGATGAGGTTCCTCCCTCTATCGCGAATAGGAGCACGAGCGGCGATTCTCACTTTGGCTGTGATGGGCTCGGACGGCTCCTCCTCTCAAATAGAGGCACGATTTCTGTCGGGGCTTGTCCAGGCGGCTCCTGATCGGGGATATAAAACCCTAGATCTCATCTAAGAAAAAAACTGGATCCAGATTTGGTTTGGATCCGGATCCGAACTAACAACCCAACAAAACACTATCTTGGTTTGGGATCCGGAGCCACAACTTGCACGAAGCACTCCCTACACAAACCACCAAACTCACGTAGCAACACTGCACTAAGCACTGCCCCCAAAGAACTGAGGCGACATGCGACCTGCTCTAGTCGACTCATCCTTGCTCGGGCTCAACCCCTGAATGTCGACAAAATTAGATTGTTGTATCGGACTCGCCTGGTCAGACAACCAGAAGGGCGATCCCCTGCACCACCTCGGCCATCCACACTATCGGCCGCAGAAATCATAGACGCATCACCTCTCATTGTGGTCCCATCAGCCGGTACAGACTACCGTATTGCATAGCTTGCATGAGCACGGTGCGCCCTCGCATTACCGTCAGAACTCCGCCTCTCGCTACAAAGCTTCACCATCTAGTGTCCAATCTGCCCAACGATATCAAATTCCTGCGTAGTTTGGGTACTAGGTGTACCCGCTAAAGCCTACGCACTGCTTCGTCATGCATCCGGATATCCACCATCCTTGTTCTCGTGATCCTGCATACTGTTCCGTCACCCAAAAAGACTGACCCAGACGTCACATCCAGTGAACTGAACATCCCTATATCTGATCAAATGTGCTGCAAAGCACCAAAATTCAATATCCAACTATCAGATTCACTCTGACTCTCAGTGATGGTAAGAACATCATCACTCTCCTCTGACAGGGATAGCGTCGCCTTGTCTGCATTCTGGGGGTCCTTAGAACTCTGTGTACGCTGCAGACAGTTTCTCCTGATATGATCGCTCTGCCTGCAATACTAGCATGTCATTGCCTTCCTCGATGCAGATCTGGACCATGCACTCACAGATCCCTTCACAAACTTCCTCCTTTGTCGTACTCTTATTGCCAAAACATGCTCACCCGCAAGAGTGGGGTTTGATAGCATCTGACTAGACAGTAACCCAGATGTGATCTTCTCCACATCTATAGTATCCTTCTCATACAATAACACAGTCTACATATGCTTGTATAATGTTAGGAGCAAGATAAAAAACAATAAAGTCTTGTCTTCTTCCTCCACCTTCACACCTACCACATGCAATTGGTTTAGAAATCCATTTAACACGTTGTAGTGTTCCTGCTTGTTACAAACCTATTGCATCTTCAAGTTGTACATTTGCTACTTCAGCAACAGTATCGTGGTCAACGATTTGCTTATATATAGTCCCTCAAGCTTCTCTCACAACTTAACTGTAGACTCTTCAACACCGATGTTGAACAACATCATATCGTCGATGCACATCCTGATGGCGTAGGTGACGCGCTCATCCATCTCAATTGACTCTGAATCCATCACCGGAGAGTGTAAAGACTTGCGCCCCCGCAACACTCACATCAAACCCCGCTCAACTAGCATGTTTTTGACCTGAATCTACCATTGGCGAAAATTTTGTTGCCGTCAAACTTCTCCATAGAGTATCTGACCAACACTGTGTTCTTTCCTGCCCTAGATTCCCTCAACACCTCTAGGTGACCTGATTAATTTACAGATCAGATCTGGGAAGGTCGAGAGCAGATCAATGTCGTCACCTACCATTGACCCAAACCTAAACCGAAACGTTCAATCATACACCTACGAAATCTAGATCTGATACCACTTGTAAGGGACTGAGGTACGGAACCCACAAGCGCAGCTACAAATACAGGATAATAACAAGAACATAAAAAAGCAAAAATCGGCCAAACATGCTGATATCCACAGCCAACCACACAATTATATATATATCACAATATAAAACACAATATAACAATAGGAGAAATACAACATCTGACAAAGGGCGCCATGAGTGGAATCAGACACCTCCACCCGCTGAGATAGAACAATACTCATTGCAGTCTGTTGAACAATTGTCGCATAATGTTCCCACACACACCTTCGTCATCGGACGACGACCAACCCACATCCACCATCAGAGAGAAAAACTTGTTGAGGCCAACTGCACGTGTGCACGCCTCCAACACCAAGCATGTACCTCTGCACCACCTCCAATGGCCAACCGTATCCGAGTCCAAGTTAGCCCTCTGAACCTCCTCCAATAATCCAATGGCCAACCATATCCGAGTCCAAGTTCACCAACAGCAAGCGCAACTCAAACTCTATCTGCGCCTGCAACCTATGACCTCTATACAACTAACTAGGAGAGGTGATCCGCAGGGATCACTCGAGAGAGCTAGTGAGGTTCGACTGAAAGGAGAGGAGAGTCTAATTGTCTTGTGTCTCCTCTGATATTCTTTGATGAATCATGATTACCTAAATTCAGTAATCAAACAAGTACCAATTAATGAAACTCTTCGGAAAAAGGAAAATTCTATCATAGGAAGTTCTTTCTATTCTTCTTTTAGGCGGCAACACGAATGGATTTGACGGAATTCATAGGCTAAATGGGGGAGAGTCCTCTGAACCTCCTCTAACAACGACAATCTCCTACAGAGATCGATGACAACACGGTTGTGTCTATCTTCCTTCCGAACAACGGAACAAGAGAAGCGACAACACAAAGCGAATAGGAGGATAGGAGGCAGCTTCACCTTCGGGGAACATGGAGCAAGAGAGGCAAATCCATTTTGGCGGCTCCTCCTTTCTCTTCGCGAACACGAACGCAGGATCTAGTTCCTCCTTCTCGCACAAATAGGAGCACGGGCGGCGATTCTCTATTCCGCTGCGATGGGCTTGGACGACTCCTCGCGAACAGAGGTGTGATTTCTGTCGGGGCTTGTCCTAGGCGGCTCACGATCGAAGTTATAAAATCATGGATCTCATTAGATCTAAGAAACACAACCGGATTCGGTTCCGAACCAACAACCCAACATGGAGCAATTGAAATTTAATATTGTAGAATGTGTGATGACATGTCAACGAACACCACTAATCAGCTCCATACTCAATATTTCTAATAAATTTCATCAACCGAGTCAGACCACATAATCTGGCTACTTTTGATACTTTTGTGCTTCTATTGATAATTCCATTAAGACATTGTGCTTCTGTTGTGTTGATTTCTAGTTGGCTTTGACTTTGATTTTGGTTGAGTGTTCCCGTGATCTTGCTCAGATTACTAGCATGTTTTTTTATATTAATGCGATCAACCTGATATCTTGAAAATTTTTGTTAGAAGGGGTGTGCGACGGTTCATCCCACCTCGCATGGTATTCGGGTTGCCTTCCTTAAACTCCCTTAGAGGGCTGCAACCCAACCGACCTAACGCATCTCCATGCCCACAGGCGGGTTGTTGGAGGTCACATCCTCCCTTACATGAGCGAAACTCGATAGTCAAGCGCACAGCACAGGGACTTCCCAGGAGGTCACTCATCTCGTGACTACTCCAGCCCGAGTACGCTTAACTATGAAGTTTTTCCACTTCTCATCACCAATTCAGCTGCAACTCAATTGATGTTGAGAAATGAAAGAACTTTATAGTTAAGCTTACTCGGGCGAGAGTAATCCTGTGATGGGTGACCTCCTGGGAAGTTTTCGTAGGGGCACTTAACTGGATCACTTCTCATCGAAAGGAGGTCACGGGATCAAGGCCGAATGACAACGTCTTGGTGACCTCAACAACCCGTCACAGCCGTATTAAGTCGGGCCCTGGGTGCCCGGAATGTGCTAGGCCGCGGGCAGTTGTGGAGAACGGGTTGAGGCCGGTGAACTGCAGTCCGGCTGGGAGCGACCCGGGAAACTCACATGAGTGAGCCAGCCCCTTTTCAACAAATTTTACAAATTTTACATGTATGATGATTCTGGTGTTAATTAAACTCATAATTTGATATACTCCTCTCTCCCTTTCTTCAATTTGAAGTTCTTGGTTAAATTAGGAAAATGATTTTTGCCAAGGGTTGCTGGTTCGTAATTAATCAATATATATTACCGTTTTAATACTTTTCAACGTATATTATTTAATATATTGGCACTTTCATTCATCTTATCTCCGTCTTCCAATCACTTTATTATATATATTTAGGGTTATTACGAAAACGGTCCATCAGGTATCCAAGATATTCCATTCACACTGTTAGCTATGTTCTTTATATTAATTAATAAATTAAAACAGTATAATTTTAAAAATCCAAAATAGCCACCTAATATTTTTTTTCTGCATTTTATAGGAAAAATACCTAAATTAATCATTCAAGATTGAGGGACATTTAAAATAAGTCCCTAAAATTTCAAAGTGCTGAAATAGATCTATAAAGTTTATAACTTTATTCAAATCAATCCCAAGTAAAATTTCTGTCCATTACATTAACAGAAAATACTGAGTTGGATGCCCTCTACTCAGCATCTCATCTTCCTCTTCGCTTCCTCGTCTTCTCTTCTTCGTCTTCGCTTCCTCTCTGCTCACCTTCTCTTCTTCCACGTAAGTTGTCCTCATCATCTCCCTTGTTATTTTTGCTCCCCACTGCTAACTCTGTTTCATAACAGGGAGAGCTGTATTATAGGAGAAAGATGAGAATGGCGGAGTTGGGAGAGAGGGCATTGTTTCTGCAGAAACCCCCGAATTGTTTTGGGATCAACATATTTCCCTGGAGAACCATTGCAACAAAGAAAGTTGTTAAGAAACGCTAATCTTTCGTGCTTCTAAACGATCTTCTCGGAAATCGACCAACCCAAGGGTAATGTCCTGAAGTTCTTTGTAACGTTGTGAATCTAACCATTTGCGGTTCCATAATGTTTCCTGGATTGAATTTCATGGAACCGCCATAACTATTTTTTTTTTGAAAAATAAACTGCCAATGCCGCTTATGTGATTTGAGTAAATTTGTGGCATGTTAACATTTGGTTTTCTTGAAATATTTATGGAGTTGAAGAGTTGTATTTTCCAGCGAGAATCAACTCTTACCAGCGTAGAAGAAAAGGTGAGTAGAGAGCATCCAACAACATCCAACTCAACATTTTCTGTTAATGTAATGGACGGAAAGTTATTTGGGATTGATTTGGATAAAGTCATAAACCTTAGGGACCTATTTCAACATTTTGAAACTCTAGGAACCTATTTCAAATGTCACTCGCACTTTTGGGACTCTCGCATATTTGGGACTGATTTGTGTATGAATATCAAAATCACGTATGAATATTAAAATCACGTTCTACTCGCATCTTAACTCAGAGCATTCTAGCGAAAACGTTTTAAGTTGCAAGAACTCAACATACTGAATGTCCACTAAATATATAGACCACACATTTATATATATCACCAGGAATGTATACAAACACACAAACGCTCATGGCTTTAAGGCCTTACATGTTTCTCTTTACAAATATGACTTCATACATCGGCACGCAAGCCGGCCACACATGAAATATAAGACTTCGCACGGCCTTCAAGGGCCTTTAAGCAGCAAGGGCTTCAACCCGCTCAAACCAATTCAGCTCATCAGCACCTGCAGTTGGACATCCACCCCAAGGGTGGTAAACAAAGCAACGATCAACATTAGCTGACCAATTATAACGACCATACCCCTTGCCCGGGACAGTGGTTCCTTCCCTGTATGCATCACAATCACAACATATATCTTTATCCCAATAAGTGCTCTCAAGCACAACAACATCACAAGCGCCCACCTCCGCCAGACGTTCCGTGCACTCAGGGCACATTTACGGTGTACTGAATCATCTTTGGCACCACCACCGATCAGAGGTTTTTAACTTGTTGGCTATGGGTATAAGTATACCCCAACATGCATGCTGGAGACCTCACGCACCCATCCCACTCAGAGGTGTTAACCTCACTGCAAACTTGAGCATTTCAGATCGACCCACCACCGTGGTGCATGCAACCAGGGTCTGGCCCGCAGCCCCCCATTTGCATTGTCAATAATCGATCTCTCACAACACAGGTACAGGTGCCAGCCCTTTCTCGTTGCTCAATTCATCAATAGCTCAGATCTTGACGCGGGACGGACTTTCCTTTTCCTGATCAGCACACAGCTCTGACAGAGCCGCTTTCCAGTTCAGCACACACAATACAAGGGCTCATATAGAGCTTTTGAAAGTATTCACAATTCACAGGCATCCACACAATACGCGAAGTCTTCTCCGGATCACAACATACATATCACCAATCCAGACTAACCGTCCGAATGAGCTTCACACAACATGCTTATGCCGTACTACACATTTCCGGCTCTAGATGCAGACTCAACCGGGGATATCAACTATCAACCCACTGGAATCACTTACGCTTTCCACCGCTTGGTGGAGGATTCCATGCTCATGCATAAAGGAGGACTTTACGTGTCCAAGAAGGAGATCGTTACCCTTGATGATCGCTTTGGAGCCATGAAAATCTAGCCAGATGAAAATCACCGCCACGGTCTTGCCTCCACGAATCTGAACTCAGCTCTCGATTCGGCACGCTGAAGCTCCTCCGGCAGCCGGATTCCTTCTACTCCTTCCTTCCCTACTCTCCTCTCTTCCTATCTCTTTAGAAAGAGAAAAGGCAAGATGAATGAAAGTTTATCCTTCCATTCTCGACTTTATAACAGCAGGGAAAGGCCTGGACCACTAGATCCAAGTTGAAGGAAATGAACGGCCACAATTTGCCCAGAAAAGCCTTTTCTTGGGCTGATATGGCTTGTGACACGCCCGTGTCACAGACCGTGTTCCTTAAGCGGCACAGGAACCGACTTAACCTGACCAGGACACGGTCATGTGACACGCCCGTGTCACAGGCCGTGTGCCCTGACACGGCTTTAGACACGCCCGTGTCCAGCCCGTGTTCACAGCCCTGACCGCAAACAGAGAAGGACACGGTCTCTGACACGCCCGTGTCATAGGCCGTGTACCCAACTCGACTTTCGTCGAGTGCATTTCGTCGAGTGGAGTTCATCGAACCAGAGGAAGACACGTCCTAGGACACGCCCGTTTCCCAGGTCGTATGCCTCACTCGAGACACACTCGAGACCCACTCGAGACCCACTCGAGACCCACTCAGACCCACCCGAGTTCACAAAGCAGGACACGGTTTGGGACACGCCCGTGTCCCAGGCCGTGTTGCCCAGCCTGCACTAAATCGTGAGATTTGGGGTGTTACACATGATTTGCATGCAGGAAAGATCTATAAGGGAACAAGCAGCTACCCTAGAACCAGTAAGCAGGCGATAGGGGAAAAATCCTAAAGCAGTGTCTGGATCCAGCCAAACAAGGCAGCGACAAGCCAAGCCCTCTTCAAATTCACGATCGGAGATGACAAATCGAGAGAGAAACAAGAACATCGTGGAGGAATGCTCCCTCAATCGTGCCCTAGATCGCCAAAATTGGAATTTTGCACAGGACCGACTACGAGCTTCTTCTCGATATACCACTGCAAAATAGCGAGCAGGAGCAAAAACCGGCGGCGAAAATCAACGACGTGAGGAAGATTTCCAGCGTCGGGAAAAACTCGCGACATGGACGGAGATTTCCGCTCCTTTTTCTCGATCGAGCGATATGGAGACGTGCGACAAAACTCGATCGGCAGCGGCAAAAGGCTTAAATGGAATCGATTCCTGAGCTACGGGAGGAAGACGATCTCACTGAAACATGAGAAAAACCGAGCGGCGCCGGAAAACGAAATATCAAAAATGAAAATCGGGAGAACACGGGAGTGGGGCTAGGGCACAACAACGAAATTTTCGAGAAAGTTAGTGTGCTCGAAGCATCTTATGTGGCCGTCAAGTTTGGAACGACCTCCACGTTGTCCCCAGCATGGGTATTTATAGGCATAATCCTAAATCCCCGACGACGGGTTATTGAATGTCATTCGGATCCTAAACCAAACGCGTTAAGCACCTGTCACATCTATTCAATATACCTCAACAGGAAATAGTTAACACCCCTTCTGACTTGTGTTTTTCTTTGCAGGTTGCTTGAGGTGAACACCTTGCTTCTTCTATTTCTTCGAGGGAAGTTCTCTGCACGTTTCTGGTGGATTATATATATATATATATATATATATACGAGCATCTTCGCACGGCTACGCCGTGCTCGATGCTCTCGGGCGGCCTTCGGCCGCATCCAGGCGGGCTTCGCCCGCCTCCGCACGTGCTTCACTCATGCTTAATACGCGCGTCCTTGATGCTCGATCACGGGCGTATCGCCAACTATATATGAAATAAATAAATGAACATGGAAAGTTTAAGCAGATTGTGACATTTCACCAAGTATGTGAGGGGCTGTTGATTTAAAGTACACATGTTAGCTTGCAAGAATTATATAGGTGAAATGTGATGAGAAATTAATAGGTCAAGCAATGGAGGATGCAGATGGAGTTCATCAAAGTTTTGAAACGTGGCAAATGGTAATCAAAACAAAAAATACATTTCAGTATGTATGTGAGGGGAGCTGATTCATAGTGGACATGTTAGTTTGCAACAATCATATAATCGATATGTCATAAAAAGGTAATAGGTTAAGCAAGGGAGGATCAAGATGGAGTTCATCCAAATTAGTAATTTTGTATATCCTTAAGTGTTATCATAAAGTGAGTAATATTGAGTACAAATATCATGAGCGGAGCGGAGAAATAAAGTACACACATAAAAACATAGTAACTTTTGTTTATTATAGCTTCATAGAATAAATAAAAATGTAAATGCTGCATAGTTTATGGGCTGTAGTTGGAGATTGCTGAGAGTTGATGATTCTGTAACCATGCAACTGGTAGGTGCATCTATAGTTCGAAGCTCTTAGTAGTAAATAATATTGATTGCTGAAAGATTTTCTTTAGTGGCCTTCAGTGATTCTGTAATATTGGAACATGTACATGTGATATTAGATATTAAGAAATGTTGATCGAATGATGATAGTACTGTTTGTTATGTAATGAAAAGTATTGAATACGGGTTACCTTCTAATCATTGTGAATACATAGTTCCATTCTTCCTGTGGTGTGAGACCTGCTGGTACAGCTGGGATTCGTAGTCGAAAACCAGGAATTTCAGTTCGGGGAAGATCTGACCAACGTGTGGTGGTTGGCGGGTAAAGCTCATCATAGTAATTGTCATCAGAGTTTGATGAGTTGTTGTTGATAGGTGTACCTGAAAAGGACAGTTTATAATATGAGGTTGAAATACTTGCTGTAGTAAAAATATATATGAATAGTAATAATAACTTACTGGGTTGCGTGGCTGACTGATTATGTAACTGTGGCAGCGGATTTGATGAGTTGGTGTTTTTCCATCTGTATATTTTGATATTCATATAGACATAAGCAATGTTTGTGAAATGAATGTGTATTTTATAATGTGTAGCGCAAATTTGATTTTGTTATTTACTGTGTGACTGCATGTGTGTTCGTACAAAAATTTATTTGAGAACAACATTTTTTTGTATATAGCTCTGTGAGTAAATAATGAGTTTGTTTTTTAGCGAGTGTTGTACTGTTTGATGAATGTGTTCATTTTGATAGAGTTACATATAGATGGACGTGAGTAAAAACGATAAGCGGGTACATAGGTTCTTATATCTTTAATTATTTTGTTTTCTGATTTGTTGGTTGTTACTTGAAAGAGCAGATGAATTTGAAATTGACGAAGCATAAGTTTAAAATGTATTTTTGAATATTTAGGGCTCAGTAGATGTATATGTGGAGGGAGAATAGTTTTTATTTTATGTTTTATTGTGAAAAGTGTAAGCGCAATGATATTTTATTTTAAAAAATGACATAGAAGACGTGAACGATTACAAAGGCTTGTTGCGGCATTGAGCTGTGAAAGTACTGTAATAAGTGAATCATTTTTTAAGGCACTTTGTGTGGGGGGAGATTTAACTGTGATAAATTTTTTAAGAGAGCGTGTGTAGTTCATCTGTATTTATTATGATTAAGTGAGTTAAATGTGTAGTATGCAACATTTTTTCTTTGTAATAGTGATAGACATCTGCGGTTTAAATGACTGAAAGTTTCATGTAGCGGAGGTTAGAAAATTGTACTCTTAAGATTATTTATTTGTGCGTATGTCTGTTGGTATTAGGGAGGAATGAATTAAGTACCACATATATTGAACGGTGCATTTTTCCATAAAGCCGCATATAATTTGTGATGAGCTCAGCATTGTATGTGCAATATAAGTTTGTTATTATTAGCAACATATTGTAACCAATTTGAGAGTTCATGAGAAGAGGAAGCGGCCATATTTTCTGCAATGAAAGCAGTATTCTGGTTGTTTATATAGATGACTTGATAATGGTTGTGTTGAGAATATGAGTTTTATTTCCATTAATGCAAAATAGTATTATGCTAAAAAAATTTGTGGATAGTATTATTAGTTTAAAAGCAGAAGTTTCAGTTATTTCAAAACAGAAATCACATTGAGTAAGTAGTTGTTTTAAATGTAGGACGGTGTGATTTTTGGACGTATGTTTTGAAAAATTGGCGAGCAGTGGTAAAATATTTTGTGCATATCAGTTAATATTTAGAATTATCGAGTAATGTAGTTATAGTTTTATGAGACTTTTGAAGTTTAAATGGATAGTCGTGTTATATGGAAGGAAAGTGAATGCAAATTTTCGTGGATTTGTATATGTAATCATATGACAACTGTTTTGTACAGTTGCATGTGAGCAAGTATGTTAGAATGTGTAACATTGTGCTATAATGTCATCAACGAAGAGAATATCACATGCGTTACAATGTATTGATTCAATAGTGAGATACTATGCATATCGTTGATAAAATTTGTACTAACAGTATGTTACATGTGATAATATACAGTATGTTGCAGAGTGAAGGATAGCAAACAGTAAGTAAATGAAACAGCAGTAGAATGCATAGGAGCATAATATGCCAGTAATGTTCTATGTGATGTATACATTCAGTAGAAGTGAGACTGATGGAATTTTTTACAGAATATTTATATGAACTTTTTTTTTTCATGATATGGAATTTATACGATGCTGATAGTATTCTGGTTTAATATCAAATAGCGTAGCTCTTCGGTTGCTATTGGCATTCCATCAATTATTTGTCCGGTTATCACGTTCGCAGCATCATGCATCGACACTTCATCTGTAATCAGTGTACAGCATTTGTAAAACCTTGGAAGATTCATTATGGAGAGAAATAAGAGCATTGCAACATAGCTGAAACTGAAATTGGGTAGTGCAGAGGAGGCAAGGGGAGTTACCGGCGCACTGCAGGCGGCTGCAACAGTGAAAGCGGAAGGGGAATCAGGGGGGCAGAAGCGGTGGGAGGCGACGCGGTCGGGCTTACGCTGAGCTGCAATGGAAACATGTGAAGATAGATGGAGTCGTTAGCACGATTTTAGCAGTCGCGAGGAACAGAGGAAGAGGAGCGGACATGTGAACCTGAAAAATCCAGTAGCTGGTCGCTGCTGCACCGATGCCTCAGTGACGCGAAGAGGGAGAGGAAGAGGAGCGTACGTCGGAAGGGGCAGTCGGGAGACGCGAAGGTGATGTGAACCTCAAAAAAATCACGTACTGCGTTGCTGCAGCAGTGAATGCGGAAGAGGAATCGTGCGGGGCAGAAGTGGTGGGAGGCGAGGCGTTCGGGTACGCTGAGGTGCAATCGCAAAAGCTGCAGAGAGCTGGAGGCGTTAGCACGAACATTTAGCAGGCGGAAGGGAGGAATAGAGGAGAGGAGTGGAGATCTGAACTTGAAAATAGCAGGAAACGGTCGCTGCAAACACCAGGTCCCTCATAACAGAGGCCGCCGGATGTCGCAAGCGGCAGGGGAGACGCGAAGGTGAAGGGCTGCCAGAGAGTAGGAATCGAGTGTCGTCGAAGACGAAGATAAGGAGGTGTGGCGGCTGCGTGGCGCGACACGCGGAGGAACGACGCTGTCCACCCGGCATCCGTGGCGGTAGCAGCGGCGGCGGAAGCGGCGAGGGCAGCACGCGGCATCCTGGGGCGACCCCGCATTCGGCGCGATTCGGCGCGATTAGGGCGTGACGGAGAGAAGGCAAATTTTTAGGGTATATGAAAGCTGGACATTTTCTAAAGTTTTTTCTCCCGATTTCAAAAAAATAAAGGTTGTTGGTATTCTAAAGCTTTATCTATGTCCTTGCAATTGAGATCTGTTGCCTACAGGAAAGCATTGTCAATCTAAAATTGAGCAGAGAAGTCAATGACATCTCCAACAACATGTTGCAGTTTGTTTTTTAAAACAATCCACAAAACTTAAAATTTGGATGAAATGAGACTTGTGATTCAAAAACCCGATGAGAAGATGTGAAATTGGGATAAGGATGATGAATCAAATTATCTAATACAACACCGAACATCTTATGGTCTCCATATAATAAATGGGAAATATATCTTCATATAAAGAGATTGCATCCGTTTTTGCATCCTACTATTAATTCATGGGCATCGCTAACATATCTAACTACACATACATTTAAAAAATACTAAAGCAAACATCTTTGATTCAAATCATGGATTACTATAAAGGAGGGAATCATTTATTGTGTACACAGAAATGACTGTATAATCTCTGAACAGTGAACTCAAGTTTACTGGAATTCAGAACAACACAATAATGTGACAGCTCTACTATGTCATTTAATCATTCATGAAGTGAAACAACAGCAGTACTAATTGATCAAGTTAACTGCTCGTCATC